>NW_004624754.1:5195825-5753575 GCF_000247695.1 Heterocephalus glaber | reverse complement strand
CACTGTGCGGCGTCGGGTGGGGTCAGGTCTATATCACGCGCAATCAGCTGACGCTCCGCATTGCAGACTACAGAGTCCAGCGGCGCTATGTACGCGCTCTTCCTCCTCAGCAGCCTGCTGGGCTTGGGTAAGCCTGGGATCCTTCCCCACTTCAGACAGGGAAGGGGTGCCCGGCGTGGCCCACGCCGGGAGGGGACCGGACCGAATCCTGCGGGCCGAAGTCCTCCGCTCCCGGGCCAGGCGGTGGCAGGGCTGACTGCGCAGGCGCGGCCGGCGGCCTTGCAGAGCGGGTGGGCCGGGGCGAGGGGCTGCCGCTGTGTGGGGTGGGTGGCCTGGGTGGTCCGCTGGGGTCCCAGGGGACTCTCCCGCTTCAGGGCCAGGCCTGGGCCGGAGCCCCGCACCACAGAGTATGGGCCCTAGGCCTCCGGGGCCCGTCTGTCGTCCGAGCTTGACCTCTGCCTAGGGTCCTCGCGGGAGCCCAGGTCTGGAAGGTGACGGGCGGGGACGTTTTGCTTGGATAGGGCCGGGGATTTAGCTCAGTGGTTCTGCCGCCTGCCTCGCAAGCGCAAGGAGCCGAGTTTGATCCCCGGTACCAAAAAAAGAAAACACACTAAACACTTTGCAGGGAAGGCCTCACACCCCCTCCCGCTTTCCGATGCGTTACACGGCCTTTGGCCTATATTTTGTGGCAAAGGTAAGTCTGGGAGAAGTGTGCACAGAGCCACGGGCCTATTTATTGTCCTAAAATGATGCTGGCGAGTGTAAAATTGCCGCAGGCTATGAAGGCAGCGCCTGGGAACCAGGTCACTGACTTTCTGGCTCCCCGTGTCATCGCTGCGACCCTTGTTTTTAGTTATTTTTTCTTCTTTTTTTGTGTTTTTGGTACCGGGGATCGAACTCGGAGCCTTGCGCTTTCAAGGCAGGTGCCAGAACCACTGAGCTAAATTCCCAGCTCTATTTTTCCTTCTTAACATCTTAACATCGTCTTGTCTAAATCATTGTGGTAAAGAGAGGTGAATTATTAATGTTGTACATTTTATTTTTAGGGTTCTTTATTTAATGTAGGGTTTTGGTATGTAGTCCAGGCTGGCCTTGAAGTCTTGCTGATCCTCCTGCCTCAGCCTCCAGGGTGGTGGGATCACAGGTGTGCGCCACTGTGCCCGGCTCAAATTGTACGTTTTGAAAGTCATAGAGCCAGACTTTAATTTCTTTATTTCTTTTTTTTTTTTTTTTTTTTGTACCAGGGATCGAACCCTGGACCTTGCATTTTTGAAGCAGGCGGCAGAACCACTGAGCTAAATCCCCGGCTCCAGATTTTAATTTCTATGCAGAGAGAATCCTACATCATAGCCCACTAAGGAAACAAACCTGATCACCAGCTTCCCTAATCTTAATTTGTTTCTTAGTAGTTGTATGTAATTTACTCACTAGTTTTTGCCAGGAGTGGTGGTGCCTACCTGTAATCCCATCCCCAGCCTTTAAAAAAATTTTTTTTTTATCTTGAGACAGCATTAAGACTTGCTGAGTCCCTAAATTGCCCCAGCTAGGCTCAAATTTGCAATCTTCCTGCCTCAGCCTCTCAGTGCTGGGATTACAGGCATACATGCCCAATTTCTGATTTTAATAAACAATACCAAAGTGGGTAACAGTTGATCGAAGACTAAAGAAAGTAATTACCGATCCATACATAATCAGACTTTATGTCATCTTTCAGCAACTCTAGAATGTGCCTTGAGTAGGGCTTGGAGACACACACCAGTTATCCCATTTGCCTGTAATCTCCCAGCTATTTGGAAGGCTGATGCAGGAGGATCACAAGTTTGAGGCCAGCCTGAGCAATTTAGACCCTGTCTCAAAATAAAAAAGGGGCATAGCTCAGGGATAGAGCTACTTCTAGGCATAGAGCTTGCCTAGCACCAGCAAGGCCCTGAGTTTAATTTTTTTTTTTTGGTACCAGGGATCGAACTCCAGACCTTGCGCTTTTGAGGCAGGCGGTGGAACCACTGAGCTAAATCCTCGGCCCCCTGGGTTTAATTTTTAACATTTATTTATTTATTTTTGGCACCAGGGATCAAACTTGGGTCCTTGTGCTTTTGAGGCAGGAGGCAGAACCACTGAGCTACATCCCCAGCCCCTTCTGCGTTTAATTTTTAGTACTGAGGGGCCGGGGATGTAGCTCAGTGGCACCGTGCCTGCCTCACAAGTGCAAGGTCCTGAATTCAATCCCTGGTACCAAAAAATAAATTTTTTTTAGTACTGAGAAAAAAGTGTTTGGCCTTACATGAAGTTCTTAAATTTCTTTTACTTGTAGACTGTGAAAGGTGATTTTTTTGTTGGCACTGAGTCACCCCTCATGAGACTCAAAGAGGTGTGAGTCAGCTGCCTTGGTGGCCTGTAATCCTAGCACTCTTGGAGGCTGAAGCAGAAGGATTGCAAGTTTGAACCCAACCCAGGCAACTTAGTGAAACCCTGTCTCAAAATAAAAATAGAAAGGGCTGGGGATATAGCTCAGTGCAAAGGCCTTGGGCTCAATCCCCAGTACCACACGCACATGAGGGAAAAAGTTCTGACTCAGACATCCAAAAGATGCTTAAACAGCTCTTTAGAAATGTAGTCTGCTCTGGTGTAGGTGGGTGTGTGTGTGTTGGCCAGAGGTGTGCTTAACCAGGGCCCTTGGTGTGCAGCACATAGGTAAACAGGCGTGTGCTTGCTGGCTTGGTCTCTCCTTGTGGCCACACCTTTAGGGTCATGCCCGGGACAGTGGTGACAGTGGTGACAGTGTGGGATGCTGGCCTGCTTTCGAAGCTCGACCCACAGCTTTCAGGGAAATGCAATCCCTAAGTTTCTCCAGACACTCACTGCGTTTATCTCTGTCCAGGAATTCGTAGTCACCGGAACCATTGGCTGCTCCCTGGCAGGTCTTGGACTCAGGGCTTTTCCTACCTGTGTTTTAGCTGGGTCCTGGGTCCTGGGTGTGGCTCAGTGTTGGAGGCTGGTCTAGCTGGTGCCAGGCTCTGGGTGCCACCCAGCACCACTAGAAAAAGCCCTGGACACTGGACTTTTCTGCCAGAAAACTGCCCTTTCTGTTGTCCCTGCCTTTTCCTCACCTAAAACGGCCTAATGAGAGACTTGGAGAGCACCTGACCAATAAAGTTGCCTGGGGTCGACACCCCAATCACAGGCTATTTCCTGGGGTGCCAGGCCCAGAACCAGAAGTCTCACATGCATCTTTCCACACCCTTCAACACCTCCCTCTTAATTTTTAAAAAACACAGTGTGTGTGTAGGTGAATGCCCCAGGGCGAACCCCTGGTCAGTGACCCCAGGGTCCCAGGAGAGCATTGGCAGCAGCCCCCCTTGCCCAGCCCAGCTCCTAACAGTGGAGCTGTCAGCGTTGCCATTTTGAACTTTTGCTTTTTTGAGACGGGGTCTCTCTGTGTAGCTCAGGTTGGCCTCAAACTCGCAGTGATCCTCCTGCCTCAGCTTTCCAGGTGCTGGGATTATAAGCGTGCATCACCACACCCAGATGGTTGGAGAATATTCTAGATCTGGCAAGGAGAACTTGGTCCTCCATTTTCTTGACCTTCCGGGCAACCCAACAGCACCCAATGAGGCATGCCTGGGACCTTCTCAAGGTCAAGACCAAGGCCAAGCCCAGCCACCTGGACTGGCTCCTGGTGTGTTTTTGGGCTGGTCTGCTAGCTAGCAGGAATTGTAGAGTTTTGGCTGCTGGGCTGCAAGCCCTGCTCTCCAGCAACTTTTTTGCTGTGCTGCTGGGAATGAGGGCCTGCATTTTCTTTTATTTTTATTTTTTATTTGTTTTTTGGGGGCCCTCGATTTTCTTTAACACAACAGAAGGGAGTAAGTAGTTACCTTGACCTACTTAGTTAAAAGGGGTGGGGTTTTTTTTGTCTTTTTGGGTGTTTTTGTGCGGGAGTTAGAACCAGGGCCTCAAAACACCTGCCAGGCAAGTTCTCTTCTGAGCTACACCCTCAGCCTTCCAAGTTTTTAAGTTATTTTGAAAGATAGTGATATGGGGATTAGAGTGAAGAATTTGGCTGTTGTAAAGGTACTAATTGGTTCATGATATGCAGTTTCATAATCATGTGGGTGTGGGATTTATGTTGGGCTGAGCTGAGACGGTAGGAGGTTAACGTTATCACATTGTTGATACTGACTGTAAGACCTCAGGCAAGGTCCTTAACCTGACTTCCTCAGCTGCAAAATGGCACTAATTATGCCTGTGTCACTGGGCTGCTGTAAGGCTTCAGTTGATAGGCTTAGCAAGGTACGTGTTTGTAGTTGTACCACTAATAAGTATGATTTTGTGTTGTCAACATCCTCAACCTACCCTCCTGCCCTTGATTTTGTGATTTCTCAGAATCTTTATTTCAGACGATATTATGAAGCAGAATGTTGTGGCACATGCCTGTAATCCCAGCACTCGGGAGGCTGAGGCAGGAGGATCACTGTGAGTTGGGAGGCCAGCCTGGGCTACATAGTGAGACCCTGTCTCAAAAAATTAAAACCAAAAAACCCCAACAAATAAAAAACCCCCAAAGGCTATTAGGAGTTTAACAGACAAACTGACGTATACAAATCGGTGTGCTGTGCACAGTTACTGAGTCAGGAAAACAAGGCAGGTGGTCATTAGGGAGGAGGGAGCTGGGAGTTGCTGTAGTAGGCCAGTCTTCAGTGTGCAGCAGCCCAGCAGGTCAGAGCCGGGTCTTGTTAGCCCGAGCCCCTGGACGTAGACCTGTTGTGTAGACTCAGGCTGTCTGTGCACGCCTGCAGCCTGGCGATGTGTTCCGAACAGGTGATACTCTGTCCTTAATGGACGGGAGAGGAGGAAGCCTGTCTCAGGCTGTGAGCCTGGGGCGCAGTTTCCTCTTCCCTTCTCAAGGTAAATGGTTGCACAGTCTGTCAACCCATTGTTTTACTTCTGGCTCTTCATTTTGTTTTTTTGAAATAGGGTCTCACTAAGCATTTTTTTTTTTTAAAGGGAGGGAATCTGGCTCTGCAGAGCAAGCTTGGACTGGGTAAATAGAAAAAGAGGGAGAAAGCAAAGATAAAAGTACACGGTGCATCTGGGAAATGCAGTGTGGGCTATCATGGAAAGTTATGATAGCCTCACTAAGCACTTTAGGGTGGCCTTGAACTCAAGGTGATTCTCCTGCTTCAGCTTCCTGAGTGCTGGGATTATAGGTAAGCACCAAAACTTATCTCCCCCCACCCCATGCTAGGGATTGAACCCAGGGCCTCTGAAATGTTCTGTCACCAAGCCCTTGTGTCAAATTTTTATCAAATTAAAGGATTTTCTTTTATTTTTCTGAAATGACTACCAAGAAATTATATGAGTAAACAAGTAGCCTTGGTTCAGGTGAGGCATTGGCCTGTGTAACAGTTTATGTCCAGGCTAAAGCTCCCCTTCCCCAAACCTGTTGGAGTGGATCTTAGGACACAGCTCCCAAACATGTCTTCCATGTCCCTGCTGGCTCTGATTGGAGGGAAATCTGAAAAGGAAACCAGTTATTATTTGAAGAAATGATATTTCCCCTTGTGGTTCCAGAAATTGGTCATTAGAGAGGGTCTTGCTATGTAGCCCAGACTGGCCTTGAACTTGCAGTGATCCTTCTGCCTCAGCCTCCCAGAGTGCTGGGATTATAGGTATACACCACTGCCTAAGATTTTTTTAATGAAAATCTTTGCCTAAACACACTTAGGAGAAGGCTTGTATTACATTTATTTATTTATTTGTTTGTTTTTGGTACCGGGAATTGAACTTGGGTCCTTGCGCTTTCGCAGCAGGTGGCGAAACCACTGAGCTAAATCTCCGGCCTTGTATTACATTTATGTCATCTCTCTCCAAGTGGTGCTGGGGGTAGAACACAGGGCCTCCTGTGTGCCAGCACACGCTGTACCCCAACCCTGGTTTCTGTGCAGTCCTCACCATCTGGCTGGTGTTGCTTTAGCACCTGGCTGCTTCTGCATTCAGTCTGTGGTGATGTCACCTGTCACATGCCTTCAGAGACACCTCGGGAGATTTGGGTGAAGGAATGAAGGTCACCTGATGTGCTGGTGTCAGTAGGAGGAGGACCCTACAGATGGCCTGGTGGCTTTGGGAAGAGCTGGTGTCTGTGGCTGCTGGGTGGAAGATCCAGGTGTCTGAGCTGAGCTTCAACCTGGAAATGTCTCAGATGGCAGCTGGGGGACGTGTGACCTTGGCTTCCCCTGTTGTGGGCTAAAGGGTTCGCTTTCAGTGTTTGAAACAGAGGAAGTGTCCAATCAGTATCTACCAGAGGAATCCGAAAGTAAGGTGAGTCGAAGATCCATGTGCACCTGCAGCTTCTTGGTTCGCAAGGGATTGAGTGAGACAAATCCAGAGTTTCCTTATTGGCGGGTTTGCATGGAATCTTTGTTCACATGTAGTTGTCTCCTGCGAGTGTGCACAGGTCATGTATCTGTTAGCAGGACGGTCAGGCCTTCCAGTGCCTGGTGTGGCTGACTGCACTGACTTCCAGCTTCCTCGGGGACCTGAGCTGCTGGCCTCACCAGAAGGATGGCCTGTGAGGGGTCCTTTTATGGTCAGAGGTGACAGCATCTGGCTTATCCAAGGTGACCTCAGTTTATCCCTGCTTATCACCGTTCAGCCAGTTTGCAAGGAGAATTTTGTCAGCAGGACTTTATTGGACTGGAGCATTTTTTTGTTCTTCTTTGGTGCTGGAGATTGAATCCAGGGCCTCATGCCTGCTAGACAAATGCTGTACCATTGAAGAACACCTCAGCCTCTGCAGTGAAGAGCAGTGCTTTCCGGTGAACTAGTCAGGAGTTAATGACCCCCAAATTGTATCATTATTTTGGCTTTTTGAGACAGGGACTTGCTTTGTAGTCCAGGCTGGCCTTGAACTCACTATGTAGGCCAGGCTGGCCTCAAATGCATGGCAGTCTTCCTGCCTCAGCCCCCCAGGTGCTGGGATGCTAGGCAGTTCCACCATACCTGGCTGTGTCGCTCTTGGTGAACTGAGGGCCTTGCATCCTTGCCCCCTCTTTCAGGCGATGATGGTGTGCAAGGTAATTTAGTTGAGCTCTGTGTTGGTTCATCGAGGTGGGGAGATTTCTTGTTCTGGAATCATCTGGCTTACAGGGAAAATTGCAAAGTGGGAAGCAGTAGTGGGTGAGGAGAGGCAGGGAAGAAAGAACCTTTGTGTTCTGATTGGCGTGGAAGATCAGCTGAGCAGGCTTCTGTGCTTTCTTGCCACTGATTTTTTTCTTTTTCTTTTCTTCCTGCAGTACTGGAAAATTGAGTCCAGGGCCTCACATAAACTAGGCGAATGCTCTACCACTGAGCTGTATTCCCAGCCCTTTTTCAAAAATTATATTGTGAGAACATGGTTTCACTGAGCTGCCGGGACTGGCCTTGCACTTAGGGTTCTCCTGCCCAACCTCCCGAACACCTGGATGCCCAAGTGTGCCCCGCGCCGGCACTGCTTTCCCAAGATCCAGGCAAGGCTACCTCCGAGTGTACGCTACTCTGAAAGATAAAAAAAAAGGGAGTGTTTTTATTCTATTGTGGAGAATGTTTTCCAAAAGCTTGCTTCTGTACAGACGAGTGCTGCTTTATGCCATCAGGTGTTGTGAATGCTGTTCAGAGTAGTCAGCATTGAGTGTGTATGTTTGCTGTCTGCTCTAGGGGATGGATGTGCTGGATTCCCCCGAGAAATGTGCGAATGCAGGGGGCTGGGGTAGATGCCACCTCTCCTGAAGTTAGCCTGCTAGTTTCCTAGCAACCTGCCTGTTGCTATGGTGATGCATTACCGGACAGCAGATGCAGTACACTGTGGAATTTATGCTGCAGTGTCACATGGGAGGCTGCGTGCATTTTCTGTTATTCTCCTGTGGCTTAGCTCAGTATTTAGCATATGCTACCTAAAGTGTTTAAGGGGAAGAGCACATGTTGTATGGCCAAAATAAGGAAATAGGTCTAACAAATAGCCTAAGATGCGTGTTCCAGGAAAGGCCCCTTCACACTGAGGCAGCTTTTGAAAATCTTTGGCGGTGACATTGTGTATGTGGCTTTTCCTCATCCTTCGTGGAAGCAGCCTACGTAAAGACTCATCATTTGGAGACCATTTTATTGGGTAACATAGTTGATCGTATGCATGTATTAGTCACGTTTGACTGTGAACAACAGAGACTTTGAATAATAGTGGCCTAAATCTGATAGAACTGTTTGTTTGAGACAGGGTCTTACTAGGTAGTTGAGGCTGACCTTGAACTCAAAGCAGTTCTCCTGCTTCAGCCTCCAGAGTGCTGGAATTCCACTATAAGCCATGCACCACCGGTGGCACCTGGTGTATAGAACTGTTTGTAATCACAGGAAATTCAGGAGCCAGGTAGATCAGTGGTGGTTGTACTCCTAGAAGTGCTCAGGCTTTTCTAGCTCTGTGTCCTGCATCTTTCTTTGTGGTCTAAGATGGCTGATGAGGTTCCAGCCACCACAGTAGTAGCTGGCAGCGGCTGCGGGTGCAGGGCGATGGCTGTCCAGGTGACTGCCTGGTTAGATAGAGAGCAAGTGGAGACCACGGCCTGCTGCAGCCATGTGGGCCCGGTTCTGGGCGGGTGAGGGGTACTGGGGGGTCCTGCTGTGGCTGTTCCTACGGGTGAGGGTGGTGGCGTGGCAGCACTTGTGGTCCTCCAGCTTTGTGCTATGTGTCTTACAGACAGGAGTCAGTTCTTTTTTAAAAATTTATTATTTTTTTGAGACAGGGTCTTTTTATAGTCCAGGCTGGCCTTGAACTAACTGTGTATCTCAGGTTGGCTTTGAATTTATGGCAATCCTCCTGCCTCAGCCTCCTCATTGCTGGGACCCAGGTGTGCAGGCCAAGTGAGTTCTTATCAGTCTCCCAGCCCCGGACTGACAGTGGGCCAAGTTAGTAGCTTTTAGAAGGCAAAGATCTCCAGAGCATGTAAATAGCAGTGGCAGAGCCGGGATCTGGATGTGCTCAGTGCTGTCAGGTCCTGTGGGAGAGGAGACAGGGTGTGACCCCCAGTGGACAGGGCCTGGCGCCAGGTAGTGTTGTTTGTATGACTGGATCTGCTTACAGGTGAGAGAACAAACTCCGAACAGCCAATTGCCTGGGAATGTGCACAGACAATGGCAGAACCAGCCCAGGAGCTGGTCAAGTGTCCCCTTTCCTGCAGCAGCTGGTGGCGGTGGTTTGCTTAGCAGTTTAGTGGAAGGCACAGGGGCACCCCTTGCCCCATCCTGGTGGGGTGTCAGTCTGGCCTCCAGAGGAGTCCAAGGTGGGCACCCTAAATTTGCCCGAAACTGCTTCTTGATATGGTGACTACTTGTCAGTGTCAGAACAGGGCTGCCATTTCCTTCTAGAATGTTCCCATGCATCTTGGCTAGGAAGAGAAGGAGACAGAGCGTTCATCCCCATCCTAAGGGAAGAGCACAGAGGAAGTGCCTCACTTCCGGGGCTGGACCTGAGCACATCCTGTCCCCAGGTGCCAGCCTTGGCTTTCACCAGACACCTGGCAGGCAGTCTGAGGGATTTCTTAGGGTCAGCTTGCTGCCTTGGAGAGGGAAGTTGGCATTTAGGGGTGGTATGGGAGGATGGGGGTGGACATTCGAGCTTTTCTGGGACCACGCTTAGAGAAAGAACTCAGCAGAAAGTAGTTTTGGGTAATTTTACTCTATGGGTCATCTGTAAGTATCAAAAGGCCATCTGCCTCACTGTGGTTGGATGGAAGACCTGCAGCCCCTGGGAGGGCTTCCTGGCTGGCTCACCTCTCAGAGGATCCCTCTCAAGGACCCCTGGAACTTGGGCGGCTTGTTTCTGCTTTGTTGCCTCCAGGGTTGCAACAGTCACCCCTGTCCTGTCCAGGCAGCCCTTTCCCGCCTGACAGCCCTGTGGGGTTCAGTGTCTTCCTTGGTTGGCCTCACTTAGCCTCTGGTCAGTGCTAAGGTCTGAGATCTGGATTTACCCGACAGCCTTGCCCCTGTGGTGGGTGGAAGGTGTTCTCACCATGTGTCTCCAGCCCCATGGGACTGGACGGTGGCCTGGCCTTCACTCTTCTGACTGTCCTGAGCTCCTCTCCACACCCACAGTGTCCCCTTAGGCTGAGAGAGGACCCCTTGGTCAGGAATTCGTGGTAGGTGAGCTCCTCTGTGTGCCTGGGGTCTGCCTGCCTTGCAGCCTGGCTCCTTCCTTCTGCTTTGCATTGCAAAAGACAGGACAGTTTTCTCCTTTTTTAAGAGTCTTGCTGCATAGGTCAGATTGCCCCAAAACTCACTGTGTTGCCCAGGCTGGTCTTGAACTTGCAGCGGTCCTCTTGTCTCAGCCTCCTGAGTGCTGGGATCACAGGTGTGCGCCATCACGCTTGGCAGTGTTCTCCTTTGCAGTGTTCTGGACCCCCCACCCCAGCCTGTCTTCTGTCTGTCCCCCTATCCTGTGTCCAGGCCACTTTTACCATGAAGAGCACCTCCTCATCCTGGCTTCTGTGTTTCTGGAACACGTCGTGTCTACTCCTTAGATGTCCACCTCACCCCTCTCAGGGCTTGAGGAAGCCCATACTGTCTACCTCAGGCTCTGGCTAGAGGGCAGGGGGCTCAGCCTAGTCAGTAGCCTGGTACCCGAGTCTCCTGGTTTTCTCACTCCGTTAAAATTTCCTGTTTCAGTCTGCAGTGGGTCCCTGAGAGCTACCTCCAGGGTGGGATTGCAACTGTAAATACATCTGGGGAAGGGATCCTGTCCCCAGGGGCAGCAGGTAGCCCTCCTGAGCATGCTCTATGGCCTTCAGCTTGGCTTACAGCCATGAGTTAGCCATCCCAAGGCCCAAAGTCCTCTGTCTACACCCATGGGGTCATCGAGATCAAGTGTGTGCAGTGCCACGGGTTTTGAGAAGATCCATTTGCTTTGAGGCTGGAGTCACATAGATGTGTCTGGCTAAGAAATGAATTTCTAGCTGGGTGTGGTGGCACAGGCCTGTGATCCCAGCACTGGGGAGGCTGAGGCAGTGCTTAGGTCACAAGACCCCATGGTATAAGAAGGACTCCACTGGGCTTCTTTTTTTTTTTTTTGGTACTGGGGATCGAACTCGGGACCTTGCACTTGGGAGGCAGGCGGCAGAACCACTGAGCTAAATCTCTGGCCCTCCACTGGGCTTCTTACATGATTATTTGAGATGGGCTCACACTGTGCTGTCCAGGCTTGTCTCGCTCTCCTGGACTCAAGAGATCCTTTTGCTAGATGGGTGTGGTAGTGCACACCTGTAATCTCAGCACTGGGAGGCTGAGGCAGGAGGATCACAAGTTCGAGGCCAGCCTGTGTTACATAGTGAATTTAAGGCCACCTTGAACTATATAGTGAGACCCTGTCTCAAAACAAAACAACAAAAACAAAAACAATCTCTAGGAGCCAGGACTTAAGCTTTATTTCCCAGTGTCCGAGGAGTCTTAGACTAGAACTGATGACTGTAGGTTTGCATACCTCCTGCCTCTAGTTCAGAGTTTGAGTCTTGCCGGCACTCAGGTTATTGAATAGCAGCCTTTGTGATTTAAGGTGACTGGGCCATATGTCAGGCCAGGATTCTTTGTGGTCCAGAGTTGCCTGTCCAGAACAAATAACAAAGTGCTGATTGAAAACGATTACTGTGTCGAGTTCCCAGAGGGAGTAAGCTCCCTGCAGATTGTCCTTGTGACTTGAGTCTGAGGGTGAGCAGTGTTTCTGGTAACCCCATAGACTGGGGTCAGTTGTAGCCAGTTTCTAGCTGAGATCATGACAGAAAATAGTTGGGTCAGAGTTTTACTTGGCTGGGTATTTATTGGTAGGTGTTGGCAGTCATAGTCACTTGTCCCTCCCCTCCTTGGTGAGTCCTGTCCTGGTCCTGATCTGTTGGTTTCTGAGCTTGTCCTCTTGTAGCCCCGAATGCCACTGTAGGCTCCTTTACACAGAGACTCCTTTTGGTAGCTTCCTGTCCATCACTGGGGTAGAACCAGGCACTGTGTATTTTTTTGTTCTTGTTTGTTTGTTTTTTTGGTACCAGGGATCAAACTTGGGACTTTGTCGGCACCACTGAGCTAAATCCCTGGCCTGTTTGTTTTTTGAAACAGGGTCTTTTTAGTTATTTATTTATTATTTTATTTTTTTTGAAACAGGGTCTTGCTATGTAGTTCAAGCTGGCCTTGAACTCACTGTATAGCCCAGACTGGCCTCAAAGTAGTGATTCTTCTGGCTCAGCCTCCTGAGTGCTGGGTTACAGGTGTTCACCACCACGCGCCGTCAAGCAGTGTCTTGCTGGGGCCTTGGGGCGTCCTGGGATGGCCTGGCGGGGGGAAGTTGCTGGGTCTTGGGGCTCCCGTTCGAAGTCTGCTACCCCACACTCTCCAGAGCCCTTACTTCCAGCTCAGTTTCTGTGCCCCACCCCTCCTTGCACCCGGCACAGCCTGGTTTGGCCTCACGGTGGGCTGACCAGACCAAGCCGTCTGGGGAGCATGTGGCTTGCCCTGCCCCCAGAGGTGCGGAGCTGGCTTGTGCTTGTCATTTGGCTCCGGGGACAGGAAGGCTTCCCTGGGCACTGATTAGTTATTCCTTTGCTGGCATCTGAAGGGGTGGGGTGCAGGTGGTCTGGCTTGACCTCTTGAGGGGACCTCAGACTTTGGCTGAGTAGCTTGTGGAGGTAGCAGGGAAGCCTGTGTCCCTCTGTCCTGGAGGAAGTCCCTGTCTACCTGCTGTGTGTGTAGAGTTGTGCCCCCCGCTGGGCTGACAGGCACAGCAGCAGCAGGCAGCGTGGCTCTGAGTATATATCTTGGTTTCTTTTTTTTTTCTTTGTTTTTTTGGTTTCAAGGTCTCACTGTGTAGTTCAGGCTGCCCTTGAACTCACTATGTATTCCAGGCTGGCCTGGGGCTTGATAATCCTCCTGCCTCAGCCTCCCAAATGCTGGAATTACAGGCATGTGCCATCACGCCCGGGTCTATCTTGGTTTCTTCTCACACTCAGGCCCTATGGTTCAGCCCTGCTCTGAGTCCTGTCCGAGTTTGGCCCTATGCCGTCCCATGATCCTCGGTGTGTGGTCCATGGTGTCTGTCTTCACTCCGTGCTGCGGAGCCTGTTGTATGTCTGTCCTAATCCCTCCTGTTCAGACCCTGCCTGGGGCCTTTCCTCAGGACCACAGCCGTTGATGACACACCATATACCCAGTTTTGAGGGGACTCATGTTCATTTTACGAGTGGCTCATGCAACCTTATTTTCTGCTTGTAAACTTGTTTTTGTGCAGAAACTCACACAGAATTAGGTTTATAAAAGTGTTCCACTTGAACAACTTCAAGGACCCTTGTTTGAAGCCAGCTGTGGTGACACATCTGTAATCTCCACACTCTTAAGGGGCTGAGGCAGGAGGATCGCAGAGTTTAGACCCAGCCTAGGCAATTTAGCGACTTAGTGAGACCCTGTCTCAAAATAGAAAATAAATTGAGGGGGTATAGCTTGGTGGGAAGGCCCTGGGATGAATCCCTAGTACTGGTGGGGGATCCTTGTTCACGATAATAAAGATATGAATCTTGGACTTTTGGCTTATAGGTTTGGTTAAAAAAAACAAAAAACTAACTTCATTTCATTCTACAGTTCTTCAGTCTACAGAAGTGGAGGTCTTTTTATTCAAATTATCAGGTTTTTTCCCTATGATTGCTTCCATTACTTATGGAAACTTTAGCTTCTAAGGATTCACAGGCATGGTACTCCCTGATGCTGGGGTTGTTGGAGATAGTTGGAGAAGTTAAAATGAACTAGGTCACTGAGTCCCCTCCCGCTTTGTGACCTGACAGCCTCATTTTCTGACAGTGCCAGCCATGCCATCCTGTGGTTTATGTTTTGTAGGCTGGGAGGGGCCAGGTGAACGCCGTGCCCCTGGTTGTGGAGAGTGCCCCCCTCATATTGCTTTTCCTTCTAGCTCTTGCCAGCCCTGTTGCAGACCTGAGAAAATGCTCCGGAGGCTCGGGGGTGCTGTGTCAGGACCTCAAGACAGCGGCTGACTGTGGGGCGGTGCGGCACTGCCGGCAGACCGTGTGGAGCAAGCCCAGGGTGGTAAGCCCAGCTGCTTCTGAGCCCGTCTCTGTGCTCCTTATAGTCCCTTGCGTGGCAGGCATGCCTGTTCCACCACCCAGGACGCTTGGTACTGGTGGCAGAGTTAGGATGAGGTCATCCATGCCCTACCTTCCTGGCCAGTCTGCGGGTCCCACTCCCACGAGTTTGATAGCCTTCCTCACTCCTCCCAAATAGGCAGAACACTGATAGAGGCCCTAGTGCTCAGGAGCTAGTGACAGTTTTTTTTTCCCCCTTGGTACCGGGGATTGAACTCAGGACCTTGTGCTTGCCAGGCAGGTACGGTGCTGCTGAGCTACATCCCTGGCCCCTAGTGACATTTTTTTTTTGGTTTTGTGTTTTGAGGCAGGGTCTCGATATGTAGCTCAGGCTGGCCTTGAATTCCCAGCAATCCTCCTGCCTCAGCCTCCCCAGTGCTGGGAGTACAGATAGCTGTGCACCACTACAGCTGGCTCTTTATTGATGGTTTCCATCTGTAAGCACACTGGGGAAGATACCACTGGTTTTTCATCTGATGATGTTAATTACACTGTGATAACGAGGTCTTGGAAACAGCGCGTGTTCCCAGTGCATCCTGAACCCCTTGACCCAAGCTCTGCCGACCCCAGCAGGACGCAGATCTGCTCCTGGCTCAGTCTGGGCTGTGACTGAGTGCAGTTTAAATTCAGAGTTTGTGCACCTTCAGTAAGAGAAGAAAACTTGATTAAACAATGCTGTTCTTTCAGCAAATAGTTTCTAAATTACTGGAAAATTGCCTTCTGGGGCCATAACTGCTTTCAGATTTGGTTTCTAATTTGCATTCAGTCTTGTTTTGAACACTGATTCCCTTTTCTAAGTTGAATGTATACTGCGTGAGTATATGAGGCCTTCCCCCTTTTTTGGTTTTTTGAAGACAGGGTCTCACTTTGTAGTTCAGGCAAGCCCTGAACTCTGTGTAGCCCTGGCTGGCCTGGAACTCACGGTGATTCTCCTGCCTCAGCCTCACAAGTTCTGGGATTACAGGCATGTACCACCACATCTGTCTTTTTTGTTTTTTTGTTTTTGTTTTTTTGGTACCGGGGATCGAACTCCGGTCCTTGCGCTTATGAGGCAGGCAGCGGAACCACTGAGCTAAATCCCCAGTCCTGTTTTTGTTTTTTTTTTGAGACAGGGTCTCACTATGTATTCCAGGCTGGCCTTATGATCCTCCTGCTTCAGCCTCCTGAGTGCCGGGTTACAGGCGTGTTCCACCAGGCCTGGCTTGACTTTCTTGACTGGTCTCATGGTTCAAGCTTGCTCTTGTTATGGATGGCCCCACACAGTAGCGCCTGGCTAGGTCTAAAGGTTCCATTTGGTTTCCCTGCTGCCACCAGCTTCACAGGCATCCTGGCCTCATCCCGATAGGCTCACCCCTCCTGCAAGGGCGGAAGTCTGTTGACACCGAGAAGGGAGCCTGTGCATGCCTGCTCAAGCACTGCAAGCCCCAACAAGTTTCCAGGGCTCCTGCCGCAGGTGGCACCCAGCCTTGCCTGGAGGCTGGCTTTCGCGAGTGTCCCCAGTGTGCACACAACACTGCCTGGGAGCAGGGAGTAGACCGAGGAGGCCAGCGGCTATCTGACCCTCACTCCCTGAGCCACCCGCTAGGACCTGTGAGATAAATTCATCGAGATGCCTTTCTGAGCTGTTCCCTCAGCCCCTGCAGGCGGCCTGGAGCCTGACTTGTGCACTCCACAGGGGACAGGAAGGGGCCATCTGTTTGGCAGAGTCACACCTGCCCTCCCCATGGTGTCCGTAGTGTCTGCACACTCCTCACAGAGGTGGGCGCCAGCATGGAGGGTGGGCCTGACCATGACCCCTGCCCTGGGAGGATGAGAGTGGGGAAGGGCTCGGGGTCTGCGGCTGTGCGGGGTGTGGTGGTGTCCCACAAGCACAGATCCTGTCTCTGTTTCCTCTTAGAAGTCCCTCCCGTGCGACATATGCAAACAGGTCATCACTGCGGCTGGCGACATGCTAAAGGACAACGGCACTGAGGTGAGCTGCTGGCCTGGTTGCCATGGGCCCGGCCCAGGTGCCTTGGTTCCGGGAGAGCTCTGACTCAGGCCAAGAGATGCGGCCAGGCCAGGGCTGCAGACATCTGCACTGCCAGGAGCCGTCTTAGACCCCACGGGCCCCGTGCTGTCTGCATCACGTGGCTTTTTAGGAAGTATTGTTCGCCCTAGGCTGTACAAAAATCAGTGGAAGGGACTAATCTCCTGACCTCTGGACCAAATATGAAACACTCAAGGTTAATTGGGATTTTACATGGCATGCTATTAACATGTAGAAATGTGTGGCTGTCACTTTTGCCTTCTCTGCTCAGAATTCCTTTCATCTGTGAGGCCACAAGTCAGAGGGTCATTTTGAATTTTAATGTCTTTTTGCTGGTGGAGACCTGCGTTGTCAGAGCTCTACTGTCTTTAAAAAATTTTTGAGAGAGGGTAAGTTGCCCACGCTGGCCTGGAACTTGCCATCCTCCTGCCTCAGCCACCCAGGTGGATGGGGTTTCGAATGTGTGGCACCCTGCCTGGCTCTCTGCTGTCCTTTTCCCTTAGGGCTGGCTCTTTTGTGGGCTTCTGCCTTCTGGGAGTTGCAGAGGGCCCCCTGCCCTCAGCCCCCACAGGGAGGAAGCCCTTCCTGTTCTGATCCTTCCTTGTGTCCCCCGGTGTCCCCTGCAGGAGGAGATCCTCTCTAACCTGGAGAAGGTTTGTGACTGGCTCCCGAACCCCAACCTGTCCACCTCCTGCAAGGAGGTGGTGGACTCCTACCTGCCTGTCATCCTGGACATGATTAAAGGGGAAGCGGTAGGTGATGGGGAGTGGGCTCTTCTCCAGGGCACTTCTAGGGTCCCAGAGGTCACCATCCCCGGGATGGTTGGAAGTGGAATGTTCACGGTTTCCAGGTTCTGCACTCCTCATGCGCTCTGCCGTTGAGGGCTGCTATGGTGGGCAGGGTCACTGGTACAGGGAGCATTGCTGAAGGACTATCAGTCCCTGCGGTGTTCATAGATGCCAGTTGGGTGACTCATGTACTGAGCCCCAGGGAGGAGACAGTGACAAGCAAGTGGCTCCACTTCTGTGAGTCCTGTGAATCACAGTTCCAGGGTCATTTAGGGAGTGAGTGTGGGGTGAGTTGTAGGGGCGCCTGTCTTCCAGTGCGGTGTTGATGTGCTGAGTATGCCAGGCCATCTGCCGTGGGCCAAGCACTAATTTGGAGTGGCCTGGGGAGGAGAGGTGTGGTGTGTAAGCAGCACTGGGGCAGGTTGGGCACGCGTGTCCGGGACAGGACTGAGGTGCTGGTGAGAGGCCTGTGAGGCCGTGTTCAAGGGCCGTGCACCCTGTAGAGGTGACAAGGAGCGGGGCAACGGGCCTCAGGTACACTTTCGAAGGGGATCCCTTAGCTCCTGAGGCTGTGCCACAGGGGACACAGAGGACACCCCAGAGGTTATGGCCCTGCGAGGAGACACAGGGACGGGGAGATGGACAGGCGGATATTCCGCTGTGGATGACAGGCGGGAGAAGCATTGGGATGTCGTCTGGTCTCAGGAAAGGTAGCAGCAGAGCCGTTTGCTGAAGTGGAGATGGAGGGGACGGTTGGGCTGGAGCAGGGGAGGCATTTGAAACCAGTGGAGTGCATGGGCTCCTGGGGCCGTGGCTTAGAGTCCTGGACTCTGCCCTCCTCTGTGCTCCTTTCCTTGAAGGAAGAGCTTGTGTTAAGCCTGGAGGCTGCTGTGTGGTTGGACACCTAGGTGTTAATTTTCCTGTGCTACCCAGATAGAGTGAGCAGTTTGAACTTGTATAACAAAGTTGTTGTGCTTACTTTGTTTTCTTTTTGCAGTACTGGGGATGGAATCCAGGGCCTCTGACATGCTAGGCAAGGGCTCTTCCACTGAGCCACACCCCCAGCCATTTTTATTTTGAGACAAGAGCTCACTAAGTCATTCAGGCAGGCCTTGATCTTGTGACCCTACTGCCTCAGCCTCCCAAGTAGTTAGGATTACCAGCATGCACGACTAGCTGTTTCTTTTTAAGGGTTTGAGAGAGGCTGATTGACAGGCATAAGGTGGCCTGTTCTGTATGCCTATGGGCAGAGGACTCAGCCGGGTCTTTCTTCTCCAGAGCAATCCTGGCGAGGTGTGCGCCGCCCTTAGCCTCTGCGAGTCTCTTCAGAGGCACTTGGCGGAGCTGAACCGCCAGAAGCAGCTCGAGGCCAACAGGATCCCGGAAGCCGACCTGCCTGAGGTGGTGGCGCCCTTCATGGCCAACATCCCTCTCCTCCTGTACCCTCAGGACGGACCCCGAAGCCAGCCCCAGGCCCAGCCAAAGGTGAGGGCCCTGGTGGTGTAGGAGGGAGCCGGGTGAGGTGGGATGGTGGTGAGGTTGGGTGCGTGCAGTCCTGTGCTTCTGGAACCAAGGGGTCCCTGTGCCCGACTCTGCAGGTACAGGACTGCCTTTGGGTTCACTGAACCATGCAGCGCCCCCCCCCCCCCCGAGACAGAGTCTCGCTATATATTCCAGGTCGGCCTTGAACTCACTATGTAGCCCAGGCTGGTCTCTACTCATGGTGGTCCTCCTGCCTCAGCCTCCCATGTGCTGGGATTATAGGCGAGTGCCATCACACCCCTGTGCAGTTTCTAAAGAATGGGATACTTAAACAAAGATGTCCACCTTTTTCCTTACTCGTTTTGCTGCTGGGGTGGATCCCAGGGCTCTATGTGCTGAGCACCTGCTCCACTGCTGAGCCACCCTCCCCTGTGCAGTAGCAGGACTACAGCGAGCACCTAGAGGTTGCGGATCCTTCAGTGCTTCAGAGCCAGTGCTGCCTGCTAGCAGCTGTGCAGTCAGTCACCCCAGGGTTGACATTGGGTAGGTGGCCAGCTGGGTCCCCCTGGCTGCACTACCACCACCTAACTATACTTCCCGCAGGCCAGCGGAGATGTCTGCCAGGACTGTGTGCAGATGGTGACTGACATCCAGACCGCTGTGAGGACCAACTCCACCTTTGTCCAGGGCTTGGTGGAGCATGCCAAGGAGGAGTGTGACCGTCTGGGGCCTGGCATGGCGGACATGGTGAGCTGCATCTCCCATGCCATGGGGGTGCTGGGGGCCAGGGAGCTGGCTCTGGAGACAGGAGTGGGAGATGAAGGAAGCATCTGGTATTTCCTGTGCTGCTCCTTTTTCTTTTCTGTGACAGGGTCTCACACTGTGTAGTTCAGGCTGGCCTTGAACTCACTATGTAGCCCAGGCTGGTCTCAAACTTGCAGTGATCCTCCTGCCTCAGTCTCCCAAATGCTGGGATTATAGCATTGTGCCACCATGCCTGGCTTCTTCTATTGTGTTAAAGTCAGTCAGAGCAGACATTTATAAAACTAGGAAATTTTCTTTCATTTTTTTTAAAAAAAATTTATTTTATTATTATTATTATTATTATTATTATTATTATTATTATTTATTTATTTATTTTTGGTACCAGGGATTGAACTCTGGTCCTTGGGCTTGCGAGGCAGGTGGCAGAACCACTGAGCTAAATCCCTGGCCCCGGAAATTTTCTTGATAGTAGTTGGCACTATTGGAAATGCTGGTTTGGTTTCTTGGGTGTGCATTGTTGCAGTAATTAATTTAGCTGACAGCCTGTTTCTCTCCCCCAGTGCAAGAATTATGTCAGCCAGTATTCTGAAGTTGCCGTCCAAATGATGATGCATATGGTAGGTGGCCAGGAGCCCCAGTTAGCCTTCTGGCTCAAAATGTTGTCGTTTCTAGAAACTGAGCATTACAAGGTTTAGCTTCCCATTTCCACCTTGAGCCTACTGAATGGACCCAGACGTACCCCTCTGGCCAGCAGACTCTCCACTTGCAGTCTGGTCCCCCTCCCTGCCAAGAGGCTGAGCCTGGGTCTGTGCTGCCCTTGGCCCATGAGTCTGCACATACGTGTCCGGCTTTAAACCTGAGGCCCGCAGAAGCAGGCTGCTCTCTACACCAGGTCAGAGAACGGTGTAGCCTGAGTTCAGAGCAGAGCAGCAGAGCCCTCCCTGAGCTGCCCCTGCTCTCACTGCAGTGGCACCTGGTGCCACAGGGTGGCAGGAGGCATTGTTAGTGGTGGGAGAAGCATTGGTCCTGGGAAGGGGCCGCTTCCTCTGTGCCTGGAGCTGGTGGGCACAGCTGGCTGGTCTATGGCAACCTGACCCAGGGCAGGCATCGGTCCTGTAGGTTTGCTCTGTCTGTCACACTGGTCATCTGCATTGAGATTGACAGGCAGGCCCGAGTTTGTTCCCGGACACAGAGGTCCTCACACTGCCTGTCACCTGCTTCGTGATAGTTTTCCTGGAGCCCATGACGCCCGTCTGTGCTCCCTCAGTGCTCAGGTCCCTAGAACCCAGAGCTTGTGGCCTACAAAGCCTGCCATTTCCAGTGGATGGGTAGCCGCCCTCCCACACAGGTGTTTATTGTGGCTCTCATCTACCTCATTGTAAAAACATTGAAAGGCAGTTTATAGAGCATGCACTTGGAGTGGGGACAAGCAAGCCTTTGATGTGACTTGACCTCGTGAACTAGTGCTTCCAGCTAACTCCAATATTTTCTGTCTAACTGCAGAGTAGAAATGTTTTGAAAATAGGAATATTTCCCATATCAAAAATCACCTGGGAAGGTTCCGGGGATTTAGCTCAGTAGCACCGCGCCTGCCTCGCAAGCACGGTCCTGAGTTTGGTCCCTGGTACCAAAAACAAAACAAAACAGAAATCACTTGGGGGCTTCACAAAACATCAGTGGGGCCATATTTTACATACACTTTACAGACTGTAGTTTGCATTCAATCGATCAGTAGATATTTTTGTACAAGTGATTTTTATGTGGCTACATATTACTTCACAGTGTAGGTGGAACACTTTCTATAACCATTCCCCTGTGGCTGGAGGGTTAGATTGTTTGCAGATTTGTCCTTGGAATGATGAACGTCCCTGTAGCCAAGTATCTGCGGATGTCCTTGTTTTGAATCCGAGCTCAGTACACTATCATCTGTGTCCTATGGGGAAGGCCTGGTGGGGTGGGCCTGGCCGTGGAGACCCTTCACAGGTGGCCTCCCTGGGACCTTGGGCTGCAGTGTCCAGGGCATGATAATAGTGTGGGCTAGAGGGGTCAGTGTCAATAGTGGGAGCAAGATGGGTTGTGGGTACCACACTGCCAGGTCGTTTCCCTTAGCTTCTGTGACATCCCTACACCTGGTTAAACTGCTTGTTTTAATTCTTAACTTTTGTGTCCTTTTCCTTTGTCTTATTTTCACCTCCGATTTCCTGTTTTTTTGTTCAACAGCAGGACCAGGTATGTGATGGAGAATTTGCTTTTAGTAGTGAGTGATCCCTGCTGCATCTCCTAGTTATTTTGCTCCCCCTCTTCCCCTGCCCCTGGTCTGGCGGGTCAGCTCTGACAGATACAAGGAATGGTTATGAAAGGAGAGGGTCACTCTCTCCTGGGCACCTGTCCCCTGAGATGCAGCACTTGAGGTGTTGGGCGTCTGATCTCCTTCAAGGAGTGGGAAACAAGGCCATCAGATCCCCAACTGGGTCTGAATGCATGTGTGCAGACACCAGTATGGTAATGGGGACCACTGTGGCCCAGCTCCCTGTAGCAGTAGCCTGCTTGCAGGTACCTTGTGTCTGTCACCCTCGAGTGGGCATTGCATGTCTTCAGCGCTATTCTCTTACTGTAGAGACGCTTCTGCTGCATGAGCACATGAGCTACAAACAACACACAGTTCCCCTGTGTGGTGGATCCAGATAATTGGAAACACTCTTGATCTTGGATTCTGGCCTCTGGTTTAGGCTCCTTAGGGACCTGCAGGGTGCTGTGGGAACCATGCTCCAGCCCACCCCTGGGGTCCACGCCCTCGGGGTCCTGAGCATTGACATCTGTGTCTAGGATCTGAGCTATAGATGCTTTGAAACAATTTAAAGTCTTTATGGGAGAGGACTTTGATGAGATGCCTGCATTTTCACCTAGGCTTCCTGAATCTTGGCTTCCTTTAAAAGCTCGCTGTCTCTTCATTCAGCCTTATTACCCCCGCCATTCTTAAGCTGTGCCAGAGACCCAGAATTTGGGCTGCACTTTCACCAGTCCATCCTTCAGCCATATTTAATTTTTGAGGCTTCTTGGTAGTACAGGGTGAACCATAGCAATAGTGGAGCCCTCCTTCCTTGACAGGCTTCCAGCCCGGGGCTCTGTGTCCTTGGCTTGTTCAAGGCCTTCCCAGTGTGAAAGTCATGATGTCTGAACTCTGTCCTTCTCTGTGGCTGGGTGGCTTGGTGGTGAGAGGGATCAGTCTGAAGATCTTGTGATTGAAGGATTATTCATCCCTTGGGAGATGGGGTCTCATGCATATTGTGTAGTTACGAGCAAAGAATGTGGGTTTTCAAAAAGCCAGCATCTCTCCTGTCTCTGCTCTGTCGCTGGACATGAGGCTTTTCGGTTGAATCTGGAATCCCTGCCAGGCTGGGTGTGGGAAGGGTCTGGGGTGTGTCCCAGCACCTGAGCTTGGCCTCTGGGGTTGCTGAGGGAACTGGTGTGGGCTTTGTCTGACAGTTGCTCTGTGCTCTCTCCAGCAACCCAAGGAGATCTGTGCACTGGTCGGGTTCTGTGATGAGGTCAAGGAAGTGCCCATGCAGACTCTGTTCCCGGCCAGAGTGGCCAGCAAGAAGGTCCTCTCTTCCCTGGAGCTGGTGGAGCCCCTTGAGGTACCTGGTGTCCTGATTTTGCAGGGGCTGGGGCTGCACAACACCCTGCCCCACCATTTTGTGTCACATCTATGAGTCACATGCTTTTTTGGGTTCCCTGCCTGGCTCCTAAAGGTCTTGGCATTTGGGTAACCTCTAACCATGCAGCACCCCCGCACCCCCCACCCCCGCTGTTGGGAACACATTTCATTTCTTTGGTTTTGCAGCAGGCCACTCAGGTGCCTGGCTCCAGCCTAATGTTTCACACAGACTTCTGTGGCCACAGCACAAACTCAGTGTTCCCAGGGCGCCCTTCCTGGGGCTCAACCTGCTGCCTGTGCCTGTGTGTGGGTGTACATGCTGTTACCTACGTCTTCTTCCTTGGGAATGAGCCTGCTGCTCCATCCCATGATGAGTTTGTGTTCAGCTCTTCAGGTAGTGATCAAGGGCTAGGTGAATAATTGATGTCCTTGGGCTCATGGGCCTGGCATCCTGTCCCTTTGGGCCCAGCCATCTGATGCCTTAACACAGGGCACAGACACTTCTTGTTGTAGAACATCCAAGGCACCTGACCGTCTGCCATCTCCTGTCTCCTTCACATGCCAGTGCGGGTGGACACAAGAAGGGTGAGGTGTCAGGTGGAGTAAGGGGGCACTCCCTCCTGCTCCAGAGGTGCCCAAGGCCCCAGCCTACCCTGTCTGCCGAGATCATGGCTAGAGAATAATATGCTGAAGGTCATAGCTTGTGCTACCAATGGAGCATGATTAAAGCTTCCGTTCCTTGGTTAGTTACACCAGCTACATTGAAGTGCTTAGTAGACACGTGTAGCTGGCGCCTCCTGTCCTGGACAGAAGGGGTGGAGAATGCTTGCAGTGTCACAGAAAGTTCTGCCTAATAGCATTGCTTTGTTAAAGGTAGGTTCTAGAACAGCAGTTGTAGGTGCTAATGGAACTTGGGATGGTTGAGAGCAGACCTGAAATGTGTTTATAACTCTGCCTTTTTTTTTTTTGTACTGGTGATCGAACTCAGGACCTTGTGCTTGCAAGGCAGACACAGGGCCACTGAGCTAAATCCCTGGCTTACTTCTGCCTTCTAAGTAGTAGACGGATGCTGAATCTCATTCTGTTCTTGCTCTGCTATCCATGCAAAAAGAGCTGCATAAAAATGAGTAACAACACAATGTGGACAGCTCCTTGTGTGGAGAGCGGGGGGGGGGGGATGATTGCTGCCTCCTGAAGTGTGAATTCCTGGGGTTTTCTTAGGGGGTAGGTGGAACTAGGGAGTAGGGGAATGGAGGAAAGGGATAATCCCTCACTGTGTAACAGTCAGGAATTGAATCTGGGGATTGGGAGGGAGCCATGCATCATTTTGGATCCAGTAGGCAGTGGCCCTTGGTGTGACACTTAAGTTGCCCCAGTCCCTGTGTCACCTTGCCTTAGAGGAGCAGGACCCAGGGGCATGCGTCCCAGCATTAAAACATTCGCTGCCTTTTCAACAGCGGGAGCTGGTCTGGGCCCAGGAGAGTGTCACGTGCGAGGCGTGTGTGTACGTGGTGAAGAAGGTGGTCGAGTTGATTGACAACAACAGTACTGAGGTACTCTGCCCTCCTCAAAGGGGGACCCTGTGCTTGTCCCCCAGAGTCAGAAGGCCCTGGTGGGAGAGGGGGATTTGGGCCCTGCTGATTTTTTGTGGTGCTGGGGATGGAAGCCAGGGCCTGGTACTTGCTAGGCAAGTACTTTACCGCTGAGCTGCACCCCAGCCCCAGGCTGAGAACATGCACAGCCCTGTCCTAGCTCCACCTGTGGACCAGTGGTGTGCAAGGGTGCCTTCGCCCTGCTTGTCGCTGTGGGGTTTTCCAGGGGAGGGAGAAGCACCTCACCTCACTGTTTGCCAGTCTTTCCCCCCCCCCGCCCAGCCTTCTGTCTTAACAGGATCCTCTTAACGTGTTTCAGGCAAAAATCATCCATGCTCTGGACAGTGTATGCTCAGTGTTGCCTGCGTCTATGTCAGAGGTGTGCGAGGAAATGGTGGAAACGTACGGCACCTCCCTCATGTCGCTCCTTCTGCAGGAGCTGAGCCCCAAGCAGGTGTGCATTGAGCTCCGCCTCTGTATGTCTGGCAAGGGCCGCCTTGGCCAGCCCAAGCTGCCTGCGCTGCGCAGACTGCACTTGCCGGCTGGTGAGTCCTGGACTCGGCAAGGGAGTGGGCTCCTCTGGGGTCTGGGAGGACCCTGCCCACACTCAATCCTATGCCCTGGTGTGTAGCACACGTGGCTCCGCTTAAGGATGGTGTCTTCTGCGAGATGTGCAAGAAGCTGGTTGGCTACCTGGAGCACAATCTGGAGAAAAACAGCACCAAGCAGGAGATCCTGGGTGCACTGGAGAAGGGCTGTAGCCTCCTGCCTGACCCCTACCTGAAGCAGGTATGAAGGCTTGGGTACTTGCTGCACTGCCCCTTGCTGGAGGCTGAGGGACAGCAGCTGCTGCTGCCCCAGGCCTGAGATCCAGGGTGTTTGTTTCACTTCTGGGCTCACAGGGGACAAAGATCCTGGGCTGCTGAGGCCAGGTGGGGTGTGAGGGGCTGGGAATGACAGGGAGTGTCTAGTGCCTGCCTGGCCTCTCATGGCCCTGCTCTGCTGGGATGCACGGAGACCTGGACATATACCCATCTGGTTCCCTTGGCAGTGTGACGAGTTTATGAGACAGTATGAGTCCTTGCTGGTGGAAATCCTTGTGGAGGTCATGAACCCATCCCTTGTGTGCCAGGTAAGCTTCACAGGCGAGTGCCTGCTCCCCGGCACTGTCACTTGGGAGGGCCTGCCCTGCCTAGATGGCTCCCAAGCCTGATTGTGGCTGTGGGGTGGAGTGTGGGGAGCCAGGAGAGCAGGGTGCCAGGCCTCTGGGTTCCTGCTCTCTACAGCAGCCCTCCGTGGTCTGGGTGCTTTGATTCCAGCTGCTTCTGGATATTATCCTCAGTTCTGAAAGGGATCATTTAAGAGGTTCTAATTCTTCCCTTTTTTTACAATACAGAAAATTCAAGCCTGCCAGTCTGCCCGGAAGCTTCCCTTGGGAACTGAGAAGTGTGTGTGGGGCCCTAGCTACTGGTGCCACAACATGGAGACAGCAGCGCAGTGCAATGTGAGTGCGGTGACCCCGCCCCATCCCTACCCTAGTTAGTGTTTACTGTCCCTCCCTATAAAACTGAGGCTCACTGAGGCTCACTCAGGCCTGCCCAGTGAAGGCAGAGCTGACTGCATTCTGGTCTAGGAGGTGAAGCAGGGTAGATATTTCTGCTTTCCTGCTCCAGCTCCCTTGTGACAGTGTTAGGTCTGCATGGGGTCACACCAGGGATTGCACAGAAAGAGCCCTGGGATTCATGAGCATCGAGTCCTCTTGCATCCCCATGGCACACTGGGCCTTGCTGGAGCCTGGCCTGAATCTTCACTTGAGGTCAGATGGAGCTGTTCTCCTGTCAGCCCTGCTGAGCAGCTCCCTGGTGCCACAGCAGTCCTGGCTGCACAGCCACCAGTTAGAGGTGGCCGGTGCTGCTTTCCTGGGTGTGGACTTTGGGCCTAGAAAAGGCCAAATGTTACTTAATGTTGCTTTGAGCGACTTCTCCTTCCTCCCTGAGGTTCCTTGTGACCCCACCAGGGGAGATTAGTCATTGTGGCCACTGCAGGGAAGGGCAGAGGCCCACACCCTGCTGAGTGCAGGCCACTGCCCGAGACGTGAACTGGAACCTGCCCTGGCTATTGGATGCACTCTGGCCCTGTGCGGGCCAAACAGCAACAGGCTGGGGCTGGTGTGTGATAGAGGCCCGGGACCCTTCCTGTGGGGGGCCCATCTAGAGAGTCCCCAAAGCTCTGCCTGCATCTCCCTGCTTTTTAGAGAGGTCCTGTCTTGGGCCCTCAGCATCTGGTGGCACTCAGCAGACCTAGGGAAAGATTCCCAGTCCTATTTTTGGGTGATACATGAATGGGCCAGGAAAGCAGTTTGTCATCTGAAGCCTAAACCTGGTTTCCTCTCTCCCACCAGGCTGTGGAACATTGCAAACGTCACGTGTGGAACTAGGCCTCCTTCCTGGAGAAACTGTAGCACCTTTCCTCCTTGTGTGTCTGGGATAATGAGCACACAGATCTGTATGACTTTGTTACAAACTAGGTTCCTTCCCTTGACCCCCATTTCTCTCCCTCATTGTAGCATTGCTGTCACCATGGAGGCACTATAGCCGCTTTCAGTGTCCTCTGTATGCTGGAAGGCTGAGGACACACTGGGCTGAGGTCTCACCTGCCCTTGCATGGCACCTGCTGGGGGAGTTCTCAGTGCCGGCTGGGACCGTCTCCCAAGCCCTGAGAGGTGCCCGGCTCTGGGGTCACCTCCTACCCTACAGAGGGACAGTCCCCCTTTCCCGCTGCCAAACAAAGGCAGTTTCATATGAAAGATTAGAAGCTCAGCATAATTAGGTTTTGAAAGTAACACAATCTTCTCTGTACTAGCACAGAGTTTGGGAGTAGCTGTTGGTGGTTCAGAGGACACTGGTGGGCAGCAGGTTTGCTGTCCTGGGTCAACCTTTGATTCTGCTTTCCTGTCTTTTCCTATGGATGCCTTGTTTGAGCTTCTAGGGGTAGGGTGGGGCGGGGAGGGGCAATTGCCTGACCGTAACTTGCTGGCTGTGCTCAGGGCCCATAGGCCTGGCTTTTGTGTGAGGCCTTCGCATAGTGGTGACCACTGTCTGCTCATTCGTGTGTTGCTGCTAGGGCCCTGCCTTGTGCTCGGCATCCCCTGGCCCCCCTTCCCTTTCAAATCCATGTGGATGACAAGCTCCTAAGCCTCTGCCTGGTAGAGGGTGACAAGCTGAGGCACCTGCAGGGTGGGTACTGGCTGGGTCTTGGCTGCTGCCTGTCTGGTCCCTGAAGCTTCTCTTCCATTTCTGGTTGCCAGGAGACTGCAAACAAAGCCAGCAAGCCAGCCACTTGCTGTTAAATGGACTTAGTGATTTTCATTTGTTTTGCACTAAAGTTTCTGTGATTTAACAATAAAGTTCTGTTAACAAGATCCAGGGTGGACTGTTTCTATGACAGCCCTGCGCCCATGCGTTCTCCTGGCCAGGAAAGTGAAGCCCTGGGGTTGGGGAGTACCTGGGCCTCCCCCAGACCCAGGGCCAACAGCAGGTTGGGGAGCACCTGAAAGCTAGCACACAGTGGTTTACCAAAGCCAGTATATTGCTGGGTCCTTGTGAGTTACTTTTTTTTTAAACAGACCAGTCCAGAAACTTTCAGTGAGTACCATTTCAACAAAACCAAAGGGGAAATATTGAGGGAATAATTTAAAAAAGAATACACACGAACACTCTACCTTCAAAACCCAAGGGGATGCCAGTCATTTCTCTTTATAAGCTGGGTGCATTGGGGAAGCCAGTGAGATGGAGAAAGTGCTCGCCTGTTGCCATTGACCTTGGCTGTATGGATGGAGGGCAGGGGTCACTCGGGGCTGCACCTGGACGTCCAGTGGGGAGATGGCAGGAGTGTGGCAGGCCAGTGTGGGTGCCGCTGGGCTTCTGCTCCGGGGGGCCGGGTGGACTTGGATGGAGTAGGGAGGGAAGGGCCTCCTTGGCCTCCGCTCAGCGGAGCCAGGCCTCAGACTCTTGGGCCCCAATAATCCTCCTTACCATGTCCCTAAACTCTTAGCATTTTTGTTCAATTTTCATAAAAAAATAACATCTTATGAAGGTAGAGGTCAGATGCTGGTGTGCATCTGGCAGAGTGGAATCCGAGCAGCCATGTCGGCCATCAGGGCTGACCGAAGGCTGTCTGCAGAGCCGGCCTGAGAGGGCCTGGATGCGGCTCCTGCCCCGAGGAGCTGCTCTCGGCTGCAGTCACAGCTCTGTGATCTCCAGGGGGCTCTCCATGATCACGTCTCGGAGCTTGTGCAGGGGTGTGGATTTGGCGGACTCTGTGCGGGCGTTGCGCTCAAAGGCGGTGGCCTCTGCAGTGGTCAGTGTCTCCAGTGAGTGGCCCAGGCCCTTCTGGTCATCCTCGGGCAGGCTGTTAAGGTCGGTGGCCAGCAGTGTGCCTGTGCTGCCATGCACCACGTGGATCCCATCGGGTCCCTTGAGCTCCATGGGTGGCTTATGGCGGAAGCGCAGACTGCCCTGGCTTGGGCTGTGGTCCCCTGGCTCCTTGTCCAGCTCCGTCTGGATCAGCTGCAAGAGGCCAGGCCCTCCCAGTGGCTCAGGAACCCCCACAGGCTCAGGGTCACGCCCAAGGGTTGAGCAGGTGGGTGGCCCCAGAGTCCTACTGGGTGTGCACCTGCTTCATCCCTACTTCACACAAAGAATGTCCCAGCAGGCCTGCTGGCCTCCAACCCTGCCACAGGGAATCTCAAGGATACCTTCAGACTGCTGCAGAGGGGAACTTCGGACAGTTAAGGTGCTACCCTGAGTCCTAGGGAATATGGGCCTTCTCTGTGAAAATCTTATCTTTATATATTAACATTGCTCTGACATCTGCGTTTGTAACCAAGCTGGCTACAAGTATGACCAATACAGTCACATCTAGGTAAAACAGGTCCTCAGGAGAGGGGGAAAGGGACAAATAGGATGTGGTCAGGACTCAGCACTTTTGAACTTCTGCCAGGCAAGACGAAAGTTGACAGTGTGCACCCAGCTGGAATTTTTTTTGAGACAGTTTCTCTAGTAGCTCAGCCTGGCCTTGCACTCACTGTGTATCCCAGGCTGGCCTCAAACTCATGGCAATCCTGCCTTAGGCTCCTGAGTGCTGGGATCACAGGTGTGCACAAGTACACTGGCCGGAAGTTGGTTTTTAGATAGTCTTACTTTGATAAATTTTGACATTGCTGTAAGCACACACGCAGGCCCATTTGACCCTGACAGCCAGTTTCTTAGTGTGACACTGGCCCTCAAAGGTATTTGGGGCTCCTGGAATCTGAGAAGCACTGCCTCTGAGCTACCCCATCCCCAAGAAACCCTTTCTGGCCCAGCACTCAGTAGGCTTTGGCCCTGGCTGCTGAGCTCAGAACACTGAGGAGGGTGGCAGGAGAGAGAGAGAGCATCCCCAGAACTGGGGCACAGCACACAGCTCACCCCCCCGCCCCGCCCTCAGCTACCTCGGAGATGGAGGAGTGGCAGGAGGAGGCTTTTTGCACCATCCGCTGTGCAAAGAGCTTTTTGAGCTGCAGGTAATCCTCCAGGACCACCTTCAGCAGTGAGCCCTGGAGGAGGCAGAGGGTTAACCCCACTGGGCCCACTGGCCCCACCCCTTGCTTGCTCCCCTGGGAGGTGGGTGTACAGGCTTGGGGTCCTAGGGCAGAGGATCAGAAGGACAGCCTGGTGACAGTAGCCAGCTAGAGCCCCCAGGGGCTCAGAGCCCTGGCTGGTGCCACCCTTAGCCCTAGTAGGCGCTGCTGTGCTGACCCATCAGGGTAGATCTGAGTCCCTGCAACCTCGGGAGTGGGGTTCACTTTCAGCCAGGAGCTGGGCACAGAAGCCCCCAGGGAGGGCTCACCTTGATGGGCCCCTCGCGAATGATCTGGCCCAGCTTGGCAATGTTGTCATACTCCTGGATGGCTGCCCGCAGGTACCGGTCATCGTCAGGCTTGACCGCTGCTGGTTCACGCCCAAAGGTTCCCTGGGGAGAGAGGACATCTGCTGGAGCAGAGGACACACACAGGGTAGGGGGCCACTCCCAGAGGACCCAGCTCCTTGGCCAGAGGTGGCAAGGAACTGCCCCTCCCCCAACCCTCCCCAACACCTGCCGGAATGCCCTGCGCTGGCCCGGCTCACGTGGGTGCGGGTGGGGCTGTTCCACAGGTCAGCGATCTCACTCAGGTTCTCGGGCAGGTCATCCTCGTGCTCAGCCTGGGCAGCCAGCTCCAGATTCCGGCAGAAGGGATCCAGCCACACGGGGTTGGCTCTGCAGTTGGGGGGCAGGGAGTAGAATAGCGCTGGCAAAGAGGAAGGGCAGGATGAACAGATGTCCTCAAAATTGGATAGCTCCTTGCTGATGGCACCTGTGGGTGCATTCTCCTCTAGGAGCCCACTAGAGCCAGGACCATGTGTCAGTCTGGACAGCTTTGGCATGGAGGTTTCAGCTTGCCTCACCTTTCACCCAGAACCCAAAGTCTGTGCCCCTTGGAATTGGGGGCTCAACAGGTCCGGGGTCTAGCTCTGCAAAGCAGTTTCCCAGGTGGGGTGTGAGGGGTGGTTAGCCCACCAGGGGGCGCTCACGCCCTGGGTTTCCACAGGGCCTGGACGCTGCCAGAGACTGGCTGAAGGGTCAGGAGCCCACTCACCCATCAAAGGAGTACTTGTTAGTGTTGGGCATGTCCATGATGTCGATGAAGCCACGGTTCCCTGCAGGAAGAAGGGCTGACGTGTGGAGGGGAAAGGAGGGGTGCAGCCAGGTGAGGCACCCTGCCCTCTCCCTGCCCCACCACCGCAGCCCACACTCACCTGCAGAACCCGCCACAATGGCTTTGAGCTTCCTCTTGTGTCTGCAGAGAAGCACAGAGAGGCGCTGTGAGGCACTGGGCTTACATCTCAGAGCCTCAGCCCTGGCTCGGGACAGGGGCAGGACACTCACACGGTCCTGTAGTACCAGTTCATGAGGATGAACAGCATGGCCGCCAGGAAGAGGAGGATGGCCAGCACGATGATCGCCATCTGTAGGGTGAGCAGGCCGGGCATGAGCAGGTGGGCTCCGGGCAGAGCCCAGACCCCAGGGAGGGCAGTGACGTGGGTACCTGCAGGGCAGACATGTCATCAGGCAGCCGAACGGAAATGGCGGGCTGCACGTCCAGGACGTTGTAGTTCCGGAAGAGATTCCGCAGCTGCTCCTTGTTCTCATCGATCATCTGGATCACCCTGGATAAGTGGCAGGGCTCTTTCAAACTCAGCCCTCACCCAAGAGCAAGCAGCCAGGACGGCTGCTGCCTGCCTGCCTCAGCCCCCGGAATTCACCTCTCCCTGAAGCTGAGCAGGTGGAAACCTCACCCTGCTAGGATACCTCGATGGCTTCCAGGGGCCCCAGGCCTTCATCCAGGTCCCATTTGGTCCTCACGGATGGGGGTACTCCCATTTCACAGATGGGGAGAGTAAGGCTCAGAGGGACCTGATGGTACCTGGGCCTCCTTGGTGGGTCCCCTCCCCAGTGCCAAGCACAGGCCCCACCCACCGGTCCACATCCAGGATGCGGTTGGTGTCACGGTTCACCACGTGGATGAGCAGCTCTGTCTGTGCGAAGTTCACCCGCCCCTTCTTGTCCACGTGGAACTAGGAGAGAAGGGACACTGGGGGTGTGGCCACAGGCCAGGGGCCAGGGGTGGGGAAAGCTCCAAGAAGCCCCGATACCCTGCCTTGCAGTGGACCTAGCACTACTGGATGCTCACAGGGGCCCAAATGTGGTGCCAGTCGGTTCACCCCCACACAGGCACAGGTACTATTACCCATTTACAAGTGAGGAAACTGAGGCCCAAAGACCTGGGAGAAAGTCCTTAGAGCCACACTGCCAAAGCTGGGGAGGCACATACCCTCTTTTGTGTCCCTGACCTCACTACCATGCCCTTATCCTCATAGTCTGGCCCCCTTCTCCTTCCACTGCCCCTAGTCCAAGGTTGGTCCCCTGGGCACCTGCACGTCATCGGTGTTGACAATGGCGCCAGTGATGTTGGACAGCAGGCGGATGAACTCCTCCTCGAAGCCCCGCACACGATCAGGGATCTCGTTAATGACGATTTTCACGCGCTGGTCGTCCCTCAGAATGTAGATGCCAATGATGGCCGTGTCGTTGTGTCCTGCCAGGTCTTGGGCCATGATGTCCACCACGAAGTAGCCAGGGCTGTAGGCCATGAAGAGGTCAAAGGTGCGCAGGATGCCATCCACGCTCCCTGCAGGAGGAGCCGAGAGCAAGGCACAGCTCAGGGACCACCCAGTCCTCCCCACTTGCCCTCTCAGAAGGGGCAAGAGCCCTGGGATGTGGGGACCCCGGGGAGGTGGCACACATTTGCCCACAGGGTTCAGCAGCAGGAACGCAGAGAACAATGCCCATCTGAAGGGGCAGCGACCCTGAGTACTGTCACAGTGTCCAGCCCGTGCCACCAGACCTGCTTCGCTAGAGAAACCACGCATATCCATTCTTGGTGAAATTCCCTTATTTTTAACTATTGCCTAAGTTTGAATTAAAACACTGCATATTAAAATACAACTGTGCACCAGGGATTTAGCTCAGTGGCACCGTGCCTACTTTGCAAATGCAAGGTCCTGAGTTCGATCCCTAGTGCCAAAAAACAAAAACCCTAAAATACAACTGTGGATTGTTCTGGCCCAAAGATGACAAGTTTGTGACTCTGATGTCCCATGCTGAGGTACCAAGGCCACTTTGGAGCCTTCTCAGGGTCTCTTATACACATGTACTTCAGAATTCCACACAGTTATGGGGATGCCAGAGGTGACACAGCATGACTTCTTTCTCTTTGAGACAAGGTCTCTCTATGTAGCCCAGGCTATCCTCAAACTCACAATGATCCTCCTGTCTCAGTCTCCTGAGTTCTGGGATTACAGGCATGTACCACCATGCCCAGCCAGCACAGATTTCTCTTAAAAACAGTAGACCTGGGTTCAGATCTCCTCCTTTTTGGCTGTATACCTTTAGCAAGCTTCTTAGCTCTCTCTCTGTGCCTTGTGCAGTGAGCTTTCAGAGGACAAAGTGACAGTGTCTGGTTGTATAATGGGAGGAGTGGCACAGGAAGTAGACTTTGAAGGAAGAGGGAGGCATATCTGAAGGTAGGGAAAGGGTCAGGGCAGTGCTCCAGGACACGAAGGCAGTAGAGTCAAAGGGTTAGGGTGGATAGGACAGAGCTGGCTGAGGGAAGAGTAGCTTCTGCCTGGCTAGACACAGTGGGCTGCAGAGAAGCTGTGGAGAGGGCTAGGAGGAAGATCTGGTGAGCTCTGAGTGCCAGGCCAGGGAATCTTCCCGGCATTTAAGACTGGCACACGGATAAGAGGTCTACAGAACCAGAGGGGAAGGTAACAGGATAGGAGCACCTTCAGGACCCTGCCCCAGCCTCAGCCAGACACACGGCCAGTGCACAGCAAACATGCAGATCTGTACGTGTGTGTCCCTGCCTGGCATCATGCCTAGCACACGCGAGAGGAGGCACAGGTGGAAAGATGGGGGGATATGATGAAAGGAGAACAGGAAGATGAAAGGATGGATGAATAACAAATGAGAAGAATAAAGGAAAGAGCAGGTATTGAGTAGATGTCAAGAGGAGCAGATGGGTAGATTAAGAATGGATCAGCAGAGAGGTGAACAGACAGACAGACGGGCTGACACAGCTGGCTAGAGGCCACCACATCCTGTGGTGCTCACACAGACCCGTTTCCTCCAGGCTACAGCCACACAGTGACTGCGAGGTCTTGGCTAGAGCCCCCTGTGTGTGGCCAGGCTCCTACCCATGGTGAAGACCTGGCCCACATCCTCGGAGTCGTTGGCGAGGGACCGGAAGTAGTGGATGGCCAGGATGCCATAGAAGACAAGGCTGTTGTTACCGATGTCTGCGTCCAGAGCCAGCACCTGGATGAGCTCTGAGCCCACCTTGGCATCGGTGGCCACGCCTGCAGGAACAGACAAGGGCAGCATTGAGTGCTGGGGAGGAGCGCCCCACGCCCTGTGCCCTGGCTCTGGCCCCTGCACCTGCAGTGTACTCTGCCTTGGTGAAGCGTGGTGGCTGGTCGTTGATGTCCTCTAGCACGACGCGCACCTCCTGCAGGGTGAGGTCGGTGACCAGGTCAAGGGCCGGGGCCGGTCTGCGGGGTGGCGTCCAGCTGCGGTTGCTGGAGGCCTTGACAATGAAGGAGAAGACAGCTTCTCGCTCCCGGTCAAGGTCCCGAAGCACCAGCAGGTGCCCATCAGGCTGGAGGTGGAAGTTCTTCGCCTCATCGCCAGCTACAGGGAACATAGGAAGTGGGCTGAGGCCCAGGCTCATGGGCGTCTCCAGCCCCAGGGCAGGCAGGACGCTCACTCCATCTGGCCCCACCTGCGATGAAGTAGTACACGATTGCATTGGAGCCCTCATCGGTGTCCACGGCGCCTGTCACATTGCCCACGAGGGTTCCATGGGGTGAGTGCTCAGGCACCGTCAGCAGCTGGTACTGGGGGCTGCCTTTCTGTAGGTGGAGGACACTGTCATCGGAGGATACAGGGGGCTTCCCACGCCCACCAGAGTGCCCTGGGCTGTGGCTTTGTGGGTACTGCGGGAGTTTACTGCCCAGTGGTGGCATCTGCGAGGACGGGGCTGGGCTTGCCATGCTCTCAGGAGCATCCCTGACCCCTGGATGAGCACTTAGACAATGGGGACACCTGCACACTCTCACGTGCACACAGTCTCCAGGGGACATCTAGGCATGTGACAGTCCAAGAAGACAAAATTCAATAAATCCGAGCTGCTTTTCATGCCTGGTGTATGTGCGTGCAAACCTGTACACACACACACACACACAGAGGCACAAATACAAGTACCAGCCCCACGAGCCAGGCATTTGCACCCGCTCTTCTGATTGCTGGATGGTGCCTCAGCAGAATAAGTAAAGCACAGCTGCTCGGTGACTACTGGTCCCTGTGTGAAGCGAGTGCAGACAGATGTTGCTCCCATGTAACCTATGTGCTTTAGGGCACTGTGCACAGGGGAGCATGTGCAAGGTGTGTGTGCAGGCAGGGAGTCTCCGTGTGGGTAAAACCAGCACAGAGGATGGGACAGCTCACAGGAGGCCTCACGAAGAGAGGTTCATTGTCGTCGATGTCTTCCAGGGCCACCTGCAGCGGCTGCATGGTCTCATATGGCACTGGCTGGCCCAGGTCACTGGCTACCAAGATGAGCTGGGGGTGGAGGAAAGCAAAAGGCTGGGGAGGGGGTTTGGACCCCAAGTGTGCAGTCCCCAACTCCCTGGAGCAGCTCCCCCCCACCCCAGACGTTCCTGGAGGGAAGTCTGCCTGGCCTGCTCCTTACGCTGTACACAGCCTGCTTCTCGCGGTCCAGGCGCTGTGCCGTCTGGATGAGGCCGCTGATGGGGTCAATAGTGAAGAACTCCCAGTCACGGTTGCCCGCCGTCTTCAGGAAGCTGTAGCGCACCGCCCCGTTGAGCCCTTCATCCTTGTCGGTAGCGTAGACCTCGTACACGTTGGAGCGCAGTGGGATTTCCTGCAGGGGACGACAGGGAGGGAGGTGCCTGGACATCTGAGCGAGTCCCAGCTCCCAGCCCTGAGGAGCTCTTGCCATTTCTCCTAACTTTACTGAAAGTCCTTGCCATTGGCCACCATCCTTAGGGAGCACTGGCCTGTAGGGTGGGGCTCTCTGGGATTCTGAGCCCCTGCTGTTTCCCCCTTTTCCCAAGCCAACTCCACTAGCAGCCAACAGTCAGTCTGCCCTGAAATCACACTCCCAGGAGCTCCTGCCATGGCCCTGCATGCTGAGGCATAGGGCAATCTACAGAAGGAATCCCAAGACCGAGACCACAGTGGCCCTGTGTCCTGGGTCTGTCTTGCTCCCTCTGCTACCCTAATCATAGAAACCTGGGTGTCTCCAAACAGTGCCACCTGTCCAATAGGGAACCAGAAAATAAGAGACACTCAGACAGGGTGATCTGGTGGCTACAGATTGTCACCGACTCATTGTGGAACTTGGACCTGGTATTTAACCTGAGCCTCAGGGTCCTGAATTCCCTCAAGTTAGGTCTAAGACACCAGAAACCTAAGGAATCACACACATCAACCCATGATAAGGCTGCCCAGGGCAAAAGAAAAAAAAGAAGCATGTTTCTTTGCTTTTAGCTGAAAAATTATCAGCTCGGCATGGCTTTAATGCTTGTGTCATCTATCATGACAATCAGAAGTCCCAAATGGCAGTTCCATCTAATTAATGAAAAGTGGGATGACGAATAGATCATTACTTTATAAACGCTGGTTGTTCAGGGGACATAAATCTTCCCAAATATGGAACCCTTGAAGGGGAACACTTAGTAAATGGGGCCTTTGGTGTGGAAAACAACTAGATCATTATTAATTTCTACACTGTTTCATTCCACAAAAAAGATTTGAAGCAACTGCAAGAATATAGAAATTAGAATGAGATGGAACAAATTAAAAAATTAGGACAATGAAAAATAGTTGTTGGCAAGAAGATGGAAGCTGAGGGTGAAGTGTGTGGTTTAGGTCTCTGCAAGGTCTCAAGGTGAGCTGAGTGCTCAGAGCCTCCTGGCGGGGAGCGGAGAGGACACTCCAACACCACAGACGGGACACCAGGACAGGTGTCTTGGAGCTCAGCCACGGGAGGATTATTTGCTCCTATGGGGCCTCAAAGAGGAGACAAAGTAGCAACATGGCAATTTAGACCAAGGGATGAAAGCAGAATTAGAGAGATTCCAGAACCCCAGCCACTTCCTCTGCAGCTTACTGATGCTAACCCCACCCCAGGCTGCCTGCACTCGGGTGTCAGCAGGAGCACTGGTCGGGTGTTTGTTTTGAGACAAGCATGGGGGAAGTGGGTACTGGGGAGACTGTCCTTCTTCGAAGACATCTAGGGACAGGGCATTTACTATTATTAGTTCCATTTGCAGATGAAAAACAGACTTGGAAAAGTGACTTGCTCAAGGTTGTCTGGCTGGTAAGCAATCAACTTACACTTGAACCCGAGATTTTTTGCTAACACGGCCCACACTGCTAACCAGTGTTCAATACTGCTCTGTGTGTTGCTGCACAAGTCTGCCCCTGTCTGGCCTGTTTCCCTACCTCAACAAGGAAGGCCCACAAAGGAGGGCTTTGACTGCAGGACACAGAAGCTGGAGGAGGGAAGGGGACATTGGGGAGTAGGAGGCCCCAGTGCCAGAAGTACCTCTCTGATGTGCAGGATGGTGCCATTGGGCGGGCGCATGAAGATGGGGCGGTTGTCATTGACGTCGATGACCTCCACCAGGAGCATGGTGGTGCCCCAGAGTTGGGGCTCACCACCATCTGTGGCCACCACGGTCAGGTTGAATCTCTCATAGGATTGCAGTGGCCGCTGCGTGGTCACCAGGCCCAAGTCCACATCCACGTGGAAGGCCTCTGGTGGGTGGGACAGGAGAGCAGGGTGTAGCTCTGGCTGAGACCAACTTCCTGTCCCTCCTCCTCCTCCTGGTCTGGGGCTGTGGGCATGGCAGCCTGCTCCCTCCAGCCCCACATCACCATGGGCATCCAGGCGGGCTACATACCCATGCCGGGGCCTTCAAGCGAGTAGGACAGCTGCCCATTGGAGCCCTCGTCCTGGTCAGTGGCCAGCATGGTGATGACAGAGGTGCCTGCCGGCTCATTCTCATACACGCTTGTGCTGAACTGGGACTTGGAGAACTGAGGCCGGCAGTCGTTGACATCTAGCACTTGGATCACCACCTAGGGGGTCAAAGCCAAAGGTCAGGAGCATGAATAAGGTAGGGTAGGCAAGGGACAGGTACCACCCTGGGAGGGAGGTACTGTCTTCTCATGTTTTTGACAATAGACAACTTATTGACCGCCCCCCGCCAATTTAGCCTGTTTCCCTAACTGTATAATGGGGACAACTATCTTCTCTCTCAGCTTCCTTGGGAGCTCACACTAAGTGGTATTAGCCAGAGTCTCAGTGGAATTCCTGGTTCCAGTAAATACTCAGCCACTAGGCTTGTGGGTGATGTGTTCTGAGCCGGGCCCTGCAGCAGTGGGACTCCTTACCTGTCCCTTCTCTTTGTCCTTTGCTGTGCCACACAGTGGCCCTGGAGGTGTGGCTCCACCCTCTGGACCTTCATGCTGGGCTGTTAGAATTCCTCCCCTTCCTAGGGCCTATCTTGTCTGGGATTTGTGCCTGGTCAGGTGCTTGGCTTTCCCTGCTGACCCACAGCCCAGGGCAGGGCCCCAGGACACAGCACAGCAGGAGGCCTCTCTTCCCCGGCTGTGGCCCTGCCTGATTGCAGAGCCATTAGAGCCCTGCAGTTCGGTGATTCTGAGCGTCCCCTTTCCAAGTTGCAAAGCACTGTCAAACCACCTCATGTCCCCAGTCGCCCTTGCCACATCTGCCACCCTCTTTGCAGACGGACAACTGAGACTCAGAGAGGTTTACAGGGAAATGCAGCCTGCGGAGTTTGTAGAACCCCAGACTACTCCGAAGACTGCTTTTCTCTGCACAGGACCGTATATGTGATGGGGACAGGCTGCAGCCATGTGTGAATGCTCCCCACTCTGTCCCTCTACCCGCACAAGAGGATTTGTCTGGGTCCACTCCACAACCCCGAATCCTTTCTGGAGAGTTTCCTTTGCATAATTAGGGACAAGAATGAAGAGACGGCAAAGCAGCCAGCACTGACATTTTCACTTTTTCGTGAGACAGGGTCTTGCTCTGCAGTTCAGGCTGCCTGCACTCATTATGTAGCCCAGGCTGGCCTCAAACTTGCAGTGATTCTCCTGCTTCAGCCTCCTGAGTGCTAAGAACACAGGCGTGCACCACCACACCTGGCTTTGGGATTTTGGAAAGGAAAGGGGACAAAGAGCTCAGAAGGTGAGATGCTGGCCTCAGAGTGGCAGTGTGGACACCAGAACTGGACTGGGAAGGGGGTTGGAGTTTGAGCCCTCCTTAATATCCTTGAGGAGTCCTAAATAGAGGTGACAGCTTTATAATTGTTTGCTTGCTAGACTGTCACTGGGCCACCCAGAGCACCAGGCTGTACCTGGGTCACACCCAGGTGTGTTTAGCTGCCTAAGCAGAGTGTGGCACAAAGAGAGCTTTCCCAGAATCCCTTTCTTCCTAAGTCACAGCCACTATAACCCACCCAGGAAGCCTCTTGCTTTTTCCTTCCTGCCACCATGTCTCTGAGGGGACTAGATGGGTGTTTCCGTTCACAGCAGTCACTCTCTATAGGCGTTGCTTACTGCCACCGCAACCGCAGGCCCTGGTATCACTGGCCCAGGCTAGCACCCCTCACCTGCACCGAGTTTTCTCGACGGTTGCTGTCCACATCCCCAGGGTTGTCTTTGGCCAAGGCAGTCAGGATATAGTGGTCCTTCTTCTCTCGGTCCAGAGAGGACACCACATAGATGTCACCCTAGTGAGGGAGGGTAGCTTCAGGTCCATCATCCAGTCAAGATATTTATTGGCCAGTGATGGCGAAACACTGTTTTGGGCCCTGGAGATACAGTGCTGAACAAAAGCCCCTGTCCCCCTGGGCAGTCCCGTGGACCCCAGTAGCTGCCCCGTTTTAGTGGTTCTTGCCCTCACCACCCAGTCTACCTGAGATGGGTAACCAGCCCAGACTTGTGCCAACCTGACCAGAGCTGCCATAGAACAGATATCTCCAAAATAGTCACTATCTTCAGTGCCAGGCCAGGAGCTACATCTGACTGCTCCTACCAGGCAGGAGTTAGCCCCACTGGAAAGGCAGAATGCCAGGGGAGATGTGGCAGGAAGCAACGCCCAGTTGCAACTCCAGCAGCAGGGGAAGGCCCTGCTGACGGACTGCCCCAGGCCTCTGTGGCCCACCCCCCCTAGGCTGCAAATAGCAGCTTTGACATTTGAAGCCATGGCCCATCTTTTCTCCTGAACTGTTCCCCAGCTCTGAGACTCATGGAACATAGGGATTCACCCTGTGGGGCGTCTTCCCTCTCTCAGCTGAGTATAGGGCTGTGCACACAGTAGCCACTCAAACACTGTGGCCACTTTCTACACAGCTTCTCACGTCTCTCTCGATAGTCTCAAAAAGTTTCTTGGTCACCTAAAGACACATCATGGAAGTTTTTGTCTCACCAAGGACTAGTTCCCAAAGACTTTGGCCACTTCCTCTCATATCTACTAGGACAGGAAGGACACAGTCTACAGGATGTCTGGGGCTCCAAGAAGAGAGTTTGCTGACTTGGCTGAAGCACCTCTGAGGCCAGATGTCCATGTGGGGGACCCAGGATGAAGGCGATGATGCAATACTTTGGGTGTTTTCACACCCAGGCCCCATCCAGCACCACTTACCGTAGTGGGGTTGATGGCAAACTTGCCCTCCCCATCCCCGAGGCTGTACTCGATGAGGGCAAAGCTGCCTGAGTCTGCATCAGTAGCAGTGACCATCAGGATGACTGTGCCCACAGGGACATCCTCTAAGATGGCCTCCTGGAGAGAGAGAGCAGCCCAAGGTCAGCCCCCCAGGCCACACCTTGCCCCAGGCTCACTGATGTAAGCCAGGGCACCAGGCTGCTCACTGTTGGCCACTCCAGGGTCTTAGGGGCTGGCAGGCAGGAATGGAATGTGCAAAGACCCCAAGGAACAGGGCCAGGTCCTACCCAACCCGTCAGCCTGGCCACCCACCTGGTAGAAGGGCTGGTCAAAGATGGGGTTGTTGTCATTGACATCCACAATCTCCAGGTAGATGGGGATCTCTGCTGCCCGGGGTGGGGACCCATTGTCTGAGGCCCTCACGGTAAAGTTGAGCCAATGCACCTCTTCATAGTCCACCGTCCGGTTGGCAATGACTTTCCCTGATACACAGAGGCATCCATTGCCATTTTGGCCATTCCTCATTCATGATAGCCCTCCAAAGCATGAGGAAAAAGATCTGGGGTGCTGAGGGGAGGTGTGGCCCCTTAAGGAGGTGGGGCAGGCCAGAGGCTGAGAGGGACTGGCATCTAGGTGTTCTCCTCAGAGAGGAGAGAGAGCATCTCACAGAAGGCCCCAGACCTCCTCTGAGCCCCTCTGTTGGTTTTCCAGCTCCCACAGGACACAAACGGTAGGAGCCTGGAGCATAGCCAGGGTTCCAGCAGACACCGTGGAGGCTTCCATCCCAAACAGGATGGGCGCTCCATCCTTTCCTCTGCTTTGTGGGTCTGGGAGTGAACAGCATGTTAGCCATTTTGGATCTGGCCTGGGCCATCAAGGGGCCAAGATGGGCTCCCACTAGAGGCAGGAAGCAAGCCTCAGTCCTGCCCAGAGGCTAAGCAGGTGGACACATGTCCCCAACCCTCCTCTGGCAGATTTCACATCTACCTGCTGAGGGGTCTTCCAGCTGGACATAGCCGGGGGGCACGAGGTCCAGCAGGCTGTAGGTAATCAGCCCATTGAGGCCCTTGTCAGGGTCCACGGCTGCCACGGCAATGAGCGTGGTGCCCGGGGTGGCCCCCTCCAGGATCCGCTCTGTGTAGTAGGTGATCCCGAAGGGCTTGAACTGGGGCGTGTTGTCGTTGACATCTAGGATGTTGACTGTCAGCTTGGCTGGGGGACAGGCAAGGGTGAGGGTCAGTGCCAGGGGAGGGGCACGGATATGGGTGGGCTGTGGGGAGGTGGCAGCTTGTCGTGGCCCTCGTGGGACTGCATGAGGATTGACCATTGGCCCTCTGGTCTGGTCACTGGCCCTTCCACAGGCGGAAGCAGCCTGGGTTCTAGCATCTGGCTGGGTGTCCTCACTGAGGCTCAGTTCCTAATTGCTAGATGAGAGGACTGAAATGGTCTTCGAGACCTTTCCCATGACAGCCTTCTATAGCCCGAGTCATCCCTGAGACACAGCCACCTGGGCCTGGGAACGAGAGAGACGACAGAGTCTGCCCTTCTCTCTGCAAAACTTGGCCTTCTGAGTTGAGAAGATAAACGGCTGATATCTGCCAGGCTAACTCCTCACCACAGAGGCTGTTCTTGCCCATGGCAGAGGTCACCCCATCCCCGCTGTCCCCTCTCCACCCCCCAGCACCCCTGCCAGCGCACGCCCCAAGTTGTGGGCAGCATCCACCTGGCTCTCCTTGATCACAGTGCCTCACCCCAAGGTGGCAGCCCTGTGGCCTCCAGTCACCTTCCCTTGCTCTCCGCTTCCTCTGCTGGCCCGAGGCTGGCAATCAGATCATGAGGTTCCTGTCGCAGCCCGGTTCCTGTTGCAAGCTGGTTACCAGATCTAACAGCTGGATTCTGACCCAAGTCTCTGTCAACCTGTCCTTTCTCAACCTCTTCCAGGCTCTCCGGAGCCTCTTTCCCGCTCAGAGTCTTGCAGCTGGATGACATATAATTTGAAAGACACTGCCATCCTACCCTTGCCGTGGCTGCCACCTTCCACGTCCCTAGTTTGACCTGATTCCCTGTAGCCCTTGTGGCTGAGTCCTGAGTCCCACTGCACTGCTGGGGGCATGTCTGGGTATGCTTCAGACCCACCTCCTGGCTCCCAGTGACGAATGAGAAACTGGCACAGGAGACCCTTACCATTTGGCACACTGACAGAGCGCTCTGGTAGGTCGCTGGCGTTGTCAATCACTGAGAGCGTGACCTCATAGGTGGCAACCAGCTCTCGGTTCAGAGGAGACTTCACTATTACAGACCCTGTGAACCAGAGCAGGTCAGATTCAGCTTGAGGGGAACCCCCTAAAATCTGGGCCTCCCAGCGTGCTCCTGGCCTAGCCTCCCAATCCCTACAGAGGGCAACAGTTCCCCATGGACCCCGGGATTTGTGGCTGGGATGGGCCACAGCCACCTGATAAGTACATGCTCTGGCCTCCACAGTGCTTACTAGCAGGTGAACTTGGGTGAGTGCTTTAACCTCTCTGTACCTCCGTTTCCTCATGTGTAAAGGGAGGAAATTACGGTACCTACTGTGTAGGGCTATTTTGAGGATTAGCAATACTAAGTGAGTTCCACTGATACAGTGCTTAGGACAGTGCCTGGCACAGACGATGCTGTGCAATTTTGCTTATAAAATGCTTGTATTCCAAGCCAGGTGCAGGGGTGCATGCCTGTAATCTGAGCACTGAGGGAGGCTGAGGCAGGAGGATTGTGAGTCTGAGTGCCTCCTGGGCAACTCAGTGAGACCAAGGGCTGGGAGAGTTTTGATCCCAGTACGGAAAAAAAAAAGGCCAGGGATTTAGCTCAGTGGTGACGCCGCCTGTCTCGTAAGCACAAGGTCCCGAGTTTGATCCCCGGTACCAAAAAACAAAACAAAACAAAAAACCAGAAAACAAAGGAAATCTAGTATTCCACAACAATGTGGACGTCTTTAGCACTACCGAACTGTCCACGTAGAAATGAAGATGGTAAATTTGATGTGTATTTTATCACAATTTAAAACTGCTTATGTTCTAGGGAGATCAAGTATAAAGGAGGGTCTTGACAGCTGGAAAGCCCTGAGAGTTTCCCTGAAGGCCACACTGGTGGGCCAGGATGGACACCTCTGGTCTAATGGCATAGCTTTGTCTTGGATAAGTGAGGTGTGCCAGGGCCGATGGCAGGAAAGGAAAGTCCCAGGTTAGCACCAGAAAGCAGGCTGCTTCTCTTCTACCCAGCGTCTCCCAGGGTCTGCTGGCCTGGCTGGACAGACCTATTTCCGCCCATTTGCGGTTAGGGGTGTGTCTCCTTTCTGCCTGTTGAAGGCCCTGCCCTCATCCATCCCACAGTGGGCCTTCCTCTACCTCTCAGGCCCTGGGTCCCAGGACTCTCTTCCCCCTGGCAGATTCCCCTGCTGGGCTCTGTCCTCCATGGGTCCCCGGCCATGGGGAGGTCACTTACCCTGGGCCGCTGCCTCCTCCTCCTCTTCCTACTCTCGCTCCCTGTCCCCCGGGCTGGGGAGCGAGGATGGGGAGAGGGCAGCTGCGTTCAGTCTGCAAAGGCTGGGGTGGGCCTGGGCCCAGGCCCCACAGGACCGACGGGAGGGTGAGGGATGTGGTGGGCATGGAGGAAGGCAATGGGGTGAAGCAGAGAAGAGATGAGGTGGGAAGTGACAGAAACAGAGCTCAAACCTGCGGGCCTGCCAGCCGTGAGGAAGAGAGAACAGGGTTAACATCAGTTAGTGCAGGGCGCAGTGGATGGGGGGACCAGGGGAGGACTGGTGAGGGCAAGGACGGGGGTAGGGGAACAGGGGGAGCCCAGGCAGTGGGGAGACCTTAGAAGTGAGGCTCTGGCAAGAAGAAAGGGGAGTCAGGTGATTGAGGGAAGACAGAGGGCGTGAGGAAGAGGGCAGAGAAGACACTGGAAAGAAAAATACAGAGAGGAGAGTCAGTGGAGGGCAGAGGACAGAAAGGAGTGGGGAGGTCTGGGAGGTCTGGGAGGGTGGCTGGGGAGCTCTCCATGGTCCTGACAACCTGTGCTGCCCGGGCCAAGGCTGTCTTAACTTTGACACGTCCCCTTGGGCCCGCCTGCAGATGGAGTTAATGGTACCCTTTGGCTCATGACATGCTGTGGGCATCTCTCATGAGGCCACTCCTTTTTACTCTCTTACCCTTCTCCTCTTCCCTTCTCTCTTCAGCCCAACATTGCAATGTACTGAAGTATATTTTTTTATTTTGAAAAAAATTCTTGAAAACCAAGTGTTCTCTGATATTTATGCAAATGGTATTGTGGTAGATGTTGCCTCCCATTTGTTTTTCAATCTTTTTCAGTGTGCATTTTTCAGACTTACCTCCAATGCTATCTGTGTGTATATCCTAGAGCAGTGGTGGTGAACCTATGGCACGTGTGCTGCAGTAGACTGTCTGTATCAATGAAAGCTCCAAAAGGTTCACCATCACTGCCCTAGGGCTTCTAACTGCTGCCTGGTCCCCCATGGAGTGCATCCACCACTTTCTACTCCCCAGTCTCCCAGGATGGATCCCTGCATGCCCCTCAGCTCCTACCATTACTGTAACACTGCAGTGAACCTGCCCAGTGGCCCCAGCATTGCCAAGAATTTCTTCATGACATATGCTAGGATGAGAATTGCTGGGTCCTGGGGGTCTGGGTGTTCTTTGTACTGAGTTTTTGTCTAATGGAGGAACTGGTCTCAACTTTACGGAAAGCATGAGGGTTCTGATATTCCCACAAGGTCACCAATAATATTGTCCAGGATCCTAGTGTCTGCCAATCCACATACAGAAAGCTGACATCACAATGCTGTTTTATTATACATTTCTCTGAATAACAGTAATTCTTTGCATGCTGTCATAGCCTTGTTATTTTTGGTCACTCCTCTGGGCCTTCCAAAAAGTATACCTGTAAGGGCTCATGTCCCCTCTGCCACTCCCCAGAGGAGCAAAAATACTGAACTTTTGAAAAAGTGGAAAAATGCTTAAAATGACAATAAGCTGCATAAATTATGAAAGATAAGCCACAGTTCTCTTTGTTCTGTGATGGTATAAGAAATCATTAAGGGCACAAATATATGTTACAATCTAAATGGCTAGCATGCACATAGAGTCTGCTTGAACTAATTTATTAAAGAAATGTGTATAAAACAAGATGCCATTTTCCTCTAAAATTATAACTATGAAACCTCTCTAACACAGAGTGCTGGTGTGAATGTGGTGAGGTGGGTACCCTGTGACACAGTGGAGGGAAGGAGCCCCAGAGGCCAGAGGAGCTGGTCAAGGGTGGAGGGAGAGAAAGGACAGCTGGAGAAGCCAAGGAGAGAGCAAAGAAGAGAAGGGAATGGTGTCAAGGGGGAGAGAAGAGAGTAGAAGGGAACAGCAGAGAAATAAAGGAGGGAGAAGAAGAAAGCAGGGAGCAAGGAGAGTAGGCAGGAGTCAGAATGCAGAGGGGATAGCAGGCCCTTGTACCTGTGTTGATATTCACAGCAAAGGCATCCTCTTGGCCAGGCAGCAGGCGGTCAGTGTCATCCTTGGCCACGATGCCAATGATGTGGTACTCCAGCTTTGGGTTGAGGTCAAGGTCGATGGCAGTGATGTTGGCAATGACAGTGCCTGGCTCTGCTGACTCCAGCACGCTCACTGTCTGGATAGGGTTGAGGAACTCGGGGCGGGAGTCATTGATGTCATCAATCAGGATGGTGACGATGGCTGTGCCCGACAGAGGGACAGTGCCCCGGTCGGTAGCCACCACTGTCAGCCTGTAGGAGTCTTGTTCCTCCCTGTCGATGGTGGCATTGCCAATGCGGATGACCCCAGTGACTGGATGGATAAGAAAGCGGTCCTGAGCCCCAGCTTCTATTCGGTAGACCAGCTCCCCATTGAGGCCGCTGTCCTCATCGGTGGCCATGACTTGAAGCACTGAGAATCCTGGTGGGGAGGATTGGGGAGCAGCTGAGTGTGGTGGCATCTTCCGGGAAGAACACACCAAGATCCCTTTGCTGGTGGACACCCCTCTCACCACAGCTCTGTCAATCAACATTTACCTTTTAAAGGTAAATGTTTCCATAGGAAGAGGAAATGGTATTTGTTTTTGGTTTTTGTTTTGGTACCGGGGATCGAACTCGGGACCTTGCGCTTGCAAGGCAGGGGCTGGAACCACTGAGCTAAATCCCTGGCCCAGGAAATGGTATTTGATTTTACATTTTTTGTTAAACAATATTTTAGAGTTTAACGGGTAATTGGATCTTCTCTTCTGAAATTGCCTTTGGTCTTTGCCCATTTTTCTGTCAATTTATACATATGACTGTATCTAGTGATGATAACTGCTGTTGTTTGGATGAGTGTTTCCAAAAGGGCCATGTATCAAAGGGTCGGTCCTCAGGGTGGTGCCATGTGGGGCTGGCAGAACCTTTAAGAGGTGGGGCCTGGCTGGAAGTGTTCTGGTCACAAGAGCTTGCCCTTGAAGGAGCTCTTGGGACCCTAGCCAGCAGGAAGTGAGTGGCTTGTTCCATGCCATAACGCGCTGCTTCCCCACAGCCCAGAAGCAATGGGGTCAAATGATCATGAACTAAAACCTCCAAAACCATAAGCCAAAAAGAAACCTTTCCTCTTTTTAAGTTGATTGCCTCAAGCATTTTGTTGCAGCAACAGAAAGCTGTCTCACACAATAATTTATGACAAATATCTTTTTCAGTTTGTTGTTTGCTTTCCAGTATTGTTTATAGTTGTTTGAAGTAGATATAAAGAAGTTTTAATTTTTTTGAGGTGCTGGGGATGGAACCCAGAGCCTCAATCATGCTAAACACATGCTATACAACTGAGCTAAAACAGGTCCCAGAGGTTTTAGTTTTTAAGTACAAAAATGCAATTTTTTGAGTTCTTCAGTTTATGTTTGGAACCTTCTTATCTAGAAAACAGATAAACATTCGCCATAGGGCTGGGGATTTAGCTCAGTGGTTCTGCCGCCTGCCTCCCAAGTGCAAGGTCCCAAGTTCGATCCCCAGTACCAAAAACAAAAACAAAAACAAAAAAACACAAATTGCTGGGCCTACTCTCCTTTGGGACTGGGGATTTGGCTCAGTGGTTCCACCGCCTGCTGTGCAAGCAGAAGGATCCGAGTTCGATCCCCGGCACCAAAAAATAAAAACAAAAAAAACAAAAACAAAACAAAACAAAAAAAACAAAAAAAACCCAGTCACCTAATTTTCTGCTTTCATTTTTTAGCATTTTCTATTCTTGTAGTTTTTTTTAGCATTTTTGAATTTTGCTTTGGTGTCTAATATGGAGTGAGACTCTATCCTAAGTATTAGGTTATATATCAGACTATATGTAGATTATATAATAATAATCTAATCTAATAGATGAGATTAGTTATTTTTGTGCTCACTAAATAGTTCTCCTAATTAGTTGGTTTCTATCATATTCTTTATCTGTATTTTTTTCTAGGCCAGTCTTTTTTTATATAACATGGTTTTAAATATCATAGCTTTGTAATACCTTATGATATCTGGTGAGGGAAATCTGGCTTTATTATACTTATATTTCAACATTTTCTTATTCTTCTAGGTGATTGTCAGAACCAAATTTACCCCCATCAATTAAATTTTAACTATGATGAAAATCATGTTTACCTGATTTTGATTTTGAAATAAACTTTCCATCTAGGAACATGGTTGGAACTTAAAAAAAAACACAAAAAACCCCAGGACCTTGCTATGTAGTTTGGGCTAGCCTTGAACTCATTATGTAGCCCAGGCTGGCCTCGACCTCATGGTAATCCTCCTGACTTAGCTTTCCAAGTGCTGGTATCATAGGCGTATACCACCACGCCTGGCTTTGGAACGTTCTTAAACATCTTGTCACACACACAATAAACCATGGCTCACAAGGCAGCGGGGGCCAGGGTCACCCAATTCCCACTCCAGTGGTTTCCCTACTCACCTTGCTGCCAGTCTCTCCCCAGAAGTCAGTTCTGTGTCCATCTAGACCTCCAATGACCACTGACCACCATCCACTGCCTGGTGGGTGCTAGGGACCTGACCCTTATTACCTGGCGGGCAGTTCTCCAGCAGGTGGACAGTGAGGGCAGCAGGGCTAAAGGTGGGCCAATTGTCATTGTCGTCCAGGATGGTGACAAGTAGCTGGGCTGTGCCATTGAGCTGCCCAATGTCCTCAGCCAGCAGCAGCAGCTTCACCATGGGGGGTGAGAAGGCCTCCCGGTCAATGATGACACCTGACCTCACAGTCACCACACCTGGCACCCAGTGCCACCAGCCAGGGAGACAAAAAGGAAAAAGATGCAGTGGGGAGATGGTGAGAGCCAGCAGGGCGGAGAGAGACAGGACAGGAGTATGATGGGTTCAGAGAGGAGAGAGGGGCAGAGAATGTAACGTGGTGACTTTCTTCTCTGGGGGTTCAGCCACCCCTACTTTGGGAGGGCCCATGTGTCCCAGTGGCTGTCCTCAGCAGTCCTTCAGAGTTCTGCCTGGGAACAGTGCCCAGGGTGAGGGTTGCCCTTCACATTGACAGGTATCACTCCCTGCTGGCACCGGCCACTGACTCAGCCTCTTGTCCAGGACCATAGCATGTGACCTGGTCTCTGGGGAGCTGTGGACAGGAAGTTGCTCGGGCTACTTCTGACTGACCAGGGCCTAAGCCTATGGCCTGGGCATGGGTTGGGGGCTCTCTACCTCTCCTGTGAGCTGGTGCATCAGTTGGTCCTTTGCATCCTTTCCTAGCTTTCTCCTGGCTCCTCCCACCTCCCTGGGGGCTGCCACATGGGGATGTGAGCTGCGAGGAACAGGACCTCCAGTCCCGAGGAGGAAGCCCTGGATCTAGCAGAAGTGCCTAGTGTACCCCGAGCCGGTCTTGGAGAGCTGGCGTGCTGCAGAGGCCTCACCCGTGCTGTTGTTGATGTCAAAAAGGCCGCTGTGGGTGCCCAGCAGCTGGTAGGTGACCACAGCGTACACGTCCTCATCTGCGTCCATGGCCAGGATGGGGCCATTGACCACTGTGAGGGGGGTCCCTGGGCCAGGAGGAGAAGCATCACCACAGGCCGACTGGCTCCCGCCCACCCCCCTCCCCGGCCCGAGCCGGTGAGCCATGGCTGACGATGGATGAGAGGGGAGGGAGGTGAGGTGGACGGGGTGGGGAGGGCCCCGGTGGGCCTGTGGCAGCCTTGGCAGACTGAACGCAGCTGCCTGGGGAGAGGCCTCAAAGCCCTACTGGGAGAAAACACAGAGTGGTGAGCAAGGCCCCAGGGTGCCGGAGCACGCGTGCTTCCCAGCAGCCTTTGAGGCTGGCCGCTCCCCAGGAGGGGCTGGGGCTCCCTGACATCCTCCCTGCATCACAGCTCCTGGCTGAGTCTGATCCAAGCTTTGGCCACTGGGGGGCATTAAAGGGCAGATCCTGATTAGCACACATGTGTAGGGCAAGGGCTATGCTCGCTAGCTGATCCAGGGCCCCTTGCCCCCATCTCTGATGGCAGGTGCTCCCAGAACCTCCACCCCAGGAAGGGCAGGGCTGTTTTCAGACCATTTTGGCGACCAATGACCATACCCGTCTCTTCCAACCAGAACTGTGTGGCCTCTTTAGTGTCCCCTAAGAGGCCTGGCAGCCCCAGCCCCCCAGTCCTCTGAGCTGCTTCTGTACCCCCTCTGGCACCTTCTGCACCACTGGAATCTGTGTTCAGCTAAGCCATCGGGCACATGGGACAGCCTTGGCACCTGAGGTCCTGGTGGCACCTGGCCGTGGCAGGAGCCCTTAGGCAGGCCCAGCACCCACCTGCGGGAGAGTTCTCCATCACCTCCGCCTGGTAGGTGCCCTCTGTGAAGAGGGGGTGGTTGTCATTCTCGTCCGTAAGAGAGACCACCAGCAAGTCAAAATCCTGTTGGGGCAGGAAGGGAGGCAGGACAGTGGGACTTGAACAGCCATCAAGAACACCACACTGGGGGTCCAGAGATCTGAGCTCAAGCCCCTGCTCTGCTAGCAGCTTACTGGGTGACCCCAGACAAGTTATTCCCCCATATGGGCCTCAATTTTCCATGCCATCAAATGGGGACTTTAACTGGTTTGTGGAGGACTGGTGAAGGTCACAGTATCAAATCACATCCCATTTCCTGGTAAGGGAAGGCTTCGGGCAGGAAAGTAGGTCCTGGTATTCAGACACTAGGGCCTCACAATGAAGTGGAGTTCACTCATAGCATTGCACTTCATGCCTCTCAGTCCACAGGACCTCCCCAGGGCCCAGAGGTGGGGGCCCAGGGTGCAGAGAGTGGGGGACATTCAAGCTGCAAGACCAGTGAGCCCCTCAAGCCTTCCCATCCCACCACTCAGTGCTGCTGCTTCTCAGGATCCCCCAGCCCCTAAGGCATCCACAGAGAAGGGGAATGAGAGCAAGACAGAAAAAGCAGGAGAGAAAAGAAGATAGAAAACCAGAGAAGGGAAGGAAGATGAGGCCACTGAGTGAGAGGCAGGTGGCTTTGATTGCTTCAGGCGAAAGGCTCCTCTGGCTGGACAGATGGGGAAACTGAGGCCTGGAAAGAGCACTGTCTTGGCTGAGCTTTATAGTGAGGAGCAGAGCTGGGATGAACTAGGCCAGGGCTCTCCCCCAGCCTCAGGGCAGAAAGGAGAAGGCTGACCCCAACCCCAAAGGGACTTTTTGTTATGGGACACCCCTGCCTTGAACGAGTTTCTTTGGCTTTGGAAGGCAAACCCAACCCTCTCAGGACCTCGGCTATGGGCTTGGGTGGGTGCAGGCCCATGCACATGATGGGTGTGTGTCTAGGTATCAGTGGTTTTGGGGGAAAAAGCAAACAGCGGCCTTCATGAAGTGCTGCCTGTGTGCCAGGTGTGGTGCTGAGGAGCTAATGCTCCTTCACCCTCTCTGCAGCTTTGGGTAGGTGAGATCTTCATTTTGCAGAAGAGAAGATGGAGGTTAAGAGACATAAGTCTGCCAAAGCCATACACCTGTGGGCAGGTAGAGCTAGGATTGGAAGCCAGCCCCTTGCCCGCTCCAAAGCCTGAGCATCTCAGCCTGGCCCTGCCCCCTTCAGGAAGGGTGATGTGCTCTCTCTGTGGGCCCCCAGGCCCCCTACAACACCCACAGCACCCCCAGCCTCACCCTCCTGGCTATGCGTGGGTTCTCCGGGTTGTCCTTCACGGAAATGGTGAGCTTGTACTCCGGGATCCGCTCGCGGTCCAGGGGCCAGTTCACGGTGACGATCCCTGTCTGTGATGTGCAGGGCTGGTGAGCTGAGCAGCCACCTGGTCCCCATTTTGGGCTCTAACCTACAGATGCCCAACTGACCCATGGGCAGCTTTGGGGGTGGGTGAGTTTCCTCCCCAAGGCACCTAAGAGATGGTCCAGTGGGCCCAATTGAGCAGTAGGCTCTTGCAGGGGAGCCACTGATGCCCAGGACTCACTGCCCCCAGAGGGTGGGCTCTTTGGGGATGCCATGGCGTCAGCAGCCTGTGGACACTCCAAGAGGCCCAGAGAGGACTTCTGGGGTATCTTGGAGCAACCCAAGTGGTCCCAGAGGCACAGGCCCCATCTCTGTATATGACAAGCCCAGGATGGCTCTAGGTGGATACCAGAGAGAACTACACCTATATTAAATACATTTGTGAGAGGCCGCTGATGGGGAGAGGCACTAACAGCCAAACCTACGTGGAGTTTAATCACAGTAACTATGCTTTGGTTGGCCGCAGGAGGGCCCAGGGCCAGTGAACTGATTCAGCTGGAACCAAATGACTGGCTGATTGACCAAGCTGCAGCCCCTTAGGTTGCTCTTTAGTTACTGCTGATGGGTCAGATGGTTGGCAGGAATTCCCAGGCCTGCTGATTGCTAGGGGCTGCCTCTTGTGTGAACTTTTCTGTTTTGTTTTTCTTCACTCAAACTCAACTTGATACAATTGGCCTAAGGAATTTCCCCTTTTAACAGGGCTCATTGGGGAATCCAAGATTCCCTATTCCCTGTCTGCCCAAGGCTTCCTGGTCCCAGTGGAGGAAGAGGAAGCAGGGCTGAGCTGCAGCCATCAAAAGCCTCCTCCTGGGGACAGCCTGGGGTCCCAGTGGCCCCAGTGGCCCTGCTTACTGTGGCATTGATCCGGAAGGCCCGCTCCCAGTTGCCCGAGGTGATGTTGAAAGTAAGGAGGGCGTTGCATCCGCTGTCAGCATCGCTGGCCAGGATGTGGGTGACAAAGCTGGAGACGGGGCTGTTCTCACTGATGGTGATGTTCATGGGCAGGTTCAGCAGCACTGGGTCGTTGTCATTGATGTCCAGCACCCGGATCCCCACCAGCATCTGAGGCCAGGCAGAGGAGGGAGAGGCGGAGAGCCAGGGTAGTGGGCAAGGCCACCGAGGAGGAGGTGGTGGGAGGCGGAGCAGAGGAGCAAAGGGGTAGAGGGAGAGAAAGAAAGAGGAAGATAAAGGTCAAATAAAAGTCTAGAAGATGAGAAAGAGGATGAGGCGGGGAGTGGCAGGGATTCAGGAGGCACAGCACGGGGAGACCTCCAGAGAGGAGCTCGAGAATCCCTCGAAGACCTGGAGCACGACCCAGGGCCTCTCTGGACACAGGGGTGTCAGGGCTTGCAGTGGTCTCTACGGAGAGCACAGGGGCAGTGAGGGCTGCGGACTCACTGTGGAGCTGAGTGGAGGCACCCCCCGGTCACGGGCACAGATGGTCAGGTTGTAGAAGGCGATGGTCTCCCGGTCCAGCTCCATGTCCTTCCGTACCCGCAGCACCCCCTCCACGGGGGAGATCACGAACTCCCCTGGGAGTCACCCGGAGAAGCCGAGTTAGCAGGGACGGCCAGGGAAGCTGGGCAGCCCAGCCTCTCCCCTTCTCTAGCCAGCCTTCTTGCCAGCTGGGGGCAGCAGGCATTGGTGGGCAGGTCCTCCAGTGCCCCCAGCTTCAGTTCCTCATGGGCAGCGGGGAGGGAGGGAAACAGGAGCCCTCAGGCGCTGGTGCTCCTGCCCCAACGCATCTGTGATTCCAGGCCAATCAGTGTCCTGCTCCAGCCTGTGCAGGCCCAAGAGTGACCCAGCTGAGATGGCGACACTGAAAAGCACGAGCCCTTTCTATACAAGCACACTCTTTCTAACCAGCACGGATTAACGAAGGTATCAGGTGCTTCATAAGTTTCCATCTCACCCTGATGCTATGGCTTTTGAAAAAGGACCCACAGGAAGGGCAAAGCTACCACCAAGGAATGCTCTGCTCATGATGACCTCATGGGCACCAGGTGGGCAGGGTGAGGAGCCCTCCACTCTGCCCCGCACAGAGCCACAGGTGGGCACAGAGAGGGTTGTCCAGGGCTGTGGTGACCCTGACTTCCATCCTCTGAGGTCTCTGAGCCCCCTGCCTGATCCCCAGCTCAGCACTCATCTTGGCTGGGCTGAGGGCCAAACATCAGTGTGTAGGACTCCGGAATCTATCCAGTCCCTCATGTCCTTTGGAAAATAAAGCGGGTGTCGAGGGAAGGGCAGCCATTTGTCTACACTTCACAGCAAGGTAATGACTGATCCAGGCTTCTAACCCCGGGCTCTGGGTCTCTGCCCACTGCACCCCCCCGCCCGGGACTAGTGGGCTTTCCCAACAGCACCCTGAGAGCTGACCAGGCAGGAGGTGTGTGTGGGGGGCGGAGGGGAAGAAAGCGAGAGCCTGCAAGATAGACAGAATAGCAAGTGGAGAGAGCAAGCCAGGTGTGGCGGTGCATCCCCACAATCCCTACACTCTGGAAGGCTGAGGCAGGAGGATCAAAAGTTCAAGCTCCCCCCCTCATAAAAAAGCAGCTTAGGCAACTTAATGACTTAATGATACTCTGTCTCAATAAACAAACAAACAAACAAATGGGGTGGGAGTTGGAGCTAGGGGTGCAGCTCAGTGCAAAGGCCCTGGGTTCAATCCCCAGAGGGGGGGAAAAAGGTGGAGAGAGCATGAGGAAAGGGGGTCATCTCTGTATTCCCTCTGGAAGTGAAATGGGGAGAAAGTTACTTCCTTCACCTTCCCTCTTGACACCGGGAACACTCAGAGTGGGGTACTGACTTGCTCACTGGCACACAACACACAGAGGCTGGGCAAAGACAGAGGCTCAAGCAAACTAACGCTTTTGTCTGCTTGCCTCTTGCATCCCACTGTCCCCACCCCCACTCCTGCCACTCTCCTGGCAAGGATGGCCCCTACTGCTCCGCTGCAGCTGGGATTTCCCACAGCCCTTCAGTCCTTCAGCACCCCTGGCCCCACGTGCCCCTCCCTGCCTGGAAGGGAGGAAGCTGCTCCCTCAGGATTTCCTGAGCCCCTGATGCTCCAAGAACTCCAAAGGACTGGGGATTCCCTTTCTAGGGGTTTCCCAGCCCTGTTCAGGCCCTGGCCTTTTGCTGGCAGATGGCTTCCTGCCCTCTCTCCAGAGCCATGGGGTGCCCCTCATGCTCAGGGGAGCAGGCCTGTGGGACTGGGCTTGGGCTAGACCTGTACAATCTTGGCTCCAAGACCTGGGAAGCAGGCAGGCCAAAGGTCCCCGCTCTGCAGATTACCCTCAGCAGCGAGTGTGCTGAGGCCAGGACTCCTGGGCCTCCACACCTGGAGATGGGAGGTAGGAGCCTGGGTGTCCTGACTGGTCCTGGGCCTGGCCTTGATGCTCCCATCTGGAAAATGGCTGAGATGCTTCCGTGGGGCCTCTGGAACAGTGGGGGCACCTCATGAACCCACAGGCTGTAAGGCCAGGTGGAGAAAACCCTGACTTGCTGGACTCTAAAACTGTGGATCCTGGTAGGAAACCACTCTTTCAGAAACACAAAGAACTTCATTTTTCTGTTTTTGGACTCATTTTCTTTCTTTTTTCTCTTTCCTCTTTCTTCTTCACTGATTTATTGGAGTCTGGGGAATCTGCCTTTGTCCTTTATTCTTTTTCTTTTTTCCCTTATTTTTTTATTCTCCATATTATTTCTTTTTTTCTACTCTTTAAAAAAAATCTATCTCTGGGCCGGGGATTTAGCTCAGTGGTGCCGCCGCCTGACCCGCAAGTGCAAGGACCTGAGTTCAATCCCCAGTACAAAAAAAAAACAAAAACAAAACTATTTCTGGTCGGGGTTTTTTTTTGGGGGGGGCCTATCTTTATCTAATTCTTTAAAAAAGAATTTATTGGTATAGTTTATTGGTACAGTTTAGATATACACAATGATAATATTCATCATAGGGAATTTGTATCTTATATGGTATATCTTCTTTTTGTCGCTCTTTATCTAATTCTATAAATATTCTTCCACTCTTTTTTTTGGTACTGGGAATCAAACTCAGGACCTTGTGCTTTCCAGGCAGGCACAGTGCCACTGAGCTAAGCCCCCAGCCTCTCCACTCCTTAGTCAGATCCTTTGTCTTACCTTTCTCTCCTCCTTCTCATTTACCATTGTTAAATTTTTCAAATTTTTCTTTTTGCATTCTCCCATTCCTAACCCCCCATATCTTGATAGTGTAATCATTAAATTTATTAATTTTTACATCATTGTTATTACTGTTGAATTCTTTTCTATCATTAATGGAGGTATAGTTACCGAATTTAGTAGATATTTATTATATGTCCATATCTGGATTGTCTTAGGATTTATACCAAATAGATTTATTTTCTAAGGTTAAGGGTTGTAGATTATTGGTCATTATGGCATATCAATATCCAGTTTGTCTTGGATGACATTGCTGTTGCTGATGTACTTGATCTTTCCAAGGTTACACAGTTGTTGCTATTGCAGTAATAGGTTTTCTCTGTATGCCAATATCTGGATTACCTCTGTGATAGTAGCAATACGGCAGTTTATTTCCAGAGAACTGGGTGCTGGCCCAACTACATTGTATCCTCCCCTCCTGAATCTTGGGACAGAGGCAAAGGACTACAGTTAGCCAAACCCTGAGTGCATTACTGAAAAGCAGACGAACTAAAGAGCTCTCCTTATTAGCAGCAAAGTCTTTCCACTAAAAGTGACTGCTAACCTAAGCACAAAACACACAAACAAAAAACAATAGAAATATGAGAAGACAAGTCAAGAAAATACCTCCCAAACTCCAACTCTCCTAAAGTCAATCCATGGACATCGAGGGGAAGGAAAGCAAAAGCCACATAGCTGAGTTACACAAGAGGATAACAGATAAAAACCAGATCAAGAAAGTGCTCAGTAGGCTCACAGAAGATAAAATTAGATAATGAAGGTGATAAAATTAGATAATGAAGGTAATAAAATGATCAAGGATGTCACAGAAGGCACTAATAAAAAGCTAAGCTGAGCTAGACAAAAGACAAAAAAAGAATGACCAGTTTAGCAAAGAATTTGAGTCAATGGAAATGTTCCAAATAGAAATCCAGGAGATTAAAAATTATATTAAAAGAATGAGCAGGAGAAGAGACCAATGTGAAGACAACAGCATCAGAATTACAAGCTATGGATGCTTTCAAAGACCAATTACTCAGAAATAACAAGAGAACATGAAAAATGGATTGCACAGCTGCTAGATGACACAAAGAAGACTAAGAATAATTGGAATAAGTGAAAAATGAGCAGATAGCACAAAGGGTATAAACAAACTGTTAATAGAAAAAAATAGAGAACTTTCCAAATATTGGGAAAGAATTAAACATACAGATAAATGTGGCATATAGAACCCCAAAAAGTCACTACTAAAAGAGAACCTTTACATGTCACATTATTGTCAAAGTCCCAGAAGTTCAACACAAGGATAGAATCTTTAAGCTGTTAGAGAAAAGCAACAGATAAGCTCATTAAAGTTACAGCAAATTTCTCAACACAATCCTTAAAGGCCAGGAAAGCTTGGTGTGAAGCGTTTCAACAGCCCACCCCCCATCACAACTTCCAACCCAGACTGAAATATCCTGCAAAACTTTCAAAACTGATGGAGAGGCAGGCGTGGTAGTTAATGCCTGTTATCCCAGGACTCAGGAGTCTGAGGCAGGAGAACTGCTGTGAGTTCGAGGACAGCCTGGGCTACATAGTGAGTTCAAGGCCGGGCTGAACTACATAGTTCTACCCTGTTTCAAAAAACAGAAAAACAAACAAACAAACCCAAACAAACAAAAAAAGACTGATGGAGAAATAAGGTATTTTCAAGAGCAACTCACGAAATTCATGACCACCAAACCAGCACTACAAAAAGTTCTCAAGGATATCCTAGAAAGAGACAATGAAGCCAACAATGCCAAAAAGTTTAATAGAATGAATACATCAAGCCGCGTGAGCAGTTAAGCAGAAGGAGGGAAAATATAAGGAAATCAGCAACCAGAAAATAATGTAATGACAGAAATAAATGAATACCTTTCAGTAATAACTCTCAATGTGAATGGTTTTAATTCCCCAATCAAAAGATACAGATTGGCAGAATGGATCAAGAAACAAACCCCAATGATATTCAGTATACAAGAAACATTTAATCTGAAAAATACAGATTAAAAATCAAAGAATGGAAAACAATATTTCATGCAATAGGAACCTGGAAAAAAGCAAGAGTAGCTATCCTAATTTCAGACATAGTGGATTTCAGGCCAAAACTGTTAAGAGGCAAAGAAGTTCACTGCATATTGGTTAAGGGAACATTCAACAGGAAGGGATAACAATTATAAACATATATGCACCAAACACCAGCACACCCAATTTCATAAAACAAACAATATTGGACACACAAAAAAATCATATAAACACCAACACAATTATATTGGGGGACCTTAACACCCCACAGTCACAAATAGTTCAATTAGAAAAAAGTCAAAGAAATATCAGAGTTGAACTAAAGCTTCAAACAAATGGACTTAATAGATATCTACAGAGTGTTCTATCCAATAACAGAATACACATTCTTCTCAGAACTACATGGGACTTTCTCCAAAATAGACCACATGTTAGCCCAAACAGTATGCTGAGGTAAATGCAAAACAATTGAAATTATCCCATGCATATTGTCAGAAATCAATGGCAAAAATTGAAATTGCACATACACATGGAAATTAAATAATACCTTCTTGAATAATCAATGGGCCACAGAAGAAATCAAGGAAGAAATTAGACCATTCCTATAATCAAATGATAATGCCAGTACAGCATACTGAAACCTATGGAACACAACAAAAGCAGTCCTAAGAGTGAAGTTTATAGCTGTGAATGCCCATACCAGAAAAAGAGAAAATTCAAATAAATAATCTAATGATGCACCTCAAGGCATTAGAAGAACAAGAATAATCCAAATATAAAGCTAGTATAAGGAAGGAAGTTATAAAGAATAGATGCAAAATTAATGAAATTGAGACTATAAAAGACATTACAAAGAATCATTGAATTGAAGAGCTGGTTCTTTGAAAGAATAAACAAAATAGACAAACCCCTAGCTAATCTTAACAAAAAAAGTAAAGACACAAATCAACACAATTAAAATGAAAAAGGCAAAATCACAGTAGACTGCCAAAATTCAGAAGATTATTAATAACTACTTTGGGAAACTGTACTCTAATAAAATGGAGAATTCGGAAGAAATGAATAGATTCCTAAATACATGTGAACTACCAAAGCTGAACCAAGAAGATATAAATATACTAAATAATCCAGTATCAGTCAATGATATTGAAGAAGCAATAAACTACCAACTAAGGAAAGCCCAGGTCCCATTGGATTCACCAGCACATTCTTAAGTACTTTAGGGAAGTTCTAATGCCAAATACTCCTTAAACTCTTTAGTGAAATTGATTTAAGAGAAGGAGTGCTCCCCAAGTCATTCCTGGAAGCTAGCAGTACCCTGACTCCAAAACCAGACAAGGACAAAATCAAAAAAGAGACCTGCAGGCCAATCTCTTTAATGAAAATAAACAGAAAAATGTTTAACTAGATCTGGCAAACAAAATGCAACAAATCATAAAAAAGATCATACATCATAACCAAATAGGCCTCATCTTAGGGATGCAGGAATGACTCAACATACACAAATCAATAATTGCAATACTCCACATAAACAGAAGGACAAAAATCATATGATTGTCTTAATTGATGCAGAAAAAAATTTTGACAAAACCCAACATCCATTCATGGCCAAAATCCTGAAAAAAAAGTATAGAAGGACCTTATCTCAATTTGATAAAAAGTCTTTTATGACAAACCAATGGCCAACATCATGTTAAATGGGGAGAAGGTGAAAGCTTTCCCTCTAAAATCAAGAACAAGAAAGGATGTTCATTATCACCACTGCTGCTCAACATAGTTCTTGAGATATTAGCCAGAGCAGTCAGACAAGAGAAAGAAATAAAAGGGATACATATAGGAAAGGAAGTCATATTATCATTATTTTCAGATGACATGATTCTCTATGTAGAAGACCTAAAAATTTCCATTAAAAGTCCTAGATTTAATAATGAAATTCAGGAATGTAGCAGACTACAAAGTCAACACACAAAAATCAACATTCCCATACACCAATAATAAACTCACGGAGAAAGAAATTAGGGAAATGATATCTTTCACAATAGCATTAAAATAAATACTTAAGAATTAACCTGACCAAGGAAGTGAAAGACCTCTACAATGAAAACTACAGTATTCTGAAAAAGGAATCAAAGAGGGCATCAGAAAATGGAAAGCTATCTCCTGTTTCTGGATAGGTAGAATCAGTATAGTCAAAATGGCCATAGCTCTAAAACTGATATATAGACTTAATGCAACTCCAAGCAAAATACCAATAGCACTTCTCACAGAACTAGAGAAAACAATCCAAAAATTCATATGGAACCAGAGAAGCCCTAGAATAGCAAAAGCAAGCCTGGGCAACAAGAGTAAGGTGGGAGGCATCACAATCCTGGACTTCAAGTTACACTACAAAGCTACAGTGATAAAACAGCATGGTATTGGCAACAAAACAAAGCAAAATAAAACACAAACATGTGGACCAATGGAATGGAATAGAGAATACAGAAATAAAAACAACTCCAGGCACATTCAGCTACCCGATCTTTTCTTTCTTTCTTTTTTTTTTTTTCAGTACCTCAGATCAAACTCAGGACCTTAGGCTTTTGAGGCAGGCATGGTGCCACTGAGCTAAATCCCTGGTCCAGATATCAGGTCTTTGACACATGCCAAAAACTTATGCTGGTGGAAAGTTAGTCTCTTTTTTTTGGTATTGGGGATCAAACTCAGGACCTTGGGCTTGTGAGGCAGGAGCAGTGCCACTGAGCTAAATCCCCAGTCCAAAGTTAGCCTCTTAAACAAATGGTTCTAGGAAAACTGGCTATCCCATGCAGAAGATTGAATTTACATATGTACTGTTCCCAACTATGCTTTGAGCACATGTCTCCTCTGCAGCGACTGCAAGGACCTAGTCATCCCCAGTGTCCCCCACCATGGGAGGCCCTCCAGGCTCGGGCTGCTGGGTGGGAAGGTGGTGACCTGGGCTATCTGTTCTTCTGATTGGCCGTGGCTAACCCAGCTCTTCATAGAAAACAGTCCTGATGTGCAGCCACTATTATTCAAGTTTTAACAGGGCTCCAGAGTGGAAGGAGAGGTGAGGCAGTGTCCGGACCTGTGCCTGGGCCTGGGTTTATCACTTCTGAGTGTTTGGGAATCCGGAAGTGATTTTGGCGGTAGGAGCTCCAACCTGGGTCTGCCTAGGAAACCTCCCGGGCCTCTCCTTCCTTCCAGAGACCCTGCCCTCCCCAGAGCTCTGGATTCCTAAGGCTGATCCCGATCAGCCAGGGGGTTTTCAAGTTGGAGCACAGCTTGGACAACTTAGTAAGGCTCTGTCTCAAGATTAAATAAAAAAGGGCTGGGGCTGCAGCTCAGTGGGTAGAGCACTTACCTAACATAACTGAGACCGGGTCCCCACCATGACAAATATTTCCATGCTGACAGCTCCCATATACTGTACTTTCTCTAGCCCAGACCTCTCTCTTGCACTCCCAGCATAAAAACAACCCCTAGGGTCGGGGATTTAGCTCAGTGGTTCCGCCACCTGCCGTGCAAGCGCAAGGACCCAAGTTCGATCCCCGATCCCCGGTACGAAAACAAAACAAAACAAAACAAAAACAACCCCTGCATGACATGATGAGCCTTTTCCTGCCCCACCCGTTCCAGCCAAGTCCTCTTCATATATATTTATTTCTTTTGTAGCCTTGGGGATGGAACCCAGATCCTTGTGCACACTAGGCAAGTGCTCCACCACTGCACTACACCCTAGCCCTTTTCAAAAGTTTTTAAACTCTTGAGACCAGGTCTCACTAAGTTGCCCAGGCTGGCCAAGTTTTCTCAGTGGCTTCATCTCACCACCTCTCTGATCTTGTCTCTTCCTCCTCATCCCTTTGCTCGCCTTCATGCCAGCCTCAGGGTCCCTTTGCCCCTCCGTGAACACACTAGGCACACTCCAACCCCAAGGCCTTTGCACGTGCTACTCTCTGTCTGGGACGCCCTTCCCTGGAAGTCCACTTCTCGTCTCCTTGGACAGGCCTTCTGGGAGCACCCAGTCTAGAATCACTGCCTTCCCCCGGCACGCCTCATCTTCTAGCTTGATTTTCTTTTTCTCCATAGCACTTAGCATCTCCTAGAATACTTAGTCACCTCTGAATCAGTTAGTTCATTGCTTGTGTCCTCCAGCTGAAACTCACCTTCTTCAGGGAGGGATTTGTGTCTGTTCTATGTCATCAGCACCTGGCACATGGTCAGCACATGGTAGATAATACATAGTCACTGAAATTCAGGATGTTTGACAAAGACCTGGATTTCTGGATTTCATTTATTTTCTTAAATATCTATTTATTTATGATTTTTGAGATGGAGTCTTATATATAGTTTAGGCTGGCCTTGAACTCACTGTGTAGCTGGCCTCAAACTTGCAGTGATCCTCCTGCCTCGGCCTCCTGAGTGCTGGGATTATAAGTGTACCCACCATGCCCATTTTGCCCCCTCCCCAGGCATTTTCTATCAGATTCTCTCTCTCTTTTTTTTTCTCACTATAGGGAATCAAACTTTCATTCAGGATCTTGCACCTGCCAGGCAGGCGTGGCGCCACTGAGCTAGCACATTCTCAAAGGGGCCCCTGACCCTCTGTTCCCAGCCCTGTGAAGAAGGGGTGGGAGAAGATGATTCCTACCATCTTGTGGGTGGGGAAACTGAGGTCCGGAGGAGGCAAGATCACACAGTGCGGCTCTGGATCACACAGTGCCCACAGCCGCCCTCCTCCCCTGGCTCCCGGGTGGGTGGCAAGAGGCCTCTGAGTCCTGCCTGCCCGCCCGCTCCAGCGCAGCCCCACTCACCCAGAGGGTCGCCGGACACCACGCTGTACTCCACCTGCCCGTTGGGGCCTGAATCCCGGTCGTGGGCCAGGAAGGTCCACACTCGGGGCCCTGGCTGGCCCTCAGTGACATCAAACGGTCCCTCGTAGTCCCGGGGGAAGGTAGGCACATTGTCATTGATGTCATTCACATTCACCAGCACCTGAGGTGGTGGAGAAGCTCTGCTGGGGCCTCTTCCCAGCCAGGGTGTGGCGGGCTCAGCCCACACAACCTCAGCCACTATACTCGTGAGTGTGGCCTTGTGCAGCTGATTCGTGGGTGGTCATGGATGTGGGGGGCATTTTATCGACGCATGTGGATGAGTTGCTCTCAAGGTTTTCTTTCATTTTTTTTCAGATGGGGTCTCACTATGTAGTTCAGACTGGCCTCAAACATGTGGCAGTCCTCCTGCCTCTGCCTCCCAAGTGCTGGGATTACAGGTGTGTGCCACCAACCCCACAATGCCTGGGGATCCCTCTTTCACAGTTGAAGAAACTGAAGCTGAGAGAGGTTATACAACTTGGCCAGGTTCACACAGGTAGGGAGTGAAAGGTAAGGGATTTGAACTCCTGTTCATTTGCTCAGAGTTCATGCTTTTCCCATGAAGGGGAAGAGAGGAAGGTAGGTGTTTTCATCGGTCTGATTAGATACAGCCACACAGAGAGGTTCAGTGGCCTCTTCCAAGTCACCCAGCAAGTTTAGGTGGGCTGCTGGGCCAAGGACAGACCTCCTGGATAGAGGCATTTCCCCCTGAATATGCTTTCCTTCACTCCTGCCCCCACTGGAGTTTCCCGGGTTCCGTCCCACTGCTCTGCACACTGGGGCTGTGCCCCACTCACCGTGGTGGTCGAGGTGAGGCGGTGGGACACGATGGGGCACTGGTCTGTGGCGGTGACCATCAGGGTGTAGCGGCCATGGCTGATCTCGTAGTCCAGCTCCTTGGCAGCACTGATGATGCCCTGGGGGACACAGAGGGGACATGGGTGGAGCAGTGGGTCTAGGGCACCCTCTGACCAACCCAGGAGGTCAAGGCCTGGATGCCCTGGCACACAGGAACAGGCAACCTCTAGAGGCAACCTCTAGATGAGGGCCCACCCACCCCCGCTCTCCAACCTCCCACCTGGTGACCCCAGTGTCCCCAGACCCTATCCGCAGTCCCCATCCTGAGATGTTGCTGAGCTTCTGCCAGCCTCTGGGGAAGCCTCGCCCTCCTCCTACACCCCATCGTCAGCTGCTCACTGTGCGTCTGCCAATCCGGAAGGTGTTAATGATGTTGCCTGCGATGATGGCGTAGACAACCGTGCCATTGGGCCCCTCGTCTGGGTCCAGTGCCTGGATGGTGATGAGGCTGGCATTGACTGTGTCTGGGCCCTCATCCAGCAACACCTCGTAGTGAGGCTGCTGGAATACAGGGGCATTGTCGTTCTCATCCACAATGGTCACATACACGTGGGTGGTGGCCTGAGGAGAACGGCAGGGTCAGATGCCTTAGTCAGGTGCTAGGAGGGACTGAGGTAGATCAAGATGGTGAGGGAAGGGAGTCACAGGCTGGTAATTGCTTACGTCTAAAATGGCACTCACACTACCACTGCTGTGTCTATGCCTGTGGAAGACATCATTAATCAATCATGGCACTGCTGAGGCCAGATGCACACTTGTGATCCTTGCCAGCTAGAGGTCTAGTGATTAAAATGGGCATATGGGATGAACACCAGAAGTCACCCCAATCTACAGCTTTGTCCCTGCTTTTCCTGCACAATGACAATGCAGCTGTGGACACTGACCACACTGGTTCGAGGCCCAGCCTTGAGTCCTGGGGGCCCCAGCAAGAGTACAAGAGCACCACCTGGGGAGAGGTGGGCAGGGGCACCGACATTTCCCACCATTCCCAAGCCACATCCCAGCTCCCAGAAAGCCCGTCTGACCATCATGTAGGCTTCTGGGGCTAAAAGAGGGGTTCCCTCAGAGCTGCCCCTGCAGCACTCCTGATCGAGACCAGGCCTGGGTGTGGTCTGCCTCCCTCTGGCTTCTGAGTGAGGAGGAGGTCAGGCATGAAGGCCCTCTCTGCAGAGTGTCCTGCCCTGCCCCAGGCTTTGGGGAAAGAGGGCTTGAGGCTACTGAACCAGCCCACACCTTGTGCAATGCACGTCTTACCTGATGCAATCCTACAAGGAGACTCAGGGCTGGGCAGTGTCGGGAGGAAGTAGAAGAACAGGGAGGTGCTCTCGGGTCTCACCCTGGGGTGACCCCCAGCACCTCTGCCAAAGGATGGAAAGAGGACACATATTCTGCCACCAGGAAGGGTACAGGAGTGCACCCAGGCAGTGCCACAAGGGCAGAATCGTGCTCAAGCACCTGGATTATGTTTTGGCCACCCTGTGGCTCCCATCCCAGTGTCCTCTTTGGCTCTAGGGGGCCTAGGGCTGTGCAAGGTCACCAAGTAATAACATGATGCCCTCTTCATGTTACCCTCTTCCTCGGCTGTGGCCTTCCCTCCCCCAGAGCCAGGGCTGGGAGAGCTTGTGACATGGATCAGGACACTCATAGGGCATCCACAATTTTTGGCTCCCACCTGTCCCACCAGCCTGATTCCTGACACTGCTGGACTCTGCCTGTCTTCAGCCTGGGGTCACCGGAGAGCTCCAGATCCATAAGGGGCCAGCAAATCAGGGCTGGGGCACACTGGGGACAGGAGGGGTACCCTCCCTCTCCTGTGGCTCCTGTCCCCACTACGGCCACCTCCTCTACTCCATCAGGGAGTCCTATATGCTCTTACTGAATGGTTTAGTCTCTCAGCTAAGAGGGTAGTAACAGCCTCTTCATTCCTGGCTTATGGTAGGGCCTCAGAACCATGAGGGGAGGAGCGTGTAGTCCCCAAAAGCTTGAAAGGACAAAAGAGCCCAGAGAAGAACCAGTTGGTTGGAGCATCCCGCCAGTATGGTAGCCAACGAGGGTGTGGACAGAAAGGACTGAGGGCCTCAAAAGAGGGCTAGAGATACCGTGGAGGGAAGGACTTGAGGTCTTGTGGGGTGACCAGAATTTGAGTAGGAAATGATGGTGGGCACCTGGGTGATGCCACAGGCCTGAGATGCATCCACAGTGAGAGTGTGAGGCCGTCCAGGATGCAGGGGAGGGACAGCTGGTGCTGAGCCAAGGGGTAGCAGGGCCTGGGCCAGAGGAGCTCAACGGGACCCCGCAGGACACACTAGCAGATGCTGCACACACGTCCTGGTGTAGGGGCATGGCCAGCCTGCTGGGCAACACGCCAGTTCCACGTGTGTGTGCATCTGTGCGCAGACTCACAAGGGCCTCAAGCACTGAGTCTACAGTCAGGCCCACTGCAGCTTGCTTAGCTCATTACCAATGTCAGATTTCTCTACCTCATTCAGGCCTGGGCTGGCAGGAGTATGCCTGCACAGCCCCTTCCCCCAGTCTACTCAAAGGCAGGTGGCGGAGGACAGATACACAGTATGATAATGATGCTGTGTTCGACGTAGATCCGCTTCTTAGGTTGTGCAAGGATAACGAAAGAGCTGGGGAGGGCAGAAAGCACTTACGCATGGGCCCCAAACCCGCTATCTGTGGGGCCCGCCGCTCCCTCCTCTCCTGCGCAACCTCAGGCGCAGTGCCTCCTGCGGCCGGCCGGGGGCGCCGTAGGGCCCCAGCCTCCGCCCCGCCGCGCACCGCGCTGGCTCCGCATTCGCTCCGGAGGCTGCCCTGGCCGGCCACGTCCCGCCGGTCCCCTGCGACCCGCCGCCCGCTCTGTCCGACGGCGACGGCGACATGAGCGTCCCCGCGGTCCCGGAGGCCGGCAGCCGGCGCTGGGGGCCCCTGCTCCTCACTCTCTTCCTGGCCGCGTCCAGAGGTAAGGTCCGCGGGCAACTGGGCAGTGCGCCCGGAGAGGCGGCGGTTGGGGGTCCCCGCCACCAGCTGGGAGCTCCGTCCACAGCGCGGAGGCTTCGAGCTGCTGGGCAGCGTGCACAGGTGTCCGGGCTGGGCGCCGGGCACTCTACGCTCTGACAGCTGACAGGGCCACTGACAAGGCGTCCCCTGAGGGCTGCCCGTCCCACCCTCCCTCGCTCAGAGAGCCTGGGGCACAGGTAGCTTCTTCGAGGCAGGGGAGGGACAGGGTGGGTGCAGCCCGGTATGTGCCAGTGTCCGTGCCCCACTTGTGACAGCTGTGGCACTGCTCTGCCCCTCTGGTTTTGGGGCTCCAGTCTGGGTACAGGGGGTGTGGTACCCGCTGCCAGTGCCTTGTGCCCTGGTGATGCTCCAGCTGAGCCTTGGTGGTGCGGCTCAGGGTGGGCCCTGTGCACTCCCAGATGGGGGCAGCTCTCCCCACTGGGTCCCTGTCCAACAGCCAGTGGTCAGCGTATTCCTGCCGTCTAAGGGGCTGCAGCTCAGACTGGCATGCGGCCCTGGGGAGGAGGGGCCCTCTCAGCCCAGCCATGCACCTCCTGTCCTCGGATAACATGGCATCTCTGCAGCCTCAGTTTCCTTAGCTCAAACAGAATCTCCACACAGAGAGGTGCCAAGGCTAAAGTCCCCCGTCACAGCTCTGGATGGCATCCTGGCCAGGACGCAGGGGCTCCCAGGGGTGGGGGTACTCGAGGCCCAGCCTCTGGCTCTTGCCTGTCCAGAGCTGAAGAGGCTGAATCTCCAGGGAAGAGGGGTCTGGCAGGCAGCCTGGGATCCAAACTCATAGGGAGGGCCCAGGGAAAGTGTGAGTCATGTGAGGAGTCAGAGGAGGCAGGTCAGAGATGGAAAGCTTGGCAGAGGGACCCAATGGGCAGGTCAGAAGAAGAGCAGGAAGGGGGAAGATGGGATGAGAGGGAGAGGAGGAGACTAGAAGAACCTGGCAGACACCCCAGAAATAAGCAGGGCATCTGAGGCAGCCTGAAAGCTCACACTGGGACTATGGCCTGGGCCTCTGATAAAGAGGGACCCAACACCCAGCAGACAGAGCTGCCTGAACCCTGGGCTGGAGGCTCCCCAAGATGACATCTAGGAAGGAGAGAGTGGGGTGGAGGAGGGCAAAGGGGCAGTCTGGCCCTGAGGCTTTCAGAAGCAGCAGAGGGGAGCTGCAGTAAGGAAGGCCCAGCCCCCACCCACCAGGGGCCACCTACCCGGCCCCCAACCCAAGTGACTGGACAAGGCCCTTCCTGTTTTCTTGCCCCTTCCCTGCCCTCACATGACTGGGATGCTGTCTGTTCAGCAGCCCCAATTTGGGAAACTGAGTCCTAGAGAAGCAGGGGATAGGCGCAGTTTGGAGAGCTTTCAGTAGCAGAGAGGTCCAAAGAGAGCCTAGAAGCCCTGGCTGACTTTGCCTCCATAGCCAGGAGCCTTCCCTCCCGGAGGTCTTGGCGTCTAAGCTATGCAGGGTGTCAAAGGGCCATCCCCTCCCTGCCCGGCTCAGGCAGCTAGCTAGGGCTCCAAGTTGCCTCCACAGAAAGGAGTCAGGAGACTCCCCTGTCCTGGGCACTAACTGTAACCTGGGCACACTATGCCCTGGGCATGGTCATTCAAGGTCAAAGCCTTTATGGCTGGAAGGCGAGATAGAGTGGCCAGGGCAGGCCAGCACCAAGGGCATGGTGAGTTAGGTGCTCAGGAGCCAGTGAGGACGGGATGGGTGGCGGGGCACCTTGGGGGCCAGGCCTCAGCAGCCCTGGCGGGTGCCAGAGCCTCTTCTTCCCCAGGACCTGTCTTCTGTCCTCAAGGCTGACTCAGAAGTCCCAACTCAGGGACCAGCACATTCATGCCCTTGAGGATGTGCTGGGGCTAGGGAGGGTGACCCCCCCCCCCCCCCCCCCGTGGACCTTGTTGTGTAACGGAGACCTGCAAGCCTCTGACACAACAGCAGTCAGATCTTAGGAAATCCCTGGCTCACTCCCCACCAGGGCTGGCGTGGACAGAAGCAGAGAAGCAGCCTGAAGCCAGTCTGTGGGCAAGAGAGGCATCTACCCTCTGCCAGGGGATCCCCAGGAGCCAAGAATACTAAGGCCCTCACTGAGCTGACCCGATTGGTCCTGTTTGCCCCAAGCTGGGAAGGGCCCCACTGGGGCCTGACCTCCCCGAGAGAGGATAGCCCAGGCAGGGGTGCACCTTAGGGGAGCTGAAAAGGGCCATGTCCATATATGCAGCGTGCAGCGTGTGGGAGCTTAGACATCTCAGGAGAAAGGAAAGGAGGAGTCTTTGGGGCCCATGTGCCTGTTGGCAGTGTCTCAGCTTGGGCCCCAGGTTCTAGGTTAGATGTTGCATCAGGGCCAGCCTGGCCTCATCAGACAAGGGCGAGCCAGGGGTCAGTGCCATGGCTTTTAATGCCAAGGATTTTTGGCATTTCTGGCATGGCCATGGCCTCCCAATGGGACACTTGGGTGGGACTGGTGAAGCAAGGGCCCTGGGGCAGCATCCTGCATGTCAAGGCTTCAGAACAGCCCTTGGTTTGGGCTTTAGGAGTCAGTTGTATCTGAGTTCAGATCCCAGACCAGCTATTTACTGCTCTGCGACCTTGAGCAAGTCCCTCACCTCTGTAGCCTCCCTCTGAGGCAGTGTGCACAGCTGGGGAGCCTGATCTTGGTGAAAGCAGAGTCACAGGTTATTTCTTGGCTTCTGGGGACCATATGCCAGTGGCTTTCTGTCTGAGCTCCTTGCTGCCTTCAGGGAAGTGCCCAGGGCATGGGCACAGGACTGGACTCTCCAGGCTGGGTCGCGTCCCATCACCCCAGCCCCCCAGAAGCCTGGATACTCTGAAGGGTGCAGGGCGGTGCTGCAGGTCCTCCTCTTAACGAGGAGATGGGGACCTTGCAACTTCTTGGCCAGCCTGGTCCAGGGTTTGTGTGTCTCGATGGGGTCTTTCTTGCACCCGGTGTCCACGGTCAGCCTGTGGCTGGCCGTCCCCCAAGAGCAAAGCAGTGACCACCATCCTGCCCATCAGTGACTCAGAAATAAAATCCTTCTCCTACGGATGGAGCAGGTCCAGCTCCTTTTGCCCTTCTACTCAGGATCCTGTCTCCCAGAGGAACCAGGCTCAAGTCCCAGCTCTGCTGTTCCTCCCCGAGGACCCTACACACTCGCTTCCTCTCTGACTTGCAGTGGGCAGGCTGGGTGACAGGGCCTTGGCCAGGCGACAGCTCTTCTGAAGGGTAATTCCACAGAGGTATTTCCCAAGCTCTTGTGCTCTTTACCTTTGTGATTTCTGCCCTATCTGCCTATCATGGTATCTACTGTTTTTTTTTTTCTTTTAAACTCTACTCTTTGTTTTGTTTGAGTAAGTAATTTCAAAAGGAAAGTTTATATCACCGTCGTAAGTGGAAAGCTAGTATCACCTACCATAAATAGATCAAAGTCATTAAAGTACATAATAGGAAAACCAAATAAGGGTATTAAATTCTAGTTGGAAATTTTAGCCTGGGGAAGGCGCTGAGTCTGAAGCCTGCTGCTGTCTTTTACGAAATAATACAGCAGGAATATTGATAAAAAAAGAAAAGATTAGCAAGTGATCAAGAGATGTTTTGGAGGCATAGTGGCATCAAACTGGGACTTTCTCTTTGATGTAATCAGGACTGAGAGAGAATTGAAAAGGGAATGATCTTCTCTCTATATGATTCAATGTTATTTAATGTAAAACCAAAAGTAAAACTACCCAAGTTACAGCTGTTGCCGCTGCCACTGCCTCTGGGCAAGCTGGGCCCTCATTGGCCAATCCATCTGTCCTTCTGGGGAGAGGGGTGGGGCCTCCAGCTGGTACCCGGCTGTCTCTAGTCCCTTGAGAACAGTCAAATGGCCTCAGACCTCTGGTGGCCTGGGTTCAAATCCTGACCAGGCACTTACTGGTGCCTGTGAAGCTCTGGGCAAGCTCCTTAAGCTATCTGTGCTCAGGCCTCCTCATCTGTAAGATGTAGATGGTTCCAACACCTACCTCTTGGGGTGGAGTGGGGGGGATGAAATTATCCATGCAAAAGTGCTTAGAACGATGCCCAGCACAAAGCAGCTACTACCATCACCGCCTCTGAGCCTTCTGCACTGGGAACAGGAGACTTGAATGGGTCCCAAGGGAGCTGGCTAGAGCTGGCCGTGCTGCAGCGCACAATCCTTGTAGGGAGGCCGAGTCTTCGATGGACTCACTCAGAGAAGCTTCCCTGGCCAGGGCCTCTGGCCCAATGCCCAGGCCCTCCCAGGAGCCTCTGTCCCCGCCTCACGGACGCTTTCCCAAGGTGCTGGAAGTGCCGCTTCCTCCCATAGAGCCCACTTCCCCTTCCCGGCCTCCATGGTCCATGTGAATGGCCACTTCCTGCTGGGGCAGGTATCAATAAACACATCTGAGATGTCCTTTGTCCTTGCTGGCCTGACAGCTCCCCGGGGCAGACTTGCTGGCCTCAGCCCCAGCCTGCGCCCCGGGGCACTTCCTTTCTCAGAGCAACTGGGTCCTGAGGGGCCCTGCCTCTGTTTCCCTCTGTGCTCTCATCTTGGACAAAGCTGGGGACAGGGAGCTGGAAGCAGGTCCCATGTCTGTTGGGGGCACCTGTGAGGCCCAGGCCAGGCCTTTTGCATCAAGAGCAGCGGTCACAGGGCACCGTGGGCTGTTTACTGGAAGAGACTGTTTGGGTGGGGATCCCAGGCCACCTCCCAAGGCTAGGTGTTGCCTTGGCAACTGGGGCAAAGCTTACCCTGGTCAGGGAAAATACAGCGCTTGTCCACACCCACCCACTCTCTCACACACCCATCCCGTGCACGCCACGGCCTGCTGGGTGGAAAGAGGCAGAGGTCATGAAAACTGACATCCAAAAAAGGGCGAGCCAAGCGTGAGCTCCTCTGCCCCTGCTCTGGGGGCAGAAATGTGGCCAGAGGCTGCGCCCTGCCTATGGCTGAAGCACCACAGCTACAAAGCTGCAGACACAGGTCTAAATTCCAAGCAATTACTGACCTCTGCCCTCCCCAGGCTCTGCCTTCGGCCTGGCTCATGTTAGAACCTTGCTAAATATTTGTGGAATGAAAGAATGATGTTTTCTGTTTTGGTCTGAGACAGGGGTCAACTCGGGGTCAGTTCCTTCTCTCTAAATAGCTGAGAGCTGAGTGTTAGCCATGCCCGCTGTGGGGAGGAGGCACTTCCTGTTCTAAGGTGTGGATCTCAGCTTAGCCACAGAAGGCTGTGCGGCACTGAGACAGTAGCTTGACTTCTCCGAATCTGTTTCTTGATCTTTAAAGCACAGATGAAAGCCTGGAGTGGTGGCAAACACCTGTAATCCCAGTACCCAAGAGGCTGAGGCAGGAGGATTGCCTCCAGTTTGAGGCCAACCTGGGCTACAACTTAGTGAGTTCAAGGCCAGCCTGAACTACATAGTGAAACCATGCCTCAAAAAAACAAAAAAACGGATGATAATACCCACATGGGGAGGGGTTTAGAATTAAATGAGACAAATAAGTGGTCATGACAGCTTCTCCTCCTGTGCACAGCATTTCAGAGCTGTCAGGGGCCTCAAAACATGGGATCCCTCTTCCCCTCTGGTACTAGGATTTGAACCCAGGGGCTTCACACTGAGTTGTATCCCCAGGCCTTTTTCTGTTTTAAGACAGGGTCTCCTTAACTTGGCTTGAACTTGTGATCTTCCTGCCTCAGCCTCCCAGAGGGCTGAGATTACAGGTGTGTGTGTCACTGTGCCCGCCTATGGGGCATCTCTTAAGTGCAGATGAAGGGAGGACCAGACCCAAGGCCACAGAGCTAAGTGGGCCCTGGGGCCCAGGGAGCTCTCAGTTCAAACCGGAGTTACAGTCCTGAGATCTACAGTTTCCTGGTTCCTAGCATTTGTCATGCGGGTGCCCCTGCACCCTTGCCCAGCGGCAGGTAGGGGCTGAGGTGGGAGCAGGGTTGGGCCCCAAGAGAAGCACAGGGGCCAATGGCCATGTGCTGGGTCCTCTTCCTGGCCCCTGCACCCCTGGCCACCCTGGAGCCAGAGCCCTTCCTCCCCACCCACTTTCCCTGGCTCCAACAATGACCCAGGTGTCCGAAAGGATCTGCTCCTGACAATAAGCAACATCCTCTTGCCAAATAATTATAATTCCAGCCGGGCGATGCTTCCTTGCTGATGTGAGTGCGCAGTGCGCAGGCGTGGGCCCTGTTGCGGCTGGACCCTCAGACATGAGAGCAGAGATGTTTATGGCCAGGAACAGACCGCGAGGACCCCCAGCCTACTCCTCTCTGGCCCCTCTTGCTGGAGACTGAACCCACACCCCTGCTCACCCCCAGGGGAGCTTCTCTTTTTCTAAAAGGGGAAGAGGTCCTGCGGGACCCTGTGGGGTGGTGAGCAGCAGCATGTGTGCGTGTGTGTGGGAGGTGCGGGGATTGAGAAATGCCCCCTTCCTGTTGTCCCCACATCTTGCTCCTCTGTGTTCCCCTGTGGGTCAGGGCTGAGGATCCCTTCCTCACTGCTGTGGTGTAGGCTGGGTTCAAGGGCACCAGTGCTTGGGCTCAGAGAGCTCTCAGCCTGGGGCTCTAACCCCAAACCCCCTCCCTGTTCGTCTGGACCCCCAGCCACCCACCGTTCGCTCTTCTGCCTCCTTAGTGGCTCTGCCCTCACCAGTTTGGCTCAGTGTTCTATTGCATTTTGGTTTTGGTTTTCTAAGACAGGATCACACTATGTAGCCCAGGCTGGCCTTGAACTCACAACAATCCTCCTGCCTCAGCCTCTCCAGTGCTGGGATCACAGGAGTATGCCACCATGCCTGGCTGTGCTCTGCTTCTTGCTTTTGCCTCCACTCCCCACTGCCTGTCCTCTCCACCCAGCCCAGGCCTGCAGTCCTGGCCCCTGCCGAGCCCGCCCTCCTGACAGCCCTGGTGTGTGGGCACATGGGGCATGCGCTGTTGGAGCTGGACTTGGAAAAGCGCGCTGGGAGGAGAGCTGGTGGGAGGCGCCATGTGGGTGCTGGGAGATGTGCCAGGCTTCCCTCTGGGTGGACTGTGGTTCAGCCCCACTTCCTGTATGTGGGGCATGCCTGGGCCCATGACAAGGAGGGAAGTCCAGCTGGCACAGGCAAAGCCGGGCACTGCCAGGTAGTCTGGGGCACTGAGCCTGCTTTGGGGTGAGAACAGGGTGAGCAGCAGGGGACGACTGGTTGTCCTACTCGGCCAGGCTTCTGCAGGGACCCTGGGGGGATCCCCTCCACACTGAGGCTGAGGGTGAACTGGTGACCCTTAAAATGAGGGGCTTGGGCCTTGGTTTCCTCATCAGTGAAATGAGACTGAACATAGTGCCTTGCTGGTGCACTTGTTAGAAGTGTGTGACAATGTAGTTAAATGAGGGCACCCTCAGCCCTGCGCACAGCACGTTGTTTTCCTACAGACCAGACAAGATCCTGCTTGCCTACAGGCCCAGTACTCAGGCTCTGAGTTCAGATCCTCTGTAGCTTCAGCCACACCACCTTCCCCTCTCTGGCCTGTGCTGCTGCCTGAAGAGGCTCCTGGTATGTTGCCAAGAAGTTCTGAAATCTGCTCACCTTGGCAATATCTTTCCAAACACCTGGGGCTCCCAGACACAGCTCCCTGTCCTGCGTGTGCAGAGTGAGGAGAGGCTCTGGTACTTTCAAACCCCACTCCTGCAGACATTCTGGGGCTGTGGCTTTGCCTCTCCTGATACTCTCCAAGGTTAGAATACAAGCTGCTATCAGTCACTCACACCTTAGTGAGAAAGAGTTTGAAGCTGGCTTTTCCATTCTTTCCCCCCACCCCCACTCTTAGGAAATGTTTCTTGAATTGCTGACTGAATCAGAGACCTCTGTTGCTCTCAGGTATCAAATACCAACCACCTACCTAGCAAGGCACTTTCTGAACATTTTGTGTAAATGATTACTAATCTTTGATTCAGTTCTACCAGGTAGATGTTTTCATTTCTGGGTTTCAGTGAGGGTTCTGAGCTCAGAGTCTAAGTGACTCAGAGCAGCCTGGTCCAACTACAGAAGCTCTAGGCTGCCTCCCTCTGACTGGGCTTTCTGCTCTCCTGCTGATTCCCAGCCTGCTGCCGAGGGGCCTGGGCTCTGAGGGCAGGGAAGGAGCATTATCTAGACTCTAGGGCAGTGATGGTGAACCTTTTAGAGACCAGTGCCCAAATTGCAACCCAAAGCCCATTTATTTATCACAAAGTGCCAACACTGCAATTCAACCTGAATACTGAGGTTTTAGTTTAGAAAAAACAACTCATACATTAACATATTCTGTCTTAAAGCAAAAATAAATAACATGCGTGCTATAGGTTCGGCACCACTGGTCTTGGGTCTCTGTGATGCTCCTGGCTATTGGAGGCCCCAGAGGGCAATGAAATAAAGACCTGAGATGTACAGCTGTCCCCTGAGTGTCTGCAGCAGGGATTTGTGCTCCTGCCCCCATCCTTCCCTCACTTGGTCCTCAGGACCCTGTGCTGTAGCTTGTGTTCTTTCCACCACACTGGGGAGGAAACAGGCTCACATCTCCAGAGGAGCAGGGGCTCCACCCCAGTGTTCTCTTTTCTGAGGCTTTAGGAGGCTCAACATGGTGAAATGGTGGAAGAATGGGTTAAAGAGGACCAGGAGGAGCAGTTGTGGTGGCATACGGCTGTAATCCCAGCACTCGGGAGGCTGAGGCAGGAGGATTGCCACAAGTTTGAGGGTGGGCTACATAGACCCTGTCTCAAAATAAAATAAACAAAAAAGAGGACCTGGGGATTGCTTCATTTGCTTATCAGGAAACAAAACAAAATAAAAATCCTGAAAAACTAGGATATGGCTCTAAGGTTAGGAGAGATCTGGGGCCTGGGAACATCCCTGTCCCTCTGGTGCCTTGGGTCCCCCGCAGCCCAAGCTTCCCTGCCACCTTGCTTGGAGACACTCTCCACTTGCTGAACTCCATCTGTCCATCAAGTCGAAACCCTTCCTCCTTCTGGCAGCGCCCTGACTGTCCCCAGAAGGCCACTGCCCTCCTCCTCCAGTGCCCTGAAGCCTGGCACTGGTTTCCCTTTGCCCACAGGGTTACAAATGCAGGCCATCAGCTCCCAGGGGACCAGCCTTTCACGTGCACATGCTCTGCCAGTGCCCAGGGCCCTCTGCTGGGGAGTGGCCAAGGCCAAGGTCCCTGCTGCTGTGAGAATGCTAGGCAGGTGACAGACTCTCCTTTCTCCAAGCAGGTCTGGTAGCAGCCTTCAAGGTGGCCACACCATATTCCCTGTACGTGTGTCCTGAGGGGCAGAATGTCACCCTCACCTGCAGGCTCTTGGGCCCGGTGTCCAAAGGGCACGACGTGACCTTCTATAAGACATGGTACCGCAGCACGCGGGGCGAGGTGCAGGTGTGCTCTGAGCGCCGGCCCATCCGCAACCTCACGTTCCATGACCTTCACCTGTACCACGGAGGTCACCAGGCCACCAACACCAGCCAGGACCTGGCCCACAGCCATGGCCTGCAGTCAGCCTCCGATCACCATGGCAACTTCTCCATCACTATGAGCAACCTGACCTCGTGGGACGGTGGCCTGTACTGCTGTCTGGTGGTGGAGGTGCGGCACCACCACTCAGAGCACAGGGTCTACGGGGCCATTGAGCTGCAGGTGCAGAGAGGTGAGGTGCCCATGGGACCCCTAACGCTATCTGATTCTGAGACTGTGTGTGGCGCTGTGCTGGACAGTGTGTGACCGCATGGGTGACGCTGGTGCTCTGGAGTGTGTGCGTGGGAGAAGGGCTGGCCGTGTGCAGGTGTGACATGTGGTTTGCTGGTGTGATGGAGAGGGAGTGTGTGGGCCCGACTGTGACCAGGGGACTCGTTCACTGAGCAGTGCACAGACCCGGGCTGGGAGTGTGACTCCACTAATGACACCACGGGTGGCCGTGCAGGGTGTGGGCCTGAGTTGGGATGGCTAACTTCTCCATGGGAATGTGTGTGCCCTGCTGAGAACATGGGCCTGGCGGGCTGCACAGAGCTGTGGGAGCCACAGGTCCCCACTTACCTCGGGGATGAGAACATGCCAGGCTGTGTGTGTGTGCATGCAACCATGTGTGTGTACATGTGTGCAGGCTCCTGATGGCTGGGCAGGCAGCAGCATGCGTACCTGTCACAGGTGGGGGACACTGGCCTGGACAAGTGTCCCTGGCCTGCTGGGCCTGACACCCCGTAATGGGCCTTCTCTTTGCTCCCGCAGGCAAAGATGCACCATCCAAATGCATCACGTACCCGTCCTCCCCCGAGGACAGTGAAAGTAAGTCCCATCCTCTTGTCTCTCTGGGTCCTCATCCTTGACCTTGACCCCTTCCAACCTCTGACCTCATCACCCCACATGTGGGATCCGCCACCACCCTTGCTGCTCCCATCCCCTTTGCTTCCTCCTTGGCCACAGCCCCAGAAGCCCACTCGCCTTCCAGCTCCGGACCCCAAGGGGCCGCTCCCTCTATGCAGCAGGCGTCACCAGCTGCACTCTCCAGATGTGGAAACAGAGCCCCAGAGAGGTGGTGCAGCTTGCCCAAGCTCACACAGCCCAGGGGGACAGCTGGGATCTGGCTGTGGGCCTGCCTGGCTCTGCTCACCTCTCCTTCTTTCCAGCTCTGGGGGAGATGGGGCACAGGGGTGGAACAGTAGGTGCTGTCACCCAGTGTTTGCCGCCCCGAGAGGGGCTCTAAGGGGAAGGGGGCCCTAAGGCTCTGAGGAGGGCTGGGTGCTCAGGTCAGGTGAGAATGCCCAGTGGCCTGGGGACAACAAGCAAGGCCATGTGTTAGGGATGCCCTGCTCTTCTGAGTGGAGAGGGCCCCGGCTTCCACATCCTTCTAGCTGCCCGGTACCCATCAGGCATCTGGTGCAGACCAGCCCCTACTGAGCCCTGAGATACAGAGGGACAGCTGTGTCCCTGGCCTCCAGGGGACACCCATGAGGGCCTGAGCCAGAATGGGGCCAGCCGACTGGCAGCCCCCAGTCAAGCCTGTGTTGACTTTTTATTCCAACTACCCACTTTTCCAAAACAATGAACAGAATGTCCAGGAGCAGGCACAGAGCATGCACTTCAGCCTGAGCCAGGCCATTGCAGGGCTTGAGGGTCCCCTTGGCACAAGCCACTACCTGTCCCCACTTCCCTCTGCGAGGCTGCTTCCTTCCCATGCAGCAGCTCATGACTTGTGCACACGCGTGCATTTATGAGACAGGGCAGCCCTGCTGGTGGGCATGCACAATGGTCACTTCCTCATGGTACCTTTGCTCTGAGCAAATGCCAGACTCACTTCTTCTTCTGATCTTTTAGGGCTCCAAGGCCCTCGCAGACTGTCACCTCCACCTCTGCCCCCGTGTCACAGGCAGGGAAGCCCAGGTTGTGGCAGGTGAAGGGATTCGTTCCGGGTCTCTCAGCTCTAGATCCAAGGATGTCAGACCACCCGAATCACAGAGTGCACACCCTGCCCGAGGACCAGCCGCCTCCCCTAGGGTCAGCATGGCTTTGAAAATAAGCCACGTGATTTCAGTCCTGGGGACAGAAAAACACGCGATGCCAAAGGGGATGATGCTGGAGAGACCAGGTACAGAGCAGAGAGGATGTGGCGACTCTAGGGGAGGAATCCAGGGGAGGGGAGCACTGGGAAGTCCCAGGGTGGTTAGAGCCCCTCCCTGGCAGGGAGAAACCTTGAACTTAACCACCAGGATGAGCAGGCTTCCGCTGCCGGCTCCTCTGCCCTTGGGTGTTGACATTTTCACCCGTCAGGGCTGTGGAGCCTCCCTCTGTCCCCTCCTTCCCTAAGCTGCTATCCAGTGAGGCTCCTTGAGGACCAAAGGGACATGCTTGCTTCTGCCACCCCAGGTGAGAGCAAGGGCATGGCTTTGATGACCTCAGATGTCCCCTTCCAGATGCCTGGTTCTGGTAGCATAGATGCTTGGCACTAGGGCAGAGTTGGTTCCAGGTGAGAAAACCTGGCCGCACTTTGGGATGGGGCCTGGGGCTTTGGGCAGCACGGCCACCCTCTGGGTACCATTTCCCCACCTGGCATCAGAGCAGATGCGTCCCTTTTCTTCTACCCAGGAGGCAGCAGTGAGTGTTATCCAAGGGGCTCTTTCATGCCCAGGGCCAGGGTGCTGGTGGGTGAGACAGTAGTGAGGGATGGGGACCTCTGTGAGTGCCCCAGGCCAGTCCCAGCTGCTGTGCATCAGGGTGGGGGCCCAGGGTTGCCGGCACCACTCAGTTATCAAGGAAAGCCAGAAATTAGACTTTATGGGAACTCTCAATTTTGACATGTTGGCAACTAATAAAGAAAATGAAGTCCTCGAAGGCCCCGGTTCTAGTGAGTGGGTTCTAGTGAGAAGCAGTGCAGGGAAGTGGTTAACAGCAAGGCCCCGATGGCAGCCAGGCTGCCGACCCTCCCTGTGCCTTACTTTGCTCATCTGTCAGGGGAGCTGATGATCCGAATAGGGTTGCCTTGCAGGGTGCTTACGAGGCTCACAGGAGGCATCTATTGCACGTGAAGCGCTGAGAGCCAGGCCTGGCTTATGGTAGGTGCCTGCAGGTGTGGGCTATTGTTGCTTCTTGATGTGGACTTCTATCCCTGACCTCTAAGTCTATTCACCCTTCCCCTGTGCCAAGGCAGGATGGCAGGTAGATGGTAGCAGATAGTGGAAATGGTCCAGTTTCCTAACGGTTCTAGAGCCATTTGCCTGGTGACCGGTGTGACCTTAGAGCTGGATGCTGGGTGCACTGCCACTCACTTTTGGAAAGATCCCAGGCCCCGCTTGCTCTAAGACTGTGCTGCACAGCAGCCTGGTGCCCGATCCGTGAACAATGCTGCTAGCCAAGCAGTTTGTTGAGTTTTCCTTGTCTATCTAACTTCAGCCAAGTCTCTCAATATTCTCTTTGGGACACGGGAGAGTAGCTAGGCTAGGCAATTAAGTCAAAGTCCAAAGGCCCAAGGCCCAAGGGTGCAAGCCAGGAAAGTTGGTCCCCAGGCAGCCCCTGTTGCTCAGGGTTTTTCACTGGGCCAGGGAAGCAGGCTGGGCTGGGCAGCCCATCTCTGTTGCCCCTTCCCACTGACCTAACAGGGAGCTCCTTCCTCCACATGTACCTACGGGGAAGCTGGCAGCCCTGGACAAAGACCAGCTGAGCAGGCTGGGCACACTTCCCAGGCTGGTGTTGGCCTCTGGCTCCTCCAGCGCCTGATCACCTTCCCAGGATGAGCCTGGCCTGAATGGTGAACAAGCAGGCCCTCTCTCTCTAGGGAATGCCAGCCCAGGCCCTGGCCGTGCCTGGGGAGAGCTGTGGCCAGGCTGGACTCTGCAGAAATGCCCATGGTCTCAGAGGACAGCTGAGGTCTCCAAAGCCCTGTTCCCTGCCCCAGCCGCAACTCTCAGCCATAGTTATAAGGAAACCTCAGGCTCTCAGAGCAAAACCCAGTCTTGATCCTCTGGAGGGGTTGCCAAGGAGGGGACACAAGTCAAGCAGGGAGATCTGCCCGAGCCTCCTAGGCAGGCAGAATTAGTGAGCACCTGGAGAACCGCACTGAATGTTGCATAGTGACAGTCAGAAGAGACCTGTTTTGATGACCAGAAAACAGTACTCTGCCACCAGCTCCTCAGATATCGCCCTCAGTGAGGTCTTTGATGAGGTTTAGCAGTACCGAAGCACCGGAGTGACAGAATGTTTTTACTTTCAATATTCCACGTTCAAATGCAGCCTTGCTAAGACCTGCAGGGAACCTGCTGTAATGTGGAGCGGAACTCACTTTGTAATTAGCCCAGCAACTGTTCCTGTACTGATGGGGACTTCTAAAGTGCTTGAAAACTGTTTGTTCTCTTCTGCCATGTGAAGAAACCCCCTGCAAGTTGTTTATACCACCAGGTTGTTTCGCCATACAACTAGATAAAAATGGCCTTTCTTCCCAAAGTACAAAAGCAACATTTAGACCCTGGCCCACCCTATCCAAAAAGCTCTCTGGGGCAAAGCTGACAGGGTGACAAGGTATCCCAGCTGTCTTTTGGCCCAGAGATGGGCTTAAATTGGGAAGGAAATTCGTCTACCCTGGTTGTGGTTCCAAAAGCTCTTCTGTTCCCAGCTAAAGCCCTAGAGTCAGCAGATGGACTGAAATAAATCAAACCCCCATTCTGCTGGGACCTGGAAGTGGTATAACCATTTCTGAGGGCAATTTAGCAATAGCCTAAAAGAGAACCCACACTGTGCTCTTTGGCCCAGCACTTCGAGTGCTAGGGATTTATGGCCTGAAGCGTTTGCCTGAGTGGGCAGGGATGCCACGTAAGGAGTTCACTGCTACCTCATCAGTCATGTGGGGAAGGAAGCCGGGAGGGGATGCTTCGCTTGGTCAGGCTAAGATGTGTGTGATGAAGCCCTGAGCAGGGTGAGGTGGCTCTGTGCCCACAGAGAGGGATGTCCACACTCGGCCCATCCAGTGGGAACCGCAGTTGGCAGATGGTTCACATCTGCTAGAAATGCAGGGGATGGGTCTGGATGGACATGGGACAGACTGGACATCTGTGATCTCCTGGAGCGGCCCCGAGAGGAGGCAAAGAAGGAGACTTTTGAATATTTTTTTCACTTGTACTTTTTTGTAATTTAAACTTTAAAAATGTCACCAGGCCCGATGGTGCATACTTGTAATCTCAGCACTCAGCACGTGGGGCAGGAGGATCGCTGTGAATTCAAGGTCAGCGTGGGTGATATAGTGAGCTCAAGGCTAGTGTGAACTACATAGTGAGCCTATCTCAAAACAACAAAAATTAAAAGTGGCAAACAAAGGCGAACATTTCTCTAGTTTGCTGTTCTAAGTGTTTTTCCTCCATGACTTCTGTGGTTTCTAGGGGCCCAGATCTACAGGTCTCATGGGGTTGGCTGGGACTGTTTATTTTTTATTGAGGTAAAATATATGAATACATGACATAAATGTCCATTGAACTATCTCTAAGTGAGTGTGCCACTCAGTGGCATGTGATTGAATCAGCTTCTCAATGCTGTACAATCATCACCGCTGTCTAGTTGTAAGACATTTTCATCCTCTGACCTTGAACTCTGTGGCCTAGTTTCTGTGAAGAGTCTGCTTCCTTTTTCGGGGATAACCTGTGGCCCTGGCTTGTCCAGCTGTCACTTGGGTGTGGAGTGAGGAGGCTGCGCTCTCCTCCCTGGGGCTGCTGCAGCTGCAAGTCACAGGTCTGGCTTCTCTGTGCTCTGGGGCCCCCTGGGGAAGCACGGGGCTCCCCAGACCTTCTGCGCATCTGCAGGTCCCTTGAGGGTCTGGTGGCAGGTCCCTCAGTGAAGGTGGGTCCCCAGCTGTCTGGCCTCTCCTCTCTGGGCCTCAGTTTCCCCCCTGCAGCAGGAGCAGCAGGAATGGGGCCTCATCCTGGCTGCTTCTCTGCTCTTACAGACATCACAGCTGCAGCCCTGGCCACGGGTGCCTGCATCGTGGGAATCCTCTGCCTGCCCCTCATCCTGCTCCTGGTCTACAAGCAGAGGCAAGTGGCCTCACACCGCCGTGAGTATCTGTGAGCTGTGCTGTGTGTGTGTGTGTGTGTGTGTGTGTGTGTGAGTGAGCATGCAAATGTAACCTGCTCTGCCTAGCCCCTGGGTCAGCAAAGGCACCTGGCAGGCACTGCGTCTCTGCTCCTCACTATGTTCCCTTCAAGGAGTGAGAAGAGGGACCAGGCTTGAGTGCCTGCCAACCATTTTGGGTCCCAGGCAATGCTGGCTTGGTGCTCAATCAATAAAAAGTACCTGTTGAATGAATGATCACATGTTGTAATAGGAACAGCTCACATTGGTTTATAAAAATGCTGCCCCTCCGAGATCCTTTGGGGGCCTGCTTTCATGTGTGGGTGTGTTTGTTTTGTAATTGGTAGCAAGTACTGGGACAAAAACATGATTTTTGGCCAGGTGTATAGGCTCATGTCTGAAATGCCAGACTTGGGAGGCTGAGGCAGGAGGATAACTGAATTCAAGGCCAGTCTGGGCTACATAGTGAGTTCAAGGCTAGCTTGAACTACACAGTGAGTGAGATGCTGTCTCAAAAAAGAAAAAAATTAAAAATAACTTTTGGCATATCAGAAGTGGGAGGGATCTTAGAGATAACTTTGTTCAGCCCTTTTTTAAAATTAGCAAGCTAATAATTAACTGAATGTTACATAACTCCACCTGCCAGCTTCCCACCCTTTCTCTGTCTGGGGGATCCAGTGTCACCATGTAACAACAATGCTCACTGGCCACCAAGCCCTAGTGGATGGGGTTGCTATGCCAGGCTCTATCCCAAGCTGGTCACATGCATTCACTTACTTAGAACTCAGCACAACCCCCAGCATTTGGTTCTACCATTATCCCCTTTTACAGATGAGTACACTGAGGCTCAGAGACATTTTATAACACGCCTGAGAAACCATACAGCAGCCCAGCATGGTGGTGGACTCCTGTAATCCCAGCACTTGGGAGGTTGAGGCAGGAGGACTGCTGCAAGCTTGAGGCCAGCCTGGGCTACACAGTCAGTTCAAGACTGGCCTAAACTATATAACGAGACCCTGTCTCAAGAAAACAAAACAAAGGGCCAGGGATTTAGCTCAGTGGTTCTGCCACCTGCCTCGTAAGCGCAAGGTCCCAAGTTTGATCCCTGGTACCAAAAAACAAAAACAAAAACAAAACATGAAACCATACAGAAAATAAGTGGTGAAGCCAGGGCTCAAAATCCTGGCCACAAACACCTTTCACACCCTCCTTCTGGGTGATAGTACCCCTCCTCTGACCCCACCTGGGAGCCTGAGTCTGCTGAGGGCAGGAGGCTGAGCCCTATGCCCTGGGGGCTCCTTCCTTGGCCCCTGGCCTCTGCCTGGCTGTGTGGGGGCACCAAGGGAGGACTGCTGTCCCCCGGGCACCCCTGATTTCCTTGACTTCTATCCACGCTACTTCCCTCCTGAAGCCCAGGCTACAGCCCCACAGTGGGTCCTTGGGGCTTGCGGCTGCTTTCCCCTTGCTCTCAGAGCTGCCCTATTCCCCTCACATACCCCAGAGCCCACCCACAGGAGTCCTGAAGGTGGCAGGGGGGCAGGTGTTGGGGTGAGAGCAGAAGAGCAAGTCAAGTGCCCAACACCAGGGTTGCCAAGAGCTGCTGCTCTTCCAAGGCTGGCAGGGCACGAGCCCCCTGCCCCCCAGCTCCCAGAGCCAGAGGTGGTTTCTGTGCACTTCACTCCAGACCACAGCACTGCCTGGTCATGTGGTCAGAACAGGGAACAGGAACTGGAAAACAAACACGTACTGGGTGGAGGATGTGTGCGTGTGTGTGTGTGTGTGTGTATATCCTCTGCTCCTTCCTAGTCCCTGCTCCACCAATGGCTCTTGTGGGGAAAGGGGATGGTGAAGGAAGCACAGCCAGAGGGGACAGCCCTGGCTGAGAACGCTAGAGGGTGTCCTGAGGACATGGGGGCAGGGTGGGTCCTACTCCAGCAGCACGACACCTTCAGGCTAAGTGATGGCTCCCTGGGCTCCTGGGAGAGTCCCAGTCTGGCCCCAGGAAGACATAGAACTGGACTGAGAGGTGTGTGTGGGTGCAGCGCAATTAGGGGTGCATCTTGCCCTGTGTTCCGTGTGTCCCTGGAACTCTGAGTGACACTGTTCTGGAGCCACCAGCCACTTCTCAGACCCTCGTCCCTCATGTAGTATGTGCAGTAACAGAGTGGGAGCAATCAATTATCTTCTTGTAAAAATGCTTTTGGGGTCAGTCCCCTCTCCTCCTCCAAAAGAGAATTTAAAAAGGATAAAAGATTGTTATCTGATTTCAGTCTTAGGGACAGAGACATGAAATGCAAGAGATACCATGTGCAAAATGGAGAGGGAGGGAAGCCTGGGGCCATCTCTCTCCAGCAGGTTCTAGAGAAGCAGCTGCCCCTGGGGCTCGGGAACAGAAAGATCCCCGAGACTAGTTCCAGGGTGGCAGGTCAGAGAGGTGTGCAGTGTGCTCTGGCAGGAAGGTGCTGGGATCCTGGCCTGGAGAGATGCTCAGGAATGGGCCACACTCGGGGCAAAAGGAAAATAAGGAGCTGGGGGCATGGAGGGAGGCACTCCGACTTTAGATTGTGACTCAGTTTCTCCAGCTCCAAAGTGGGACCCCAGACAGTGGTGGAGAGGCTGAGGTGAACAAACACATGTTGCACACCGCATGAAGCCTGACACAGAGCAGCCCCTGTAAACAGGGGCCACAGTTCTAGTAGATTTTAGGAACTTGGTGTAACTTCCCCGAGTACGAGTTTCACAGTGCCCCTCCCCCACTCCATTTCCCCATCTGCCCTCTGCAGCGAAGCTCCTTAAAGTGAGCAGGGTCTGCAGGAGGAAGACTTGGGAGCTGCAAGAAAGAGGGAAGTTGGGGGCCCCTGCATCTGGCTGGTGGCCAGTTTGGGGGGTGGGGAACCCCAAGGGGCAGGCAAGGCCACCCTGGTATGAATGAGGAGTGGAAAGAGTGTGACAGCTGGGAAGTGACCTCTAAGCTTGGTTCCCTAAGGCCCCTTGAGAGATGTCAGCTCTATTAGGCAGCATGGAGGATGAGGCGGAGAGGACCCTCTAGGAAATGACCTTGAACACCCCACCCTTAAGTCATGGCTGAAGTCTGGAATGGGGCAAGTGTCCAAACAGAAAACCACACTTAGCAATTCAGGAGCCCTGCCTCGGGTTGATTGCAGATGCTGAGGGTCTGTCTGTGTTATGTGAGCCATGGGAGAAAGTGTGGACCGCCTTTGGCTTATTATGTACACTTGGAAAATAGAAACTGAGTTTCATTTATTCACAAAGTGGGCCACTTGCCAGTGGCCATCTGCAGTGGAGTCCCTGTCCGGGCAGGGCCTGCTGGACAGGTTCTGCTCCCGGAGGGGCCTCTGCTAGCAGGGGCCAGGAAACCTTCCTGTGATCGGCTTCTCTGTCTGTCCTTAGGTGCCCAGGAGCTGGTTCGGATGGACAGGTAAGGCCCACAGAGACTTACATGGCAGTGAGGGTATATTTCTGTGCGGCAGGGGCCCTGCTCAGCCACCAGCACCGGCCGCTGGGTTTGGATGGGCAGATACTGAAACACTTAAAGGGGGCCCAGCAAGCCCAGCCCCAGCCGGAGGGGTGGCTCCTCCCCAAAGGGCCTCCAGGCAGGGGGGCAGATGCTGAAGGGCATCTCCACTCTGGGCTGGCAGCTGGCTGCAGGAAGAGCTCAGGAACAAGCCACACCCAGACCTCGGCCTCTGTCTGGCAGCAGGGAGCCCAGAACTCCTCTATTTGAAAAGGATGATTTCTTTTTTTTTTTTTCCTTTGGTACTGGGGATCGAACTCGGGTCCTTGTGCTTGCGCAGCAGGCGGCGAAACCACTGGGCTAAATCTCCGGCCCTTGAAAAGGATGATTTCTAAGACATGGGTCAAAGGAAATATTGCTAGCCATCCTGCCAGAATCTCAGAGTTGAGGGGTCCTTCACAGGTTCCCCCCTTCTCAAGTGGGAAGAGAAGAGAACCCATGCACTCAGCTCAGAGAGCTCTAGGGACACTCGCCCCAAATGCCATTACCCTTGGCTCTAGCCTCTGAGGCTGGTGTTTGCCTCTGATGTGTGCAGATGGTAAGACCGAGGGAGGAAAGGCAGCCAGTCTGGTGGCTGTCCTGGTGCCCTGAGCTCAGGGAGGGGACAGAGTGCAGCTCACACCTTTCTCCTGCTGGGATGAGGGGACTGGAGGAGAAAAGGGGGAGAGAGGGAAGGCGGGAGGGCAGAAGCTGTACCCCATCCTGGCAGCACAAGTGACCTTCCTTTCTGGCTCTCTAGTGCCATCCCCCAGGGAATTGAAAACCCCAGCTTTGAGGCCTCTGCACCTCCCCAGGGGATGCCCGAGGCCAAGGTCAGGCCCCCTCTGACCTACATGGCCCAGCGACAGCCTTCCGAGTCTGGGCGGCACCTGCTGTCTGAGCCCAACACTCCTCTGTCTCCTCCAGGCCCTGGGGACGTCTTCTTTCCATCCCTGGGTGAGTATTTCTGCAACCCTGACCTGTAAGGTCATGACCCCAAGGTCTGCAGGCCACTCTCCTTGGGAAGTCGTCACAGACTCATGGTGCAGGGTTGAGGGTTAAGGGGCAGAGAACCTCCTGCTTACTTTGCCTCTCCTTCCTTTTGCAGAGCCAGTCCCTGACTCCCCACATTCTGAGGTCATCTAAGCCAGCTTGGGGGACAGTGGGCAATGCTGGCTGGATCTAGGGCATTTGAGCCAGGGCCGGCCCTGTGACTGGCTCCCTTGGCCTCGGCCTTCACTTGGCCTCCATCCTCCTGCACTGAGCCCAGACTCTGCTTTACCCCAGCTGCCTGGATTTTCTACCTTCTAGATGCTACAAGGGGGAAGGGAGAAGATGCTGGATCGCTCACCCCTGTCCCAAGGATGCTGGGGTGCTCAATCCCCTTAGGACCAGAACTTCACCAGCTACAGATGCCAAATGACCTTCAGCCTAAGAAGTCTCCAGATTTCCAGCTCTACAGCAGCCTCTCTCTCTGGGACAGGAGTCCTGGGACCTGGCAGCACAGACAGGACAAGGAAGGCACTGGGCAGGCCCTCCAGTGCCACCCTCCCAAGCATGAGACATGGGACCGCATGTGGAGAGATTCTTGCCCACTGGGATTGGCCTGGCTGCCCTGTCCCCACCAGGGAGGCTTCTCTGTTGGCCACACTCTTTGTACCCATGGGGCCTCTGAGGCTGGGCCTGCCAGTCCCCCACCATGGGAGCTCCTTGAGCTGCCTTTCTCTAGCAGTCTTTGTGGATCTGTCAACAGGTTGTGCATCTGGGGCTCCCACTGCCTGCATTCCGGTCCCCAGAGTTCAGTGTCCAGAGGCCCTGAAGCAGGAAGTACATAGTGGGGACAGTGGCCCACTGTGAGCCAACTGGCATCTTGGGCAACTTGAAGCCAGGCCAGAGATTGTGCCACCCACTGCAGAGGGTGCAGAGGGAGGTGGGTGGGGCCTGCTGGGAAGGTGAGAGGAGAGGTCCCTCCCTCCCTATCCCCTGCTCCAGGGCTCGGTGTGGGCAAAAGCAAGGGTGACTGCATAATGTCTTGTCCATTCCAGGACACTTCCAAGTGCTAAAAGGGTGTGCTATTAAAAACTACACGGGCAACAGATGCAAGCTGGCAAATGAATTGGAGGGACCAGATCTGCCCCTCTCCTCTGGTTCTGATGTGATGTGCAGAGGCCTGGGAACCCCTGCACCTCCTGCTTTGGGCTTCTGTTTGCATCAGGTTTTTTTTGGTTTTGGTACCTGGGATCGAACTTGGGACCTTGCGCTTCCAAAGCAGGCAGCAAAACCACTGAGCTAAATCCTGGGCCCAGCTTTGGGCTTCTGTTCCGCTGTCACCTCAATGTGCCCTGAGTGGGGGGCTGGTACTGGGACAGAGACATGTTCGTTCTTGCTCAGTTCCTGGACTCTCACAAGGGTCTCCCTCGGCAGGGCATGACCTGGGTTTGTTTTTATATCTCATAAAGGGGAGCTGTTTGTGAAACTGCCATTGAAGGGTTTAAAGCACAGGATAGAACTGGGGTACAGGGTGGGGAGGCTGGGCAATTCCCCTCCAGCCCCCGAGCCCTGGGCGCTATGGAGAGCCAGTGTGGGCATGCATGGCCCAGCCGCCTCTGCTGACTGTGCAGAGGCTGAAAACCAGGACTGGGGACCAGGACTGGGGGCCAGCATGCATGGGGAGAAGGCTGCCATGCCCAGGCTAGAGGGGTGGGAAAGGGGAGCAGCTTGGGGCTGCAGGTGTCCAGCCACACCCTCAGGTCAGCCCCACAGGCCTTGGCCATGGATAGAGGGCATGTGCTGTGCCTGCAGCTGGGGGCAGAGGCCTTGAGCAGAGAGTAAGCATAGGTCTCATGGCAGGAGTGACACCAAACCCTGCTTCCTGCTTTGACCCCAGAATCTCTTCTTGTACTCCACCTGCTGCCATGAACATTTCACACAGCCACAGACAGAGTGAACTGTTCTCCCAGCTTGTGGGGGCCCTCTAGGCAGGAGTGGGGAGGTGACACTTGTTTTGTGGCAGGATTGTGCTACCCTAGGGTCCAAGGACAAGCCACAGACCCTCTGTGCTCCCCAGCTCAGGAGGAGTGTGACCTATTCCCTGGGGAGGGTGGTGTGGGGCCAGCCCTCAGACACAGAGATGATTTCTATGAATTTGGCTGCCAGACCCTGGGCCTGGCTGCTGCCGTGTGAAGGGAGGTGGCCCCTGGTGGAACAGCCACCACACTTCCTGCCCTGCTTCCTCCTGCACTCTTCTTCTCTGACCCTTGCTAGTGAATGTATCTTGGGCTTCCTGGTTTCCTGTTTTCAGTGAAATTTACTCTGAGTTCCAAGCTCCATCTTCATCCATGGCGAAGGGCCCTGCCTACTGCCACCCCATGGACAACCCCCTTGCTGATTCTGGGAACAGGGAGGGCACTAGAACAGCTCTCCGTGTCACCCAGGATGGTAGGGCCTCTGAGATGCCATCCCTGGTGGCTGTGGGCTGGGGGACGTGGGACAGAGTCAAGGGCATGAAAATGCAGTTTCCAAGGAGGGAGGGGAGTCCAGGGGGCCAGGAGGAAGTTTGCTGTTTAACAGGGAGGCTCCAGGGGTACTGGCTTCCTGGTATTATCGGTGGGCCTGGGAGGGACATCTGTGCCTTTAGGAACGCACTCATTGTTAGGAGAGCAATCAGGAATTGGGGATGTCTTACCCAGCTCTGGACATTCACATACAGTTAAGATGTCCCAGGGAGAAGCTGAGGGACAGGGACTGGAGGCTCCCTTGGCAGAGGTTTGCCAGCCCAGGAATGGCTGCTGGACATACCCTGGAGCCCCTGGTGGCTGTTGCTGGTCAGGCTGCCCCTGCCTAATGGTGATGGACCCTGGGTGGGTGTGCAGGACCCCTGGAACCTGCTTCTCAAAAAGATCAGCCCTGGGACTGCCCTTACTCCTGCCTGGCCAGAGCTCCCCTGCATACAACAGCTCGGACCCTTGGTCTTCCTCAGGGGATGCTCCTGAGGGGCTAGCACTGCCCCCAGCCTGGACACCTGAGGCCTTCCTGGTGGAGGAGGGCTTTCTGGGTGTTAGCTGGAGCCCTCCTGAGCTGACCTGGCTGTTCCTGGGGGTGGGCTAAGAATTGCTCAGGGAACCACAATAGACGAAAGAGGAACCGGGTTGTCTGCCAGGATGCTGGTTGCAAAGCTTTCTTGAAAAAAGACCTGGCCCAGTGAGTGGCTGTCCCAGCCCACAGAGATGGTTGACTGTCCGGACACCCCTGCTTTGCATGGTCACTTCTCCTCCCACCCCAGTGAGTGCTGCGTCTGAGTTCTGGAAGGATATGGCTTGATACTAGCCTGGCCTTTGGACTTGGGTGCAGAGCGGATAACTGATCCACAGCCACTGGGTAATGGGCTGAACCAGGATGCCAAGGCTCTGTCCTGGACCACTCACATCACCCAGGGCTGCTTCTGATCAAGAACCACCTTCTCATGTTCCTAGGAGCTTCCTCTGGCCTGGTGGGATCTCCTCTGTGGCACTGATACCCAAAGCTTGTATAAGCCAGGGGGAAAGATGTTTTGTTTGGTTTCTCAATTCTCGTCTACAGGTATGGCCTTCTGAAATACATGTTGAGAGGAATTCTGAGGTATTAATATGGCTTAGGGAGAAAGTTCTGAGATCAGCTAGCAATGCCTGCCTTGGGCATAGAAAAGGAAGTTGTGGTATGTGTGCCATGTCTTTCAGTATGGCTTCCAAAACTCTTTCACCTGTGTTACCTGTTTGATTCCCCCTGCCCTCACTCCTAGGAGGCTTTATTTTTCCCATTTAATGTGGTGGGAAACTAACATTCTGAAGGACCTGTGTTTTGTCAAAGCAAGTGAATGGTGGGGTTAATGCTTGGGTCTCCTGCTTCCCAGGCCTGTGCTCCTTACCTTCTCTGAATAGCTATAGGTCAGGGCCTGGTGAGGCCTTCACCTTGCAGCACACATCAGAGTCCTAAGAGATGAACCTCTGCCCCTAAGTTCATGGTTCCACCTCCCTCCACACCAAAGTGTGCCTTTTTGTGCCTTGCCTGTCCTGATCTTTCTCATGCTTTCTCTCATGCTTTCTCATGTCTCCTTCTGCATCAGCTCCCTGCTGGGTGGCCAGGAAGTCAGAAGACTTTCGGTTGGCATGATGCCCACACACCCTGCTTGCCTGCTTGCATCAGGGGATGGGGAAGGGAGAAACCCTCAGGAACCACTGAGCCCCAGGGTCACATGGAGGAACTCAGGCATCTGGATGTGTATTTTCTGAGTAGCTGCAGGATGTCCTACTGGAAAAAGGGCAAGGCCAAGGCTCTGGGTTCCCCATGCTGGTGAGAAGACCGGCTACTTTTTTTTTTCTTTTGGTACCGGAGATCGAACTCGGGATCTTGCGCTTGCAAGGCAGGCGCCGGAACCATTGAGCTAAATCCCCGGCCCCTAGACTGGCTACTTTTGTGCACACAGGCAGGGAAACTGCCTGGCAGGGGTTCCTGAATTCGAGCCAGGGGAAGCGGGGTTCACATAGCAGCAGGAGCAGGCTGAACCATACAAGAGCACTCCATGCTAAGACAGGAGGTGAGCTGCCCAGGGACATGTCCCCAGGTCACAGACTTCCACCGGACTACTGCTGGGGCTCTGTGTACCAGCAGTGAGTAGTGGGAGCTTTTCTTTTCTTCTGCCTGGACAGGTGACCGCTATAGGTCCCTGCCAGCCTGAGAAGCCAGTGTTTGTTATCTGGGACTGCATTTCCTACTGGCTTCAATTCATGTGGCAAGGAGGCTGTGTCAGGCCCTCCTTCCCTCCCCAGCCCCTGCAGAGAGGCCCAGCTCTGGCCTCACTGCTGCCTCCATGTCCTTCCTCCCTGGGCCAGCCCTTCCTCCTGCAGTGGCCTCCTTGATGACCACTTAGACCTTACCCCAGGTCTTGGCATCCTGCCTTGGCCTGGAGATCACTAGAGGGCTGGAGCAATGCCAGGGGCATTGTTTGCCATTGTGTGGCAGGCCTGGAGCTGGCCCAGATGCCTCTTGCAGCCCAACTGTTCAGGCTGGGGTGATGCAGGGTGAAGACAGCCTGGACTGTCTGCAAGAATGTCCGCCTCTCAGGAAAGTAGGCAGAGGGGCCAGGGAAAAAAACAGAGGGTGGGAGAGGGCTCAGTTACAGGGTTTTTCTGGGCTTTGGGAAGCTCTTGGCCACAGAATCTCAGGCTTCATCTTGCAAGATAAGGATGTAAATGATGGCTCCCGTAGCAAACCTCCCTGACTCCTGGCTCTGAGCTCCCAGCACTCTGTCACATCAGAGTGTCAACTCTGCCCCCCCGTGCCAGCCAGCTTGGGCCAGCTTGGAGCCAGGAAGGTCACTGCAGGTGGCAAAGAGAGGACAGGTGCAGGCCTGTGGGGTTTCTCTGGATAGATCTGTGCAGGTAGCACAGTGCTCCCACCCCATTAGACCACATGACCGTCCCTGGAGTCTCGGCACAGCTGGCCTGGTGGCTCCAGCTGCTTCAGGAGGGACTGGGATCTTCCTTCCTCTCACATCCATCCAGAGAAATCTACCCAGTGGCAGAGAAGCCCCTGCTCTGGTCACCTCCTGCTCCTTGAGGATGCCCATGACCTTAAGAGGTTCACTGCCCTTAGGTGAGAACTGGGCCAGGGGAAGCAAATCTTTAAGGGTCCAGTGTTCCTTGGAGGCAGATGCCAATCATGGCAGGTACTGGCTGCTGGGCCCCTGCCTGTCAGCTTCTGCCCTACCCCAGGGGCCACCTCCTCCAGGAAGCCTTCCCAGCCCCTCTCAGTGCCCCATCTGCCTGGAGGCCCCTGCATGAACATCCTCATGGCCTCCCCTCGGCTGCCCTTCTTCAGATCAGGACCGTGATGTCTTCACCTCTCCAGTGTCTCAGGTGCCCGGCACATAGGTACCCAGGGAATGCTGGCTGAATGAATGAATGAGTGAATGAATGAATGAATAAATGAATGAAAAAAGATATCTGAGTGTTGGTTTCTCAAACTACATCCTGTGATCATTATAATTTTTCACTCAAGTATCTCCTGCAAAATTCAAATAATGAAGATTTTTTACCCCCAACCTGATGAAGCAGGGACAAAGTAAAGAGGACATATTCTTTGTGAATTAACATTTTCCTCCTAGGAATCTCTTTTACTTTGGCTCCTGGTGCTGTCTGCTTGTGTTATAGTCCAGAGAGCCTGGGCCTGAGGCAGCCCAGGAGGCCACACGCGTGCTGCCCGGGCACTGACCTCGGAACCCTGTCCCATATCCTGCCCACGGGAGGGTGTTCGGGCCTCAGGGAGCAGCACTGGAGATGACCAAGGTGAGGTGGGCAGATGCCACCCACCTTCCCCTGAGCACTGAGCCCTGCCTGAGGTAGGCTGGGGACAGCGGGCACTGGGGGTGAGGAGGAAGCTCAGCAGAGGGTCTGGCCAGTAGCTGGAAACTCTGGCTATGGGACCAGCCCCATATTTTTGAGGGCCTCTTTGGACCATGGCCCACCTTTCTGGATGGCCAGAGTGGGTTTATCTGTCTCTAATTCCCATTTTTCTGGGGTAAAAGGAAGCCTGATGTGGTCTCCACACCTTGGGGTCCTAGAACCTATGTGTTCTGATGTCTGCCTCCCTGGGGAGCCCAGGCTGTTGGGGTGTGGGTAGGTTTGGGGTGTTGGGGTGCCTACGTCTGGATGGGAGGAGCAAGGCGGCAGTGCTGTCAGCAGCTCCCCAATATTTCCTATGTCTCTTCCTCACCAACAGAGTCCTGTTCTTGTTAGGAGCTGGGATACATCTGGCCCTGAGTCATGAGCCAATTGTGACAAGTATGTTCCTCATTTTTTCCAACCTCCCATGTAGGCAGCATGCCCATGTGACCCCTTGAGTGAATGCTGATAGATGGCTGGAGCTATAGCTGCTGTCATACAACCATAAGATATGAACTCTGACATCACTAAGCCTGAAATCAGTATTTGTAATTCACTCCAGAGGTCTAATGTGAGAAAATACATTCTGATTTATGATGCCATAGTGAGGCGTCTGTTACGTGTAGCCAAACACATCTCTAAGTGCTGCCGGACAAGGATGACCAAGATGATTTGCCCTCACCCTGAAGCCCAGTGCAGCTGAGGAAGGCTTATGTCAAGACTAGGTCCCTCCATGTCACTACCATAAATGATACCCTTCCTGCCTTACCCTGTGCGGGGGCGTTATATGTGTCCCTGCTTAGCCTGCCGGGGGCGGAGGGCTGAAGTAATCAACTGCAACACCAGCAGCCTTGGGACTGAAGATGCCCAGGGGTGCCTAAGCCAGTCCCATTTCCCAGACTCTCAGAATGGGCTGGGGGGTTTCCTGGGATTATTGGACCAATTCCTACCCTGCCCCGGAGACACCCTAGTTAAACAGCCCAGCCTGAGCTGCTCCAACTCCTTCCATCACAGGGTCGTGAACAAGAGGAGGCACCCAAATGTCACCTGTTAGAGTGGAAAGAGGCAAAGCTGAGGCCTCGCTTAGAATCAGGGTCCCCAGGCCGCAATGCTGTGTCCGACCTTTAGCCACCTCCTCCCCACACTCTGCAGTTCTGTACCACTTAGTCCTGCAAACCTTAGTCTAACTCCTTGTGTCCTGAATATATGCTGCCTTGTGACTTGCTTTGGCCAAGAGAAGCTGCAGAAGGGATCCTGTGCCAGCTGCAGGCCTGGCACTCTTGAGGCCTTATGTGGCCCTTGCTCTCTCCCCTCCTAGCTCATCTTCTGGAGGAGGTGGCCCTGTCTCCTCCCACGATGGCCAGCTGATCCCTAGAAGCACATCACCAGTTGGCACTCTGGCCACCAAGGAGGGAGCCTGGCTAAGACCAGAAGAACCACCCTGCTGAGCCTGTTCTGCACTGCCAGCCTGCAGAATTCCAGAGAAACCAAAGATCACTGTTTCATGCCTCCAGGCAGCATGTGGTTTGTAGTGCAGCAAGACTGTGACAACAGACAGCTGATACATCCTCTTCCTCCTCGTGGTTTACCGAGTGCATCCATAGACATGAGCTCATGGGGTCCCCCCAAACAACCCTCTGGTAGATACTATCTGCCTTTTGCAGATGACAAAGCTGAGATTCTGAGAGGTTCTGACTAGCTCATCAAAACACAACCAGCTCATGGTGCTCCAACTCAAAATTCAAACTGCTCACTAGTCCCTACAGGGCCACCACTCGGCTTCCACACAGCTACCACCGTGCCCCGACAGGGCAGCCACCTGGCCCTCGGGCCTGCACAGTGCTCCCACTCATTCAGCCATTGCCTGAAACATGGACCTCAGTCTCTTCCAACCCTGACGTGTTGCAACAGTGTCACACCAACACAATGTGGGGCAGGGGCCAGGGGGCGCCTTTCTGTGAGGACCACCCCATGGGTTGGCCCCATGCTCAGCCTGTAGCGCACCCAGAGCAAGGGCACTAAAGGGGGACTTGGTGTGGCCAAGGACATGGCTGAACCAGTCCCCATGTGGCAGCCTCCACGAGGGCTCTAGGCCTGCAGGCTGAAGGGTTCGTCCACTATGTGGGATTCTGCTCCCCGCGTCGGTCAGCAGAGCAGCCCTGTCCATGCTCCACCCTGTGCCACCTGGTACTCACTGACAGCATGGGGGTACCCTCGTCCTCCACGGTAACCACCAGGTGGTAGAAGCCCTGGCGCTCTCGGTCGGGCGGGGCGGGCCGCGTGGCGATCTCGCCGCTGATGCGGTCCATGCGGAAGGTCATGTCCTCGTTGCCCTCGGTGATGTAGTAGGACAGGATGCTGTTGACCCCGATGTCACGGTCTGTGGCTCTCACCTGGACCACAACGGTGCCCCCACCCACGTTCTGCAGGGAAGCAGGAGAGCGGTCACTCTGGATTCCAGGCCTCTGGGGCACAGTCTAGCACCTGCTTCTGTCTACCAGGGGGCGACGAGATGCGTGACTGATGAGGATGCTGGGGCGGGCACTCTGTGGGCACCGACTATGTGCTGGGTCCTGCGACAACTCCCTGAGCCTGTGCTTTCAGTTCCGGCGCTGCCCCATTCACAGATGAGAAAACTGAGGTGCAGGGAAGGAACATGGGCACATCCCCTGTCAATCAGTGCCTGTAACTTCAGTATCTGGCCCAAGGCTGGACTCTGCCCTACCCCCCTGCTTTCCTGAACATCCTACCTGGCATGATGCCCAGCAAGGCCAGGCAGAGATGCCAGTCTCAGTGGCCCAAGTTCAGGACCAACTAATACATTCACTGATTTAAAAAGCGGTCTCCCAGGCTGACCCTGGGCTCCCTGTCCTGTGGAACAACACTCTCTTGTTTTCCTTTTCACTCTTCTCCTTTCCCCCTTCACTGCAAAAAACTCCGAGTTCCAGCACCCAGGCCAAGCATTTGGGGCACGATCACAAATGAGCCACAGCACCCATGCCGAGGTCTAAGGACCAGTGGGCCAGGCAGACATTGAAACAGGTGCCCTGTGGTGAGCTCACAGCCACTGTCCATAGTGGATGTCCAGCTGGAGGCCCTGGCTGCCCTCACCTCGTTCACGCTGACATTGTATCCAAAGGGGCTCTCTATCACTGGAGGGTTGTCGTTGACATCCAGGATGGTCACCTGCAGGATGTGGTCCTTCTTCCGGGGAGGGGTGCCACAGTCGGAAGCTACAACCTGCGCAGAGGAGAAGGAGATGGTCCCTGTGGGGAGGACCTGGGAGGGCAGAGGTGCATGACTGTCCCTGCCCTGGGTGGCCTGGCCAGGCTGGCTCTGCCCAGGCCTCCTCCTCTGACCCTACTCTGCACATGACCCTTGGCCCAGTCTGGTCAGACTTGGGAGCCTCTTTTGGAATCACAGTCGTGTGCCCAACTTGTTACTGCCTAGCCTTGGCCCTGCTGTATTCTGTGCTGTGCCAGCACCTATGACCTCAGGCTGCGATCTGACTCTGCTACTCACCTTCAGCTTTCAAGGCCTCTGGTCCTTGCACTCAGATCTGTTCTCTGGCACACAGCGACAATGACTAGAAAAATCCTTTCTTTCCCCTTGGTTTTGTCTGCTAGTCTGTCTGTGTGTCTGTGTGTCTGTCTATCTATCTATCTATCTAACTATCTATCTTTGTGGGACAGGGCCCTGCTATGTAGTCCAGGCCGGTCTTGAACTTGTGATTGAGCCCAGCCTGGCTTTGAGCTTGTGGGAATCCTCCTGCATCAGCCTCTTAAGGCCTGGGGTTACAGGCATGCACCACCATAGGATAACCTGTTTAGCAAGGGATTGGGGTCCTAACCATGGGCAGAGCCTGCCCCTGGGAACCTCAGTGCTTCCCAGATGGCCATGGGCCTGGGCAAAGGATGGCCCTGAGGGCCCAGAGACCCCCAGCCCTCAGCCTGGCCATAGCAACTCAGCACTAGCAGTGCCGTTCGTGGCTTCTTGCACCTGCATCTGTTCCCACCTTGGGAGAGGTAGGCCACGGAGGGTTCTTCTGCCCATTCCACCAATAGGGAAACTGAGGCCCTGGCAGAGGAAATAACTTGTCCATGGTCACACTGCCTTCATGGGAGAGCCAGGGCACTGGCAGGTCCCCCAGGCAGGCTCTCCCTGGCTCTTAGAGCTGAGCACAGACACTGTTGCTCTTCTGCCTGGGAATCAAGAGCCCTCCCGCGTCCTCTCTTCCATTAGTCTTGCACGTGCTCTTGGCCCTGAGGGCTGCAGCCCAGCCTGGGTCACCTTGAGGATGTAGTGGTCCAGCTCTTCTCTGTCCAGGGGCCTGGCCACAAACACTTCACCAATGGAGTCATTGGTGGTGATGATCTCAAAGGCCCCCGCGATGTTGCCCGAGGCCAGGGAGAAGACCACCTGTTGGAGGAGAGGGTGAGGGAAGAGCAGGTAGGAGAGGTTGGGGATGGGCCAGGCCAAGGGGCTGACTGGTCTTCCTGAGCCCACCCTCTTGGAGGCCTTCTGTTCAGCAAGGGTGCTTGAGAAGAGTTTTGGTGCTGAAGTGCTTCAGGCCCTCAGAAAGGGGTCACAGGGCCATCAAGGCAGTGCCACACTTGTGGCAGGTTCCTGAGCCTGGGGATGTTAGCATGGTGGGACCTCCCACTAGGTCTGGGGAGCCCTCCTTGGTTTCCCTGATATCTTCTCGGGGCCAAGAGAGTGAGTTGGAGGGTGCCATGGTTCATGCTTGGTAACAAGTATGGCTTAGGTGGCCACTGAGGAGCTGGGGGAGCCTCCAGTGACAGGACAGTTCCCAGCTATCTCACTTGGTGCCCACCTGCCCATTGCTGCCTGCGTCGGGGTCCCGGGCCTTGACAGTGGCCACTCGTTGGCCCATGGGGCAGTCCTCAGGCACACCGACCGCTGAGTCGGAGGTGAAGTCAAAGCGGGGGCTGTTGTCGTTCTCGTCCAGCACGGTGATGTAGACCTGGTGGGGGTGAACGTGCTCAGGGAGCTGTCGCCCCTTCCTCTGCTTGGCTGCAGACACCGCAGTCCTGCGGCAGGTCCGGCAGGGAGCAGAGCCAGATCACCTGGGCCGCCTACCTTCAGGGCCCAGAGCCCTCGCTCTCTGCAGCCTGGGGTGGGGGCTGCACTCCCTCAGCCCTGGGGCGGGAGGGCAGGGCGAAGGCCCATGGGCCCCTCAGAGGCACTGGGGACAGAAGAACTGGAGAGCCAGGCCCCAGCAGTGGGGACAGAGGCTGGGAATGCCAGCTTTCTGTTTTTTTTTTCAGAGAAACAAGAAATCCACATTTTCTAGTGAAATTAGCAGATGAGTCATAAAAAATAAAGAAGAAGATGATGTGCAGGCCACTCAAAACATATCTGATGGCCAAATACTGGCTGCCTTCCTTGAACCTCCAGATCTATAGGAGGAGACAGTTCGGGAGGGAAGGGACAGTCCCCGTGTCCCAGGGGATGGGGCCACAGGAAAGGAAGTGAATTTCCAACTGTCTGATAAACACCAGCTGCATACACACTGCATGTGTACGGAGCCTGGATTGTGCATCTGCAGCCACGCTCCTCTCAGGAGCCTTGAGCCAGAGAGAAGGCTCTGCCCCACTATGGCCAGGACCACTGGTGCCCCGAATTCACTAATGGGGGTGGGGAGGAGGTGGGTGGGCTTCAGGGATCCAGGGCCAGGCCTCCTCCCACTGCTCTGCCCCAGGCTGGTCCCCACTTTCTCTGTCCCCTAGCTGGGCTCAGAGCCCCTCACTGAGACCCTCTGGGCCTCTGCTTGCCACCAGGGTTCACTTCTTGGTTCCAGCCACACTGCTGCATCCTGCCACAGCCGGCAGACCATAGGGCAGTGGAGGCGAAACCATGGCACACGTACTGCTGCAGGCTATTTGTATCATTGAAAGCCCTAAAAGGTTCACCATCACTGCCATAGGGGAGCCAGCAAGACCAACTCAGCAAACTATCTGTGCACGTTTGGAAAAAGTAACTCAATCTCTATGGTTTTCCATTTCCTTGGCTGCAAGTTGGAACAAGAACATCTACAGCACTAGGATGCTGGGAGGAATCACTGAGCAAATGCAAGGGCAAGGGTGGCACCGTAGGGTCCAGTCCCCTCTTCCTATTTCACAGATCTGCATGTCTTCCCTTGACGAGACTGTACCCATCCACTGTGAATCTTGATCAGGGAGCTAGTTCCCTGAAGCCCCTGAGCCTGGCCCTGTGACATAAATAGCAATGCCTACTGCACCATTCTCGGGGCAAAACCCAACAAGTGTCCTGTGACATCATCCCTCCAAACTACCTCACCTTCGCCATGGCCTTGTTTGGGGTTGCCACACTTCCTCACACCACAGGGCCTTTGCGTATGCTGTTCTCACTGCCAGAGCCACTCTTCCTTGCTGGCTGTGTTAATTCCTGCGAATCCTACAGACCTCAGCCTGAGTCATTTCCTCAGGGAAGCCCTCCTTGGTTTCCCTGACATCTCCTAGGGCATGATGTATGCTGTGATAAGCTGCTCCATGGCGTTTTCTCACTCTGTTTTATGTGAAGGCAGGGATGAGTGTGAATTGTGTTTTCTGCTGTAACCTAGACTCAGGTCATGGCACAGTCAGTGTCCCTGCCATGATGACTACTGGTCACGAAGTAGAGGTGGGGTAGGTGAGAAGGAAGAACAGATGATGGACACCTCTGGCCCAGGGTGTGACTCGGGAGCTCCTGCAGCAGGGCGGCCCAGCCCCCTTCCTGTGTGCCTGTGCCTCGCACTATCCCGTGGCCAGGCCAGGGTGGGGGGGGGGGGGGGGGAGGGGGGGGGGGGGGGGGGGGGGGAGGGCGGGGAGAGGGCGGTGAGCTGTGGTTTGGTTTCTGGGCTCACAGAGGAAGCTGTTCCACCTCTGCGGAGCCGCTCCCCAGCCTCCACCCTGGTCTCCAGCAGAGGCTGGGCAGGGCCCAGGGCTCCAGGAGGAGGCCCTACTTCCTGGAGGTGGTAGGAGGGTGTGGGAATCCATCCCCTGAAGGACATGCTGGGGGAGCCCTCGCCCACCACACAGAGGGGCGTCATAGCCTAGGGGACACCCACTGCCCCTGCTGCCTCAGCTTCTTCACCCCTCAGGACACCGAGGCTGAGTGGCAGCTGTACACTGTGCAGACAAAGAGGTCGAGGCCAGAAAGAGGCCTCCTGTCCTCCCCAAGTCTCAGAGCCAGGGCACCTGCCTTGCACCTACAGCCTTGGGCACTCTCTGGGCCTGGGGAACAGACCCAGGCCCAGGGGACAGCCAGCCACACCAGGACCCGCTGCAGCAGGTACCTCCAAGGAACGCTGGGGACCCCAGGCAGCTGCACCCTGGGCTGGCTCACATCTCCCAGGACATGGGACAGCATGGCTGTGACCACGGCTCAGGGACAGCGGGATGCCCATGTGGTCTAGAGGTGGCAGACCTGCTGGGTGACTGTGTCTGAAGGTCACGGCGGGTCACTACCCAAGGGGTCTGACAGGTGGCCTCCCTGGGCCACCCCATCTCACTCCGAAGCCTGAGTCCCGCCTCCTCTCCCTTCAGCTCCAGCCCCTTCCTGAAGCTTGTCTGACACCTGGGACCTCAGGGCTGCCTGCCCTCCAGTTCCCCCCACACTCACCCTGCCCTGCCTTTGCTAGAGCCCCAGGGCAGTGACTCACAATGGCCTTCTTGGGCAGCCCACACCCTGGTACTGTGCACCCCATCTTAAATGCACCTTGGGTACAACCCTGAGAGCAAAGGGGCTGAGGCCCAGGGCAGAACATCGGCACTGTCACACTCTCTTCCAGGGCCAGCTCGTGAGGGGCTTCCTGCCAGAGACCTGCTGCCAGCTCAGCACATCCTCTGAGGGCAGGCTGCTGGAGGGACTCTCATTTTAGACTTGAGGAAGGGGAGCACAGAGAAGTTGAGCAGCCTGCCTATGTCACACAGCTGCGAGGAGCAGAGCTGGGGAGGGGCCTCAGTGTCCCGCTGTTTGCATGTTCCAGCTCCTCCTCTGTGAGTTAACCCTACCCCATGAGGACTGGGCAGGGACTGTACCCAAGGGGTTACGCTCTCTGGGTGCAACAGTGGGTGGACTGGGAGGCTGCGAGGATGTGACAGATTTCCTGCCAGCCTGTCCCTGTGCCCTGGGTCGGAGGAGGTGGGAGGTCCAGACCACCCAGGGCCCAGCCAGCAGCAGGGATCCCAGTCCACAGGTACTCACCTTCTGCAGGCGGTGAGGCCAGAGAGGGCAAGGAGAGAAGAGGGGGTGCAGATGGTTAGCTCGTGGTGCCCACCCTCACCCCACCTCCCAGTCTCTCGATGCCACCCTCCCCTCTCTGAGGTCTCATCCTGCGCCCAGGCTGCCCAGGGAAGGGGGGACAGGGTGGTCACAGTGTGGTCCCTGGGGGCTGGGAGATGCAGGTTTGGAAGGGTCGAGGCTGGGCATAGGCCGCACCTCGGGCTCACAACCAGGACCACTCACCACAGTGGAGTCGGCCTTGGGGCCACCGTCATCCGCCACCACCGTCAGGGTGTAGAAGTCGCCCTTCTCCCGGTCCACCAGGCCCTTGATTTCGATTACACCCTGCAGGGAGGGACAGGGGCTGAGGGATGTCCCCAGGTAGAGCTCACCTGTCTGCTACCCCCTCGGCCTGGCACAGCTTCTCTGCAAGGCTGCAGCTTCCAGGCCTGCTCGGGTGCCCTCTCTGCCACGAAGGAGGACTCTTCTCTCCTCTGGGCCTGAGTGCCCGGTCACACGGTTTCTGCGGTGGTCTGATGGCATCCACTTCTACTTGCCTGAGAATTCTGCGAGGTTGGGAAGGTTCTTGTCCATCGCACCTTCCCAGTGTCCCCTGGGACAAGGCCTGGCATGTTGGTCATTCACACCTTGCCCCCACCCTTTTTTTTTTCAATACTATGGATTCAACCCAGGGCCTTTGGACTGAGTTACATTCCCAGCCCTTTTTATTCTTCTGAGACAAGATCTTGTTTAAATCACCCAGGCAGGACTTGAACTTGCAATCCTCCTGCCTCAGCTTCCCGAAGTGCTGGGATTACAGGTGCAGCACCATGCCCAGGTACCTTACCTATTTTCAAAGAAGGAATTCTGATAAAAGGTACACTGTAGCAAAGATGGAGGATTAGAAGCCAGGTAGTAGCTAAGAAGTAGCTGCACCAGACACCTAGCTAAGAACAGATATGCACTGAAGGACAAAATTTATATCTGAGCTTCCTAATAGCCAAAGTGAAAAGGGAATTATGAGAATTTACATAGCTTTCTGAGATACTGTGAAATAATAAGAAATACATACTTGGTGTCTGTCCCTGGTGGCTGGCACAGAGCTCCTAAAACCCTTGAAGATTCCTGGGAAATAGGGTTCTAGGGGAGAGTTTTGCTCTAATAGTTGGTCTCTGACCCTGATTCCTGACAGAGTTCCCAATCCCTTGGAATTTCCTGGGTGATGGGAGCATCTTTTGTTCTAACGAGGTTACTCTTGGTGGGTTCCTGGGTTAGAGTGGGTTGCCAGAAAGACCAAGCCATGATCAGAACTTGGAGCTTTTCCTCCCACCCCTCACCCTCTGGGGAGGACAGAGGGCTGGAGACTGAGGAATCGACTGTGCCTGTGCAGCCAAGTCTCCCTAACTTCCTGAACTGCGTGGCTGGAGGGTTGCAGACTGCCAAACAGTGCAGGGTCTGAGGGGAGGGCCGTGTGCCTGGAGGGGGACAGAAGCCCCTAGACACCTAGATGTATCTTGTTGTCATTTGTGTCCTTTAAAGTCACCTTGGGAATAAATCAGCAACAGCAGCAAGGTTGCCTGGGACCTGAGAGCTGCTCTAAGGAATGAACTGGAGCCAAGGAGGGGACGTGGGGACATCTTATGGCCGGCTGGTCAGAGTCACAAGCCAAACCACCTGGGATGGGTGCTGGCTCCTTGCAGTGCCCCCGTGGAGTCTGTCTCCAGCTCTGGGGGGAACTGCTTGTACTGAACTGAATCACAGAGCACCCAGCCGGTGCCTGACACACTTTGAGGACCAGAGGCAAAGTACTCTGTGATGGATGTGAAGGCAGAAGGAAACTAGTTGGATTTTCCCATGATACATGTTGCCTAGTAACAAAGAGGATGCCGAGTTGCCTAGATTAAATGTTACCTCAACCCCAAATATGAAAGGAAACACATTACAGGAGGGTCTGTCTCAAGGACACTGAAGGAGAAAGAAGAGGGGCTATGCATACAGACGGTGCTCAGTAAATGCTGTTAGACTGAAAGGCTCACAGTGCCCGGCCTGCCCCTCACCGTGTGGGCATCTATCTTGAAGAGGGCTTTGGCCTGGGTGCTGGTGTGGGCGTCAAAGCGGTAGGTGATCTGGTTGAGGTTGTCGATGGAGTAGGCTTGGACCTGCATGATCTCTGTGCCCAGGGCCAGGTTCTCCATGATGGTTGCCTCAAAGGAGGTATTGGAGAACTGCACAGCTTCGTCCAGCTCGTTGAGCAGTGTGACATAGACACTGCAGAAGCCCTGGTTGAAGGGTGGGGCCTGGTCAGCGGCAGACACGTTCATCAGGTAGCTGGTCTTGGTCTCGTAGTCCAGGTAGTCCACAGTGGTGATTAGCCCTGTGCTCTCATCAATCTCGAACTTGCCCTCTGAGCCCGACAGGATGTAGTAGTTCACCAGGCCACCGTCCCCTGCAGGAGGACACAGAGGCTGTGCAGTCCCAGACGGGGTGGCAAAGGCCTTAGCCAGCATGGCTGACACACGCTGGCCCCACCTTTCTGGGCCAGATCAGCCCAAGAGATGTGGCAATAGACAGGGTCAAGGTCTGTTGGATGGTGGATGGGGAGGCCCAGGATACTGCTGACCCCTTCTGTGGGCATTGGTCTCGGCACCAGAGGTTCTGCTCCTGGGGCCTCAAGTTCAAGCTCAAGCACCTGCTTTGGACGTTTGGTCAGAGGATCTTTTGTAGTGGGGGCTTTGATCTAGAAAGCTTTGGACAAGGGGGCATTCTCAGAGGTGGCCACACTGTCACTTGATTCCTCTGATGGAAGGGCTTCAGTACCAGGAACACTGTTCTCTGTTCTTTCCACCCCACACCCAAACCCCTCTGCCTTGGGATGCACTATTCAAAGGGGGATGCACTATTCAGCTGGGATTCCTTCACTTAAGTCCACAGACTCCCCAGAGGGTGGGAAAGGGAACAGGCATAAAGCCACCCTGAAAATCCTAGATTTCCTTGGAATCACTTGCAAGACTCCGAACGGATGTGCATTTTTCTGGGGCTGGCATCCATAGCTTTTGTCAGTCTCTAAGGGATGCCTGGCTGGGGAAAGGCCTGAGCCACTGTGTACAGTGTATGGACCTGTGCTGCGCCAGCTCACCACCCAGGAAGTGACACCCTCCCGGGCCACAGGGATCCGAGGATGCTGAGGAAGGCGAGGGAGCCCCCAGGGCAGCTGACTTGCAGGACAGGCAGAAGACTGGGGTGGGGGAGTGCACCCCAGGAAGTGCTCCCCTCGTGGCTGGGCTCCTTCACTTTACACTGCTGAACATGGCTGCCTCCAAGGGTCAGGACCCTCAGCAAAATTAGGGCTGCTTTCAGGGCAAAGGGTGCTGCTCCTCAGGAAGCCTTCAGGGCACAGGGTCCCCGGAGGAGCAGGCCTCAGCCCCCTTCTGCAAGGCCTCTTGGCCTGACCCAGCCCTGCCCAGCCCCTCACCGGAGGCTTTTGGGGAGCTGCCGGTCCTGAGAGAATGACTCTGGACTTGCCCAGCGTGACCTTGGCTGAACTCCTCTGATGCCAACCCTCTTAGGCCTGGGCAACTGGCAGGGTGTGAACAAGGTGCTCCCAGGTCCCTGCCTGGCCAGGGAGTGGGGAATGGGGTGCATTGGGAGTGACTGGGCTCTTGGGACTGGGCTGGTGAGCAGAGGGACCCCTGCCTCCCCTGCAGGCCTCACCAGTGTCTCGGTCTGTGGCTCGGACAACGATGACGGACGTGCCAATGCCTGCTGTCTCACGCAGCCCGAGGCGGCTGTACTGCTGCTGTGTGAAAGTGGGAGCCTCGTCATTGACGTCCTCCACGTACACAATCACCTGCGGGAGTTGAGTACAGGGTCAGGGCAGGCGAGTCAGGCCAGGCTGTGGCCACAGCACCTGGCTTACTTGGTCACTGCTCTCTGCTAGCTGGGGAGTCTGGGATTGTCTTGCTGGTCACCATGTCCTCCCCTCTGCAAAGAATGCTGAGCATGCCTGGTGCCCAGACGTCACTTGTTTAAGAATGAACCTTCTCTTGCAGAATGTGGTGGTGCACACCTGTAATCCCAGCACTTGGGGAGGCTGAGGCATTATGATCACCTTGAGTCTGAGGCCAGCCTGGGCTACATAGCAAGATCCTGTCTCAAAAAAACAAAATGAATGAACAAAAAAGGAATGAGCTTTATCCTACCCTTGGCTCCAGTACTAACTCTATGGGAACCTATGTCTTATTGGTGGCTCTTTAGGGCTGTCAAGCTTCTCCACTGTGAAATGGTAACATGACCATAATAACTCAGATTGCCTGTCACTCTTAAGGCTGTTGGAGAGACAAAATGAGCCAGGGCCCACAGAAGGGCTAGAAAGTGACCCATTCAAATGTCAAAGTACATCTAGGAGAACAGAGTTTAAAGTGTAATGGTGGATTAGGGAAATACAAAGCAAAACTACATAGAGATTCCATCTCATCCATCAGAATGGCTACCATCAAGAATACAAAAAAGAATAAATGGGCCAGATGGGGTAGTACATACCCATAATCCTAGCATTTGGGAGGCTGACACAGGAGGATTGCAAGTTTGAGTCTAGCCTGGACTTTATGTGAGATTGTGCCTCAGAAAGTTTTTTTAAATCAATCAATCAATCAATAAATTCTGGTAGGAATAAAGGAGAAAAAGTAACACTTCTACACTGCTGGTGGGAATGTAAATTAGTACAGCCATTATGTAAATCAGTTTGGAGGTTCCTCAAAAAATTAAAAATAGAACTATCAAGCCAGACATGGTGACACATGCCTGTAATCTCAGTATTCCAGAGGCTGAGACAGGAGGATCACAAGCTCAAGCCCAGCCTGGGCAACTTAATGACCTAGGGAAAACCTGTCTCAAAATAAAAAATAAAAGAGCTGGACACATAATTCAGTGTGAAGGGCAAGGTTCAGTCCCCTGGGGGAAAAAGAAAAGAAAAGAACTACCATATGACCCAGCTATAACACTCCTTGGTGTATTACTAAAGGAATTAAAAGTCAGCATACTGTAGTGATGTCTCTATACCCATGTTGGCTGTGGGAAAATTTACAATAGCCAAGCTGTGTAACTAATATAAATTAAACATGGCATATAAACACAATGGAATAGTATACAGCCATACAGAAGAACAAAGGTATGCCATTTGCAGAAAAATGGATGGAACTGGGGACCATCATGTGAAGGGAACTAAGCCAGACTCAGAAAAACAAGTATTGGAGTTTTCCCTAATATGTAGGATCTAATAAAACAAAAACCACAAGGATGACATGAAAGGAGAAGGGAGATTATTATTAGAGAAGAGGAAGGGAATAAGGGTGAGCAGAAGGAAAAAAGGAGAGTAGTAGGGGTGAATATGATTTTGGCATGTTGAAAATGCCACAATGAACCCAATGTGTTATGAAAATTGACAGGCACTAACAAAATATAAAGGCAGTTGTGACAGTTGGCAGTGCTCAGACCCCTTCGTGATTCCAGGTGCCTTCTCCTGGGCTGGGGATTTAGCTCAGCGGCACCGTGACTGCCTCGAAAGTGTAAGGTCCTGAGTTGGATCCCCAGTACCACCAAAAAACCAAAAACCAAAACACCCAAGTGCCTTCTCCTGGTCAGCCTTAGGGACAGTGAGGGGCGCTGACGGGAACTCCAGGGGGATGCAGGAGAGTCCCCTCCCTGTCACTTTGCTGGCTTTCCTTCCTGGTCCCCACCCTTCCGGCTTTCCCTGGGGACACTTCTCACTAATTACAGCAATCCTTGTCTCAGGGTTGGGTTTAGGGACCCCAGCCAGGACTGTGGCCGTTTCTGGATTGTGCAATTACATGTAATTTTCCTCACTGCTCATCTGGTGACTCGAAGTTCTCTTTCACAAACATGTTCATCATGCACAGCAAAACAGGGTATGTGAAAGATGTTTTGGGGCAGGGAGGGCAGCCCTGCTGTCTTCTCCACCATCTTCCACCCCCAGGAGAGTTCAGGGCTGGCTTTCCGTACACCGGAACTAACCATCCATCTCTCAGGACTGGGAGCCCTTCCTGAGCTCGGGGCGGGGTGGGGGGGCGAGGGGCTGTGTCCAGAAAGACTGGCGTGGAGTGTAGGAAAGGGGCTGGGGAGGGTGTCACAGTGTGTGGTTGCCCACATAGCCGCAGGGAGGCCCAGGCCCCTACCTCCATGGGAAGATGGGGACAGATGACAGAGCAGGGGCTGTGACCTGCCTAACAATCTGCAGCAACTGGCAGGGCTGGACTGAGGACAGGATTGTCCCGTTCCCATCTACCAAGCCTCAGGCTCTCGGCTCTATGCTGGAGCTGAGCGGGCCCAGCAGAACCAGGCCAGTGGCACTGATGGCAGGGCTCGGCACTGGCCTCTGACTGATCACCTCTGGGACCGGCCTGGGGTCTCTCAGCAGCCAAGCCGGGACTCTGGAGAGAGTTGAGGGGGCTCCTGGCTCTGGACACGGCAGAGCCAGGGAAGGAGAGGCCCACAGGCACTCGGGAGCCCTTGGAGGGTTCTCCACGTGGCTTCTCAGGGTCTCCTGTGGTGTCAGTAGAACTGTCACGTCCAGACACCGAGAACCACTATGCAAACTAAAGTGCTTGCCCAGAGCCCAGCTGTGTACAGACCGGAACCATCCAAATTTGGCTTCACTGAGCGCTTGGCTGGAGAGGTCCTGGGTGGGGTGGGTGTGAGGGGAACTTGCATGGATGAATTTCGGGAACTCTTTGGGTAAACAGAGACTAACCATCCATCTTTCAGAACTGGGAGCCTTCCGTTTCCTGAGTCCACTGGTACAAGTGACCTTGACGCCCAGGGTCATGGGGAAGAAACAGGATCAGTCTGACAGTACGAGAGGAAGAGGAGGGAGGTGGCCTGGAGCCTGGCCACATGTCACTGTGCTCTTGTTTTTAGCAGCAGAGACAGGAGGCAAGATGGTGTGTGGTTTGTGAATCTGAGAGATGCAGATGTACAGGAAACACGGGGCTGCAGGGTTCTCGCTGGGTGGGAGGGAGCTTTGGGGATCCTCGGAGAACTGCACCTGATTTCTGTCCTGGGCTGTGGCTTCCAAAGGGGACAGGGCTGGAGGCATGGGTGGGTGTGTCACATGTACCCCAAGGCACCCAGTCTCTGTATGCTTTATGTAAATTGTTGTGTATGTGCGTGTGGTACAGGGGATTGAACCAGGGCCTCACACATGCTAGGCAAGTGCTCCAGCACTAAGCTCCACCCCCAGCCCTTTTTTCTTTGTTTTGAGAAAGGGTCTTACTAAGTTGTCCAGGCTGGCCTTGAACTCTCCATCCTCCTGCCTCAGCCTCACAAGTAGCTGGGACTACAGGTGTGGAACATTTCCCTCCATGCTTCCTGGCTCCGGAAGCAGGAACTGCAGAATGTGGGTGGTCCCTGAAGCCATGTCTGCTGTTGCTGAGTCCACAGCAAATCGGGAGTCTCCACAGTTGTCCTCGGGAAAGTCCCTGACTCTCCTGGGTCTCATGGATGTGGAAGCTTTGAATCTCAAGAGCCAACAAGCCTCCACCCTGAGAGCCTCCGTTACTCTCTGGGGACAAGGCTGTGGCTTCCCACTGTGCTCTGGAGAGCCTTCTGTGGGAGTGTGGAGCAGCGGTTAGTGCAGCATGGTAGTTAGAAGAACAAACTTGGCTCTACCCTTACTGCTGGGTGACCTCTTAGCCTCACTCTCCTCATCTGTACAATGGGTGTATCAACAGTGCCAACTCAGGGTAGTTAAGAGCGCTGACTGAAGTGCAGGAGCACTCAGGGTAGTGCCCACCAGAGTCTTCTGCAAGGGTTTCCTATTCTCAGGGGAGAGGAGAGAGGGGCTTGGGGTGGCCCAGCTGGGTTTGATCTGTTTTACGCAGGACCATGGGATACCGCGCATCACTCTCTTTAAAAAGAAGGTTGGTGGGCCGGGGATTTAGCTCAGTGGTTTCGCCGCCTGCCTTGCAAGCACAAGGACCCAAGTTTGATCCCCGGTACCAAAAAAAAAAAAGAAGAAGGTTGGTGGCTAAAAACGATTTGCAGCAGCGATGCCAAAGCATTGACTGGCAGGAGCAGACCCTGGACGTGGGTGCCTGCCACTTCTGGGAGGGGCAATAAGGTACGATTAGGCAGCCTAGGTCTAGGACTTTGTTGGTGTCAGCCCCTCTCTGGCCTGAAGGGGGCGCCAAGAAGGGCCAGCTCTGACGAGCAGGCTGCGTGGGACTTCCGGGACACACGCTGGTATTGCTCTCAGTCACAGGGCTCTGTAGAACCTGAACCCTCTGTCTCGTCCATCTGGGCAGATGCCACTGAGGGGGCAGCTGTGGGGAGACCAGGTTCTCTCCGTCTGCCCCAGGCTGTTCCCCCAGGCTGAGTCACCTGGCCCAGCACACCCCCAGGAACGTGTCATGTGACATGGTGGCCAGGTAGGCTTCCCCTCACCGCTCACCGTTTCCAGTCTGGGGAAATGGGTTGAGATGAGCTGATAAGACCAGCGGATTCTGTTCCACGCCATAGCTCTGGGTAAAGTCCCTGCCTGCTCTCTGCCACTTTTTCTATGGCCCTCCTCCTACCCCCAAGTGACGCTGGGGTCTGACTCACTTCCATGCTGCAGGGGAAGGGGCTGTGAGCTGCTGAGAGTGTCCTAGGGTGGGGAGGGGTCCTTGAGAGGCACTGTCCTTTTCAGCCATGCCACTGGGAGCATCTGTGTTTGTGCCCAATTGGGAAGGTTAAGGCTGATTTGATTTCATCCTCACAAGTGGCAAAAAAAAATTTTGATAGGACAGCTGGGAGTAGGGATTGGAATATTTCAATGGAAGTATTTTCAATGGAAAGAGTACTGAATTTGAATTGAGGAGAGGCAGCCTCAAGTCTTGGTTCTATCACCAGCAACCTCTCTGTGCCTCAGTTTTCTCATGTGTAACCTAAAGTTGGCATCTATACTTCCAAGGTCATCTCTGTGACACTTCCTTGGCTCACCTTGAGGTAGGAGAGAAAAAAATAAAGACAGGTAGAAAAGAGACAAGGAAAATCGAAATTTAAAAGTGTATTTTTGGGCCGGGGATTTAGCTCAGTGGTTTCACCGCCTGCTGCGCAAGCACAAGGACCCGAGTTCGATCCCCGGTACCAAAAAAAAAAAAAAGACACAGTTGGCCAGCTGGGGTTTGTGCCCTTCACCTGTAAACTGCCCTTCCTCTCACAGAAAGTGGGCGGCATCTCTCAGCTTCACACGCGGGTGATGGTTTGCATTCTAAAAGCCTCCGGATGGGTAACCTGACAATCTGGAATATACACCTAAGATCACTCATTCTTTGGTTTTGTTTTGTTTTGTTTTTGAGACAGAGTCTTGCTATGTAGTTTAGGCTAGACTTGAGCTCACTATGTAGCCCAGACTGGCCTTGAACTTGAGGTGATCCTTCTGCTTCAGCCTCCCAAGTGCTCGGACTACAGGGGTGTGCCACCGAAGCGGTCCTAGATCACCCATCTTGAAGAAGACCCAAGACCACATAATTCATCCAGCTCCAGGGTATAAGGCAGCCCTCTCTTGAGGGCCCACACTCTATTGTGTGTACTTTAAAAATTCTGCCTAATAAACCTCTCTATGCCCTCACTGAGGCATTTGAAAATTCTTTTTCTGTGACAGAAGGTGGCAAGCCTACAACCTATCCCAGGAAGTCCCCATCTCCGCTTTGGGGGACCTCCCTGGACCCCATCTGGTGACAATCCTAGGAAGCTGTGTGAACGTAGGGGTTTGAATGGAAAAGACACCGCTTTCCTCCCTTGGGACAGACATCGGGGTCACTGATGCCCTTCCACAGCTGGAGAAATTGAGGTCCAGAGCCACGATGAGCCCAAGATCCCAGGCTGGGCTGAGCCTGTGGTGCCCTCACCAAACCCCTAGCCCAGATGCCACTCAGCACCTGAACCAGGGTGGCCCTGCCCCTACCCAGCCCCAATTGGTGGCACCTGAGGTCCAGCTGTGACCTTGGCCTGCCAGCCCCAGGCCTCACCCTGACAGAGCTGCGCATGGGCCCCAGGTCGTGGTTGTAGGCCTCCACCATGAGCACGTGGGACGAGTTCCGCTCCCGGTCCAGGGGCCGGGGTCCTCGCATCAGGAGCCCATTGCTGACATGGATCCGGAAGTTGTTTCCATGGTTACCTGTGTGGAGAGACATGGGTGTGGTCTGCAGCAGGATGGCTGTGAGATGGAGGAAGTAGGAAATTCAGGCCCCTGGGATGCTGACCCTGCTCAGAGGTCTTGAGAGCTGGGCTAGAGCTCACAATGGCCAGAAGGCCTGGACCTCATGCTGCCCTGGGCTGACAGAAGGATTTGGCCACTATGCTTTTTGTTTGTGTGGTTGGTTTGAGAAAGGGTCTCGCCATGTACCCCAGGTTGGGCTCAAACTCTACAATCCTCCTGGATGGATCTGGACCCTATGATAAGAGAACCAAACAAGATTTTCTGTGGGTGAGTCCAGGATTTAGTGGGCATCTCTGGGCAAGCTTGGTGCCCATTCTCCACACTTTTCCTTTGGGTTCTACCCTCCTCTACTCCCCATCTCTGTAGTTTAGGTGGGGTGACTTTGCCCGTGGCTCCATAAGTGGTTGGCAGGTGAGTGGATTTTCTTCTCTGGCCACAGTGATTGGCTCACGGACCTGATTCTAGCTGGACCAATGAGAGTGAACCCCTGGTCCCAAGGCCCCCTCAGTCAGACTGATGGCTTTGGGGGACTGTGACACAGAGAGACACTGAAACCAGGGCAGTCAAATGCAGCACTCTCACTTAGAATGCATGGAACTTGGTGTAAATAATTGGAGAATTCCCCTTTCCTCCCTGGCCCAGCACCCATGTTCATCGCTTGGGGCTTCCTTGGCCTCGTCTCAGACCCTTGGCAGCGCCAAGACGCTCCGCAGCCCCACCCCCACCCCGGCCGCCCACTCACCATGGAGGATGCGGTACCACACGCGCCCGAACTCGCCCTCGTCCGCATCGGTGGCTTTCAGCTGAAGGAGAGCAAGACTTGGAGTTATTCCTAATTCCTCGCGGCAGGGAGATGCTTGTGGAGCCCCCCGCCCCCCACCTCACCTCACTTCACCCCCACACCTGTGCTTTCCCACGGACACGAGTCTTGCTCATCCCCCTTGAGGAGATCCGCCTCTGCCCCTGCCCCTCCCGCGGTTCTGGGGTATGGGGAGCAGGCACAGGGCAGCAGCACCGAAGCACTGGGATCCTCCTTCACCTCCACTGTTCCACTGTCAGCCTTGAGATCCCGATGCTTCCTGCCCACTCCCTTGCCCTGAAGCCCCTCAGGCCATCCCAGCCGGGCTCTGCCTACGGAGATGCAAGCCCAGGAAGCCGGCATCCGGGTGATTGCTCCATGGTCGCGCACGCGCACACACATCCCTGTCTCCTCTCAGATCACCCCAGCCCTCTGGGCTGCACTGGGGCTCGAGTGCTGTCCCTGGGGGCTTTGTGGGGGGAGTGTTGTTCTAACTCGGAGCCCTGTCTGGTGCTTCTCACCGTTCACAGGGAGTCTAGCTCTGAGGCTACTGATAGAACCACACTGGCCTTAAGGTGAGTCCTGCAAAGCCAGGGACTGGACACCCGGACAGCAGTGCCCCGAGGCCGTGTTCCCCAAAGACACCTGCAGCCCTGGCATGGTGTCCCTCGGGCTCTGTGGTGAGCTGCCCTGTAATGTCCTGGAGGCTCCCAATCTGAGACAGCCCCTCCTGTTCTCACCACTCCTCACATCAGCCCTGGGGTGCACCCTGGAGCCACCATGGTTTTTCTGACTCCACCACTGTGGCCTGAAGGGACTGGGGCAGGTGTGGCTGCCTGATCAAAGCCCAACAGACACAGCCTTTGCTGGGATTTTTCATCTTGGGCTGAGGGAGTGAGTCAGTGTTGTAGTAAGGTGTAGAGAAACCACCACTCTGAGCTCCTCTTCTGCCATTTCCTCCTCACTAACTCTGCTGTGGTCATACTGGTCTTGCAGATCTTGAACACTAAGTGTGTGCTGGCCACAGGGCCTTTGCTTATGCTGTTTCCTCCATCTGACACACTCTCCTTGCAGATATTTGCCTGCCCTCTCCCTCACCTCCTTCAGGCTTTTGTTTAAATGCCATCTTTTCACAGGCTTTCCCTAAACAGTGTGCAGTCCTCCATCTGCAGATTCAACTAACCACATTTTGAAAATACTAAAATAACCTATGTCTGTACTGCACAGGTATAGACATTTCTTCATGGCATTATTCCCTAAACAATTCAGAACTGCTGACCTCGCAGTTTCACTGTATTAAGTATTATTCGGAATCTAGAGATGAGTTAAAGCCTGCAGGAGCAATGGGATATTATTCAGCCACAAAAACAAGGCAGTTCTGCCCCATGAGGAGACATGGATGGAATGAAGTGGAGGATGTGCTGTTAAGTGAGATAAGTCAGACTCAGAAATCCAAATATCACATGACCTTATATCCATGCGGAAGCCAGAAAGTTCATTCCAAGGATGTGGAGAATAGAACAGTGGCTCCCAGGGCCTGGGAAGGATGTGGGGAAGGGAGGGGAGAGAGGACTGGGGGCAGGTACATGGTGCAGATAGGCGGCAGGAGTAACTTGTACCATCCTATGGCACAGCAGCATAACTATGTTGACGGCAATCAAGTGAATACAGTGGTGTCTCAGTTCACGAACTTAATTCTTTTCACAATTCTAGTCAAAAACTGAGTTGGATGAGAATTGAATCGGATTCAATGGTTAGGTGCAATGTTGACCTTATGGGGAAATTGGATTCAGTTCTTGCCCTGTTTGGTTGGCGACCAGAATCATGGAAAGAATCAAGTTTATGAACCGAGGTACCACTGTACTTCAAAATAAATAGAGAATTTTGAATGTTCCTAACAAAAAAGAATGACAAATGTCTGAGGGGTAGATATGCCGATTACCCTGATCTGATCATTACACATTGAGAGTGTGTAATGTCACAATGTACTCCATAAATGTGTACAATTAGTGTGTGTTAATTAAAAATAAAAATATATTTAAAATAATACAGTACATAGGAGGATGAGTATAAGTTACATATATGTGTGTGCGTATACAAAGACCTGAGCACCCATGGATTTTTGGTATCTGAGGTGTCCTGAAACCTGCTGTCCCTGCAGATACCGAGGGACAATGGTCTCTGAGATGCAGCCTCCCCGACATTCCCAGACCCATTTCCCTGCCCCCATCCCCCAACACCCTACACCTTGTCTGTTGCTCGTTTCCCCATAGGAAGGGGGCCACTGTGTGCACTTACACCCCCAGTCTCTAGAACAATGACCCAGCACACAGTTGGCTCACATGTTTGTTGAATGACTGTGTGGATGACTTGGTGTAAATCTCTTGTGAGGGGCACCAAGCCGATGTCCAGGGAGCAATGATGAAGGTCACACTCCATACACAGCACTGCAGTATTTGGGGCCCACCTCAGAACCCCACCTTTCCCCTCGGATCGTCCCTTTGTGCCCATGGGGAACCCCAGCATTGCCCCAGCATGTGTCTCCTTGAGCCAAGGTTATCTGAATCAGGCTTTGTTTCTTGCCTCCCAGATCCTAAACAGGCTTTCCTGTCTCTGCCCATTGGACAAACTTCCTGAGAAGAGGGTGACTGGATCCTGTTTACAATGATCAAGCCAGCAGGGCCCACTGAAGGCAGGACTGGGCACAGGCCCCCAGAAGAAAGAGCGGGGCCTGGAAGGATGGGGAGGACCTGGATTAACAGAAAGGGTTGGGAAGAATTAGGCTGGGAGCAGAGAGAGCAGGTGAGGGGGCTGCTGAGGGGCCCAAGGGGACTGGGGGAACTCTGTCTGTCCTGGCTTCAGGGGGACACAGGGGAAGGAGCTGGGGGAGGGGGAGGGTCACGCTGGTAAAGCAAGGAGCACAGAGTGGTGGGGCTGGCTGGCGGCACTTTTGGCCTGACTGGACTCAAGGGACCTGCGGAGACCAAGATAACTGCACCTAAGGACTTGAAAAGAGCATAGAAGGTGGGGAGTTTGTTGGAGCCAGAGGAACTAGGGCTCTAGGTCAGGCACATCCTGAAGCCAGAAGATAAAGGAATGAGGCAGACAGGGTACAGGTCCTGAGGAACAGTTAACCAGAAGTAAACTGTGAGTGAACATACCAGAGGGCCAGAATAATTAACTTAAGCAAACTGACTACCAGGGCCTAATGGAATGCAAGGGACAAAGAACAGGTCCCTAACCACATGGAAGGCCTTGGAAGAGGTGAAATGCAAATGAAGCAGCTTGCTCTCCGGACTTCAAAGGCCTCCCTGCAACCAGGAGCAAGCCTGCTTTCCCTGGAGTACACCGGTCCCAAAAACGGTATAAAAAGCCAATGGACCTAAACATCCAAGGTTTTTCTGCTTTATGGAAACCCCTCCCCGACAAGCAGGGAGCTCTTTTCTTTTCTTTCTATGAAACAGGCATTTGGCCATTCCCCACCTGCTTGCTGCTTGCTCTTTTGTTGGCTTCAATATTTGTTGCCCCCAAACAAGAACCTGAGAGCTAGAGAGAGCTGCTTATAATCCCAGTGTGAATCTGGGCTTCGTCACTTACTGGCTGTGTGACGATGGATCAGTACTTTCACACCCCTGAGCCTCAGTTTCCTACCTGTAGACTGGGCCCAGCCTTGCGGGGTTGAAGGAAAGGGTAAAAGTAATCCTACAAAGCCTCTCATCTGGTACCAACACGGGAGAGGTGGTGATGGTTTCTGTAACCCTCTCCAGGCAGGCCCTCTTGGTGGACACTGAAGTGGGGACAGCTGGGTCGCCCCTTGCTGTGGAGTTCCTTCCCTCCTCTTCCCTGAGGAGTCTAAGGAGCTGGGAATAGAGGGCCGAGGTGGGTCTGACAGTCCAGACTGGGGAGGCAGCAGGGCAGGGAGGCCAGAGTTGCCCAGAGGAAGCCTGAAGGATCCCTCCATGCCTGCCTCCCTGGTGCTTGCACCATCCTGCAAGTTTCACCCCAGCCATCTCAGGAGAACAGGGCCAGAGACACACTATCCTCAGTTTGGGAAGAGGAGGGTAAGGAAAACGAGGGCAGTGCAGGCGGGCCTTCTCTGGGTGTTGGGGCCCTCTTTCGGCCTGATGCTGTTCATACAGTGTCAGGACCTGCTGCCCACTCAGCACCAAATCCTGCAGATCACTAACTCACTTCAACCCTGGGCTGGCCACACCTCTCTGGAGCTGAGTTTTGTCATCTGAGAGAAGGGGCTGTGTCAGCTGCTCCCTGCAGGTCTCTCTAGCCTTTGATAGTCCAGGCAAGGTTCCTTTCCATACCGGGGCTGGCAGATAGTGCCTCTTTTTGTGGTCAAGGACTATGGGCTCTAAGAGATGGGCCGGGTCCCAGGCTCAGGTCTCGGACACAGCCACAACTCCTCCTGTGTCACCTTCTAGGAATCTGCAGGCCCCTGTTGGGGAAGCTGCTCAAGACCCAGGCTCCGGAGCGGGCAGCTGGTTGCCAGGGAGACTCGTTTCTGAGAAGGAGCTCGGGGAAGGGAGTGAGTGAGTGCGTTGAAGAGAACCTCATGCCTGCCCATGCCCAGAGGAGCATGATCCTCCCTCAGTCCTGTGCTTTCTGTTCTGTGACCTCTTTGACCTTTGCAAATGCCTCTGCCCCTCCCTTCTGCCTTGGAGGCCTCTTGGAAGGGAGGCACTTCTCTGAGGCCTGGCAGAGCCGGGCCCAGGGGCACTGCAGGGGCCTAGGGAATGCAGGGCAGGTCTCTGCCTGTTCCCTCCTGGTGCCTCAGGCATGTAGCCCCTCTCCCTGGTAACCTGGGGGTTGGCAGGCACTGAATAGCGGCCCACAGGCTGCCTCGACCATACCATTCTAACTTCTAAGGGGGAAAAGGAGAGCCAGCCTAGTGGCTGGGAGGCAGATGAACCCTCCCCCCGCACCCCCCAGCGCCTGCCCCCTCAGAGGGCTCCCAGGAGACGGCTGGAGTGAGGCCCACACCTCTCCCTTTCCCCCCAGTTGCCACCTCTACCAGCTCAGCTGTCCCCTCCTCCAAGGCAGGCCCACTCTCTCAGCAAAGCCAGGTCCAGCCAGAGTGAGGGCCACAGGCCTACTTGGCGGGTCAGGCTGAAGGGTGCAGGGCACGCAGGGCCCAGGCAGGGCCAGGCACAGTGCCATCCGGTGCTCCCCCGGCCTCCTGGGACAGCTGCAGAGACCTTCCCTCCAAGGAGCTGGGCTGCTGCAGCTGGCTCTGAGGTCAGTGCTGGGGCTGCAGAGAAGGCCTGGTGAGGTGGGGGATGAGACCCTCAGCGACTCAGGAGGACATAGGGTAAGCTCAGAGGCGGAAACAAGGCCAGCAAGGGGCACAGCTATGCCAGGCCACACAGCAGTCTCCTCACTGTTATGGGCCCTGCTTTGAGGAACTCAAAGAAAGAAGCTGTAGATGATCTCGCAGGGGTGCATTCAGAGCAGGGCTCACGTGAGAAAGGGAGATCCCCCACTGCCCAGAATGATCCCCAGCCTAGTTTGGAGGCAGCTGCAGGAGCATTAAGGGAACCTGGCCACTGGACTTGCCTCGTGCTCTGGGGACGGTGTCTGGTTGTTTTCAAGCATTCCAGACTCCCTGGCTGCCATAGGAACCACTCAGATGCTAACCTCTCTTATAAGGTTGTTTGTTTTTATTTTTTCAATCAAAGCCAGTGCCAAGGCCTGAAGCCTGGGCCCCTTTTGTCAGCCTGACAGGTTCTTCAGACTCATCCACAGGCCTAGAAATTGCATCAGAATGAGTCGAACAGAGCCTTCACCCACCTCTGACTACCCTTTTCTGACTGCAGCCAAGCATGGTCAGAGCAGGTTAGTGAGCGGCTGGGTCTCTCCCCACGGGAGATGGCAGTGGGCAAGGCCCATCCCTTCTGTTCAGACCCAAGGAAGGCCAATCACCCACACTGCCTGGCCTCAGCGCTCTCCAGACAGGCATCACAGTTTCCAGCTGGGAGCTGGGAGGCGTCCTTTTTGGTCTACAAGCGTCAGGAGAGTGGCGGAAAGGCACGGGTGGGAGGCGCAAGTGCGGTGGGCAGCTCTGGGTGCCCTCAGTCAGCTGGACGAGGGAGCCAGGAGTTTAGGTCCTGCAGCTGCCGGTGAGTGCCTGGGGTGGGTCGGGTACCAGGGGACAGGGGACTGGGCACCATGCTCCTCTCCGCTGCCTGCCCAAGGGGATTCTCACAGCTACCTGCAGGGCCTCAGCATGACTGGGCTTTGGTGCTAGAAATTTGACTCTTAAAACTGCAGGGACACTAAGAAGCAAGCTGGGAAGGAGGAAACTCTGCCGTACCCAGCATGAGGAGAGTGCAAGATCAAACAGAAATGTTGAGTCTTTCTTGGACCCTCTTCTAGATTTCCCGGCCTGTGTTTGTAGAAGTCAAACATCACAAATGCTGGCCCATCCACTGGATGGAGCCCGCTGATACGTTTTGTTTAGCCTGTGTGGTGTTTCAAATATTTGAAAATTCACTTAAAATTTTTTTGGAATCCGGTTTATTTGGCCTTTGCATTCCCTCTCCCCACTCCTTTCTTGCCTTAAATAAATTTGAATTAGTTGCTAACATGTAAACATCAAGAATGTTTGCCTTTAAAAAAAAAAAAAATCCAGGTTTCTGGCTTCCTTTGGGAACCAGGAAGAGCTTGGCACACGGGCCTGCATTCGGCACTGGCACCATTAGCCTGGGCACCTAGCCACTGCTCACCAGGGGGTTGCCTACTTGTCCCCTTTGGTCCAGTGTCACCTGCCAGATAGGCTCTGAGATCATTATCTACCACCGGGGCATATTCCACCTAGGACCAACTGACTCCTTCCTGAATGGATGAACTTAAATGATAACGGAAATGCCCCGAAGGTGAATGAAGTCTTAGGCAGTTTCCAGCCCATCTGGACAGCTCTTCCAGGCCTTATTCCTCACTTGTTCCAGGAGCAGCTCATTGAGCTCAGAGAGAGGGTTGGGGGCCAAAGGGAAGGGGAGGTCATGGGGCCAGGAGCCAGGAGGTCTGGTTCTGGCCTTTGCTTGGCCACAGCTCTCAATGGGGCCTCAGGCGTGGCCTTCCCCTAATTGAGTCTTGGTGTCCCAACCTGCCACGGGAGCAGGTTGGACTGCATCAGGAAGTAACAGCAGGAATATCAGGGGCAGGCAGGTGAGCCTGTGGGGCAGTGTGCCAAGCTGGGTGCCAGTCCCTTGTCTAAAAGGAACAGCTGTGGCTAGAGGTGAAATTCTGAAATTTCAAGCCAAGCCAGGTACTCCGGTATTATTTGAAATCTTCCTTTAGAAAAAAATAGTCACAATTAAATTAAAAAGGCTACAAGGACTTAATGAAGCACACCTGTGGGCCACCCTTGCCCGTTTGCAGCCCTGTCATTAGATAGCTGCTAGGGTCCCTGTCAGCCAGCATAAGTATCTTATAATCTAGGATGTGCTCCTAGTCATAAGGCAAGTTACTGATGTATTTAGCCCTAGATACCAAGTTCCCAAGCCTAAGATTATAGCAATTCATGAAAACTGATTTTAAAATGTGGGAGACATGCAGGAGGCATAGCAGAAAGAGGCCCCAGGGAGACTGGGCCCAGCACTATCACTTGTCAGCCCCACTGTCCTAACCTGTAATGTGGCCCTAATGCTATCCAGTTTTACCACACCCAGTCCCCAGCAACCTTCTCCAGGTGTCTCTCCCATCCCCAACCCTGGGTCCCCAGATCTGCCTCTGAGCTTCTGTCCCTTTCTGCTGCAGGCACCATGAGCACAGAGGGCCCCAGCCTCACTGGGACCCCAGCCTTCCTCACTACCCCAGCCACTCCTGGGACCCTCGCAGAGGTGGCAGACGCCCTCCCAGTGCTCATTGCCCTGGCCTGCATCTTCCTCCTACTGGCCTCCTGCCTGCTGTTCCTGACGCTCTGCAAGCCAGCTGCGCTGGACCCAAGCTGCTGCCGGGCGCGGGAGTGCCTGCCCCACCACCCCTCCAGCCCCAGCGAGCCCCACCTGAGGCTCTGGAAGCGCCTGGGCTCCCTCCGTGGCTCCCTGCACAGCTTCAGGCGGGGCCAGGGCCGGCCTGCCCCTCCACACCCCCTGCGGGGACCCGACGACAGCCTCGGTGACAGTGACTGTGCGGAATTTACCAAGATGTGACAGGGGCCCCCAGGTTTACCTGCAGAACCTCCTACCTGGCACCATAGACTACAGACGGCAGCCCAAGCAACCCATGCCCCACATCCCGCCCCCAAGGGCTTCTTCGGGTGCCTAGTCCAGGTCCTTTCCCAGAGGTGGCCTTGGAAGAGGACTTTCTCCCTATAGAGCCCCTGCTGCTGCCTGCTTGACGACCCCTGGGTCATACAGGAAAGATCAGGAGAGACCAGGGCAGGTGATGGCAGTGCCAGGGAGGCAGGGGGCTGGCTACCACCAGCAGGAGGAGGGGATGGCAGCTGGGTACTGAGGAGGTACTGCAGTTGCCCTGTGCCCCACCCAGAGAAAGAGGCCACCTCCCTTCAAGTGGGACCGTTTAGACCTCCAGGACAGCTGTGGGACCTCCATCCTGGCCCATATCGGACGCTCTGTGTTTCATTGACTGATCCATCAGTATGGAGTTCTCAGACTCGAGAGACTTAGATTTTTCCACTCAAGGCCAAGGCTAAACAGGGTATGGGTCTCCAATTGGGAGAGTGTGCAGAGGGCTTTATTTCCTACCCAAGAGCCAGCCAGCCAGGCCCCACCCACCACTGGGCCACACCCACCCTACTCTGCTGGGACCCAGGGCAGCCAGCCAGGTCTTCTCCATGACTGGGCCTTGGGTTTGTCACTCCCCAGCTTCCAAACCTTCACTGGCTCCCTAATGCCCACTGGACACAGCCAAAGCTCCTACCCTGGTGTACACTGCACTCCTGAATTAAATGTGTCTCTCTTGGAAAGCTGAGACTCCAGGAAACCTCCTGTCCTCCCTGTCCACCTTATGCTTCACGCAGCTCCTGCTCTGCAAAGCCCTCTCTCCTCCAGCCAAACTACCCTCCTGCCTGGAACTCTGACTTTCCTCCTCCTGTAACCTACATTGTCTTGCCTATGTCTCTTTCCTCCAAGCCTGGGAGCCTGTGGAGAGCTAGATCTTATCCAACCTCCTGCTTTGACCTGCCAGCTCTGGGAATAGAAGCATTGAACCTTTGTTTAGGGGTGAAGGTTGCCCAGGCTGCATGCATCCTTAACCCCAATGCAGCAGGAGACCTGTAAGAAGCCAGCACAACCCTGGGCCCCATCTGCCCTCTGATGTCTCCAGAAGGAAGACCGCTCTCCAGGCAGGCCCTGCTGGAGGGGCCACTGCACCTGGCTGCCTGCCCTCCTTCCCTTCCCTCCCTCTCCCTCTTCCAGCTCAGTCTGACCTCAGATGGGGAACCCAGCTTTGCCAGAAACTCCTCATAGGGCATGGGAGGAGGCACCCAGAGACCTGAACTTCTCCTTAAGAAGGAGGGGGGAGAAGCAAGGAGCCTGCCATGACTTGTGTCTAGATATCCCCCCAAATTTTCATGAGGTCATAGATGGAGCTTTTCAGAGGTGGCCAGATCTAGAGTATGATGCTGGGATCAAGGGTGTATGATTACTAAATTAGTCCATTGATTGGCTTGGCATAGTTCTGGGTAGGATTAAGGGTGCCCTTCCCTGGTGTGAGTGCTACCCACCCTAAGGGCAGGAAGCCTGGATAGAATATAAGGGACAGAAAGAGGGTTGCTGTGTTCAGTTTGTGCTTGCTACGTCACTGCTTTGCTGCCTTATGCCCACCATGAACTGTTTCTCCTCTGCGATTCCCCTCTGCCATGCCACCCTGCCTTGGAGCCAGAACCTCTACCAACTGTGAACTACAATAAACTTTTTCTCCTTTAACTTTGGGTGCTGGGTATTTTGTCTCAGAAACAAGAAAAAGTAACTAAGACAGAGCCTCACATTACTCACAGACTCTAGGAGTTTGGTCGTGAGCAGTGTTGTGTAAATAGAAACCAGTTCTCTGGGGTAAAGGAACTGGGCAGGCCTCCTCCCATCAGCTCTGTTCCTCCTGCCTCTTCCTGGTTTGCTTCCCCAGGGCCTGAGCCCTGTGGGTTGCCACCCCCCCACACACACACATTGTTCCCTGGCCAGCAGGCCCTGCTTGGCAGAGGTATTCCCTTGGGGTGGGGGTGGGGGTGGGTGCCTGGATGCCTGAAGGAGAAGGAAAAGCTGTGGGAATGGGGGGCTCTCAGAGGTCTGTCTGTACCCCTATGTTGGAAGGGCTGTGGGTCTTGGGGTGCCTATCAGTAAGCCAGGCAGATACTAGGCTGGATTGTGTCTCACATAGTTTTCAGGGGGGCTCTCCAGAGCTGAGGCCAGAGGGAGAGAACCCTCTTCCTGGAACCAGACTCCTGCACATCCCCAGGGCTTCCTGGAATTAGCTCCTTGGTCTCAGTCCCTTTCTTGTCTGCTCCTGGTCCCCACATTAGGAAATAGGCATTGTGCCTCCCAGCCTCTATCCCTGCCCCAGCCCAGAGCCTGCCCAGGGCAGGCGCAGATTTGCTGTGTTTGGCTGAGTTGTTAGGAAAGCCCTGCAGCTGGTGAAGAGAGTCATTCATTCCTGGCCTCCCTCCCTACCTGGCAATGAGGCTGGCTGGGGTCAGGAAGAGGGGGAATGAGCTCATTTTTGAGGTCCTCCTCCTTTTCCTTCTGAGCCTCGAAGAGGTCGCTCTCCTGCTCCAAGGCAAAGGAGCCCTTTCTTCTTCTGCCTGTTGCTTCCAAAAAGGGGCTTCGGCCAAGGGCTATGAAAGCCACTCTGTTCTGGCCTAGCAGGGCCTGGCTCTTTTCCCCTGCTCCTTTCTGGGAAAGTGTGACCTCCCCTCATTCCTGCTCTGAAAGGCCCCTATGGGTGCGTTGGGGCTGCAGAGCTGCCAGGACAGGGAGAGCAGGGCCCTCTTGCTTGTTGGGGGGCCAGGGCCCTGTCCTCAGCTGATACCACCTGGGGCCCATGCTCCCTGGGAGGGATGAGGGAGCTGGGTGCCCTTTTTCTCACAGCAGTGACCACTTCTCGAGCAGCAGGCCCACCCCAGACCTTCTCCTGTCCCCACCCTCCATGCTATGATGCAACTGAGCTTGCACCCTCCAAGCTGAGCACTCCCCTGCCTTCCCCAACCTGCCACCTGCCCCAGGGTCCATGGCCACCTGCCTGCACAATGCTGTGGCCCTCAGGGATGTCCTCAGGGATGCTGGCCTCGTAGCTACTCTGCAGGAAGATGGGTCGGTTGTCGTTCACATCCAGGATGGTGATGAACACAGTGGCTGTGCCTGTGTGCCGTTTGCCTACGGGGCCATTGTCTGTGGGAGACGAAGGACAGGTTTTAGCAAGGGGCAGACTTCCTGGGCACTGGCCGGAGATGCACCCTGCTCTGCGTCACCTTACGCTGGCCTGTGTCTGGAGACTTCCTTTGCAGATAAAGAACATCACTAACAATATCTAGTACTCACATAACACCAGCAGCCGGGCATTCTTCTAACTCACTCGGTCCCCACAGCAGCCCTGTGGTTGGGCATTATCCTCCCTAGTTCCTGGAGGAGGCAACTGAGGCTCAGACAGGTGGAGAGGGTAAGCCCCTAGGAAGCTGTGCATGCTCATTTATTTTGAAAGAGAGGTCTTTGATGATGCAATTAAATCAAGGATCTTGAGAGATCATCCTAGATTATCAGGTGGGCCAGAAGCCCAATGTATCCTTGTAGAATAAGAGATGTAGTTTCAGCACTTGGGAAGCTGAAGCAGGTGTAGGGTTTGAAACCAGGAGTTTGAGACCAGCCTGGGCAGCATGGTAAGAGTCTGTCTCACAGAGACAGAGAGAGAGAGAGAGAGAGAGAGAGAGAGAGAGAGAGGATGAGAGTGAGAAGGCAATGGGAGATTTGGAGCAAAGAGAAGGCCAAGTGAAGATGGTGCCACAGCTCAGGAATACCTACAGACACCAGAAACTGAGGGTCGAGGGAGGCCTCTCCCCTAGAGCCTTTGGAGGGACTGTGGCCCTGCTAATACCTTCTTGAGCCAGGAGAGGACGCTTTCTCTTCTTTTAAGCTACCGAGCTTGCGATGATTGGTTCCCACAATCCCAGGGCCCCGGAAAGGGACCTGGGTCACCTGGACACCATCCTTGGCTGCACTCCACAGGGGACAGGCAGGATGAGGGCCAGGGACACTAGAACTTCTGGTTTTTCAAAAAATTAAACATCTGAATTTTAAATAAAATGTCCTGATTTCTTAGTGTGCACACCTTCTAGTCATTCCTTATAAATGACACAAATCAGAGGCATAAAGGTGGGGGTCAGATTTAGCCCGGGGCCTTCTGCATTCAGGGTCCCGGACCTGCTTGGCGTCCAAACCTAAGGATTCACCCGGGCTGAGCAGGGGTGGTAAGGACAGGCGCCTCGGCCCAGCCCTGAGGCAGCTGTTGGGCTGTCCTCCTCGGAAGTTAGGGCTATGTGTTCGGGTGTGGCGGTAGCCCCAGGGAGGAGCCAGATAGCAGGAGTTGGCTGGGGACCCAGGGTAACTCCATCCTTTCCCAGGGCAGATGACCACATATGGGTGCAGTCGCCTGCCCCAGGGCAGGTCCTCCCTAGACCAGCCTCTGGCCACCCCAGGGCCCTGCCAGCTCCATCCAGCTGAGACACCGAGCTGGGAGAGCTTCTAGAAAGTCAGACACTGAGCCCTGCCATCCTGCTGAAGCCTGAGGATGACTCATCTGCAGAGGGCAGGGTAGCACCCAGGATGGGAAGAGAGCAGGGCAGAGGGCTCAGGCAGCCGGGCATGACCAGGTTGGGGGGACAGCGGGCTGCCAAGAGCCAGGTGCAGAAAGCTCAATCCCATCTCACACAGAGCTCACTGCAAACACAGAAATGCATGCTGCTGAGGGGCCCAGGGCCCTGGGGCACAAAGGCCACATCACCTCTTCTTCCCCTCCAGTCTTCAAGGGCTCCCCACTGCTTGAAGATCAAAGACCAAACTTCCAACTCAGTGTTTGGAACCACAACCCAGCCCTACTGGATGGCAGCCTCTCCTTCCCAGTGTAGGTCACACCCTGGGACAGCTGTCTCACACACACACACACACACACTCGCACACGCACACACACACACGCACAGGACTCTCCCCCCTCCAGGTGTGTGCATGAGCTGGTTCGTCTGCCCCAAGTGCCTGAGAGGCTTCTCCACCCACTGAAAGCCTGCTTGGCCCTCAAGACCGTGGTGGGCACCCTGTGTCTGTCCATCAGCCCCTGCCCTCTCCTGGAAGACCGTGTCCCTCTGAGGACTCCCTACTCCCTGACACTGAAGCCTGGGATTCTGGGCAGGTGCAGCACCCCAGCTCAGGGATGGGCACCTCTCTCTCCTGGCTGCAGAGGGGCTCAGTGGGGGATGCTGGGACCCAGGAGCTAACCAGAGCTGCCTGGGGACTGTGCTGGGGAGATGGATCGAGGAGGAAAGGAGGAGCAGCTGCAACCACTGGCCAGCCACCTTGCGGTGCAGAGAGGGCAGGCGGGCCCTGCAGACAGGCCTGATGGCATCACCTGAGCCCTGAATCCAGCCATACCTGCAGCTAGATCACCAGGGGGATAGGCTTTGTGTGCTCATATTGGTGAAATCAGTTTATTTTACTTTTAGAATTTGCAACCCAAAGAGTTCCTGGATGCTGCTTCCTCCGGGAAGCTTCCCTGACCTCCCTGCACCCACGGTCCTGTCACCCTTTGCACCATTATGTCAGCCCTTGTCTCAGTCTCCCCTTGACAAGCTTCTGCTCACCATCCTAGCAACTCGCATAAGCATAGCGGTGACCTCACATCCCCGAGGGCTTGGTGACACTGGTGTGAGTCTGGTGGCCCTTTCCCTACTCCGCCCAGAACGACTGCCCTGGTGGGGTGCATGCAGTGGGCACGTACCAATGGCCTCCAGGACGAGTGTGTATGCGGCTGTGGTCTCGCGGTCCAGGCCCACCACGGTCCTCACCATGGCATCGCGGTAGCCCACACTGAACTTCCCGTCCACGTTCCCCTCTGGGGGAAGAAGAGAGAGGCCTCAGGACAGGCGGCAGAGCGAGGGCCGGCAAGGGAAGTGGCACCTCAGCTCTGCTCCTGAGGGGGACTTGAGGGATCAGTCAGAGCACACTGCTGGCCTCCGATTACTGATGAAGAAACAGAGCGATCCAGGAGCCACACTGCTCCAACTTGCCCTGCCCAGGCTCTGATGGGGTGCAGGCTGTGCCAGCCGAAATCTGGCATCAGAAAGGTCTAGCATTTATTGAGCACCTACTGTTTACCAGGCATTCCACATGGCCCAGTTCATTTAACTTTCATTGACTGAGGAGAAAGGTTCCTTTCGAGAGGCTGAATGCAGTCTGGGTTTCTCTTCTGGGCTGAGTGAGGAGACTGGCCCTTCCCACACTGCCGCTGTTGGCTGAGCAGCCAGCTCGGGTTGGGGCTGTGATGTGTGGCAGAGGATGGTGGGGTTGCCGAGCTCTCCCCAGGCATCTCATTTCAGGGGTTTGGTGGGAATAGTGCTTCAAGTGACCCTCATAGGGCACCATGCAGTGAGGGTTAGGCCAGGTGGGCAGGAGAAGGTGTAGCTGGTCTTCCTGAGCTCAGGACTCTGAGGTGAGGGTCACCTCTCCAGGTGTATGGCTCCCTGAGCCCTGGCAGGCAGTGTGGCATTCTGGGCAGCAGAGGGCACCACTGCACCAGGCTTGGGGCCAGCTGGGCACAGGACTGCTCAGCTCCTGGTAGAAAACTGCAAGAGCTCTCAACAGGCCAGCAGAACCCACCCCCTTCTGGTGCTGGGGGCTACCAGGTGCTCCCTTGTGCTGGTTGGTTTGTACCCAGAGAAAGTCTCTGGACCCCCAAACACTCCCTAGTGTATGAAGTACAATCTTCAAGGGACAATCTGGCCTCTAGCAGGGCCAAAGAGGGACTAACATGCAATCGGTGCCAGTGGCTGAATCTTGGGGCTGATGTCAGAGCTCCCTGTGGAAAGGAGAGTGTAGAATGCAGAGCCAGAGGGCTGGGATGGAGCAGGCTGCAGCAGTGTCAGGGAGGTGGGTGTGTGCATTGCACAAGTGCACAGGCACACGTGTGGAAAGCAGCTGCCACAGAGGGTGTGCTAAGAGAAGACTGAGCCTCTAAATGGCCACAGGTGGGCTAAGGAACGTGGAGGACTTCTCCTTGCCTGCTATGTGTGCCAGCACTTCTCTGGTGGGCCAGGCATGGAAGGATGCTGAAAAACAAACCATCCTCTTCCCGGACATGACACTTCAGGACATGTTTGCCACTCCCTGCAGATCCCAGCACCATGGCAGACATCACTGACTGGCCCTGCCCACTCTTCATGCTGAGCCTGGCCACGGCCTCATCACTGTTGGCCACAGCTCCGCAACATTTTTTAGCTAAAACCAATTCATTTAGGGAGGGAGTTCTAAACCACTGGCCTCCACACAGCTGGGGACCTGCCTTGTGAGTAAAGGGTCCCGGGGAAGGACAAGGCCCTGCTCCTCCAGCCCCTGCTTCATCACCATCACTTAGGGTGCAGTGGGGACCTCGGTTAGTCCTCGATCCCAGCTGAACCCCTTGCAGCAGCTTCCAGAGGTCCCAGAGCCAGACCACAGTGGGCAGGTGTGCAGCTGAGCACTGAGGTGGGGGTGGGCCCTGTCTCCTCACCCTGCCCCAGGGTGGCCTGACTGGGGATCAAGGCAAGGCTGCACCTGTGATGAAGTAGCTGAGCTCGGCGTTGAGGCCCATGTCGTTGTCTGTGCAGTTGAGCCAAACCACACGGAACTCCCTCGGCACGTCCTCGGACACCGACACGTTGTACACGGCTGGGAAGAATGTGGGGGTCTCGTCGTTCACATCCAGCACTGCAGGAGAGGGGCATGGGGCTAGTCCAGCTCTGCCTGGGACAGGCTGGCTCCAGGGCAGTTGGCTCAGCCTTGGACCATGGAGGAGAGGGATTTCCAAGGGAGTCACCAACCCTGGTGGCATTTGTGCCAACAGTTCCTGGTCTCATGCCCGGGGCCCCTGGGGCTGGCTGGAGCCAGGGCCCAGTTGACCAGTACTCCACAACCTCCGTCTGCCCCTGGGGCTTGTTGCTGCTCATGCTGTCAAAGGGAGGAGAGAAAATCGCAGAGCTTTTCTGCAGCACCTGCCTAATAACCATGACAAAGATGATTCTAATAAAGATGATGACGGGGACCGCATGTGAGGTCCTCCACGTGCCAGGCCCAAGCTGAGAGCCCACCTTTAGGACCACACACGGCCCTCATGCACCCTTGGGAGCCAGCATTATCACATATGCTGTAGCTGAGGACACAGCTCAGAGCAGTTGGTGACTTGTCCACAGACACACAGAGACAGAGTACAGGGGCTTGGGTTTTGGGGAGATCCTCTCCAGTGTGTGAAAGGGTCCTAGGGAAGGTGGCTGGCTTTGACAAGTTTCCCGCCAAAAGGTTTCATTTCCCTTAAAGATGTTTCTCCAGCTCTGCATGCCAGGCCCATCTTCCCTGGGCACATGGGGGTTTGGGGTGACCTTCACAGTGAGGCGACCCTACCCAGGAAAAATGATGGGCTTCTGTGGGCCTTGGAGAGACTGCACATACTCCCTATCCATTATTGTTAGCCAAGAAGGGGGTCCCCGAACTGGCACTAGGACCCACAGGCGAACACTGGACCCGCAGGAGAGAACACCTGGCTCTATCCTGCCATCTCAGGCGCCAACGAGGAGAGGCCATCCTATGAGAGCTGCAGGAGCCAGTGAGGGACGGACAGGTCTCATCTTGCCACTTATTTCCCTGGCCCTACAGCCATAGCTCGGGTCAGTGTCCCCTTCCCACCCTGAGAATTAAAGACACATCCCAAGCAGATGAGAAACAGCTCCACACTCACAGAGAGCAGAGACCACAGGAATTAGCTGGAGAGGATCTAAGGGATCTTTGAGAGTTCAGGAATCTCGCTGCCCTCTTTCCAGGGCAGCACTGTCCTTCCACCCGGAGCCTGGGGTTCTACACCCACAGGATGAGGAGTGGGGACAAGGCTTTGCTGGTCTGTGCAGGGTGGTGGAGACAGGCCGGCCTCACTGTGTGCAATGCCCCATTGAGAAGGGCGCCCCGTGGCCGGTTGCCAGCCGTGGTGTGTGGGCTCCCCTCCTGGCTGGCACCAACCCGGCCTGGCACTGCCCAGGGCCCCTGCTCACCTCGAATGGTGAGGGTGCTGGTGGAGCTCTTGGTGGGTGTGCCCGAGTCGCTGGCCACCACCCGCAGCTGGTACTCAGCAATGCGCTCTCGGTCCAGCTTGGTGGCAGTGACCACCACCCCACTGCTACTGTTGATTAAGAAGTCCATGCGGGGCATGCCCACCTGCATGCGGTAGGTCACCAGCCCGTTCAGGCCCTCGTCCAGGTCGATGGCCACCGCCTGAGGCAGAGGGGATGTGGCTTGAGGGTCAGGGACACTGGAGCAATGCTTCTCACCTAGGAAAGCGCCCTCCTCCCTTCCTCTGCACCCACCTGCATGTGGCTGTGCCAGACACACCTGCTGCCCTCAGAGCCCCATGCCGGCCACCATCCCCAGTGTCACCACCCAGAGGCTGAGGGTCAGCACAGGTGTCCAGACAGGTTCTGGTCCAGACACACTGAGTGAGGCCAGGGACACTCTCGAGTCAGAGTCCAGGTCCCCGGGCTCAGCCAGTGGTGTCTGCAGCAGCTTCAGCCTCCAAACTCTCCAGCACCCCAGGACCCTTCCCTCATCCTCCACCCCCCATGCTGGCTTCCAGCAGCTGCACTACTTAAAAGCTCTTCTGTTATCCAGACGTCAAGCTCAGAGGCCACTCAGCCAACAGACTCCTCTCCTGCTTGGCTGTGACCTATAAGACAGCAGCAACAAATGTATGATGATGTCAGGATTCTTTTTTTTTTTTTTTTTTGAGCCAGGGTCTTGCTATATAACCCCAGGTTGGCCTTGAATTGAGTGATTCCCCTGCTTCAGCCTCCTGAGTGCTGGGATTACAGGTGTGCACCACGACACCCAGCTCAGGAATTTTTTTCCTGGTACTGGGGATCGAACTCAGGACCTTGTGCTTGCAAGGCAGGCGAGATGCCACTGAGTGAAATCCCCAGCCCCTCAGGAACTTTTTTTAAGTCACCTGAAGATTTCATTTATCAGTTCATCTCATCAGAGGCCAAGTGTGGGCAGAGCACCTTCTCATGCCTGTGCTGTTCCCACTGGTGTCTCTGGTCCCCATCAGAGCTACCCCAATTCAAAACCCTGCTCTGCTGGGGTTTTACAGAATTGCATTTAAGATCTTGGAGGAGGACTGGAGTTGTAGCAGTGATAGAACACTTGCCTAGCACACACAAGGCCCTGGGTTCCATCCCCAGTATTGGAAGAAAAAAAAAAAGACACTGGAGGAAAATGTGCAGTAATAGTTAAAACAAGAGCTTTGAACTAAGCCATGACTTTCACCATTGGAAGCCAGCAGACTAATTCACATTCAACAACCTGGACAAGGGGCTGTCCTGATTTGGTTTGAATGCTTCCCAAGATGGGGCGCTCACTACTTTATTTTATCTGTATAGCTCGAATCCCTGGAAGAAGTTCTGCACACCTAGCAGAAATCTATTGGTTGAGGTCCTAGATGTGACCAGGAAGGGTCTCATCAGAACCTCTTCCTGCACCTGGGGACTGTTTCTAAGTTAAATGCTCCCTGACCCCTCACCCTCCTCATGTGAACTCAGCAGTGGCCTGGGTGGGCAGCTCTGCTCCTGCTGTCTGTGAGCCCCAGAGAACTGGGTTTGGGGGCTCATTCGCTCTCAACCTCCCCTCTCTCTGGGATTTCTTGGGGGAATGTCGCTGCACCCTGGATGGAGGTGTCCCCTGCTGGAGCCCAGTCAAGGCAACGCTGTTCACTTGCTCTGACGGGTGAAGAAACTGAGGCACAGAGGGCCAGCATGGTACTGCTAAGGTTGCCCACTCTGGTATCCTGACAAACAACCCTCTCTTCTTTGAGTGGGAACAGACTGCCCTGATCCCGCTGAATCTCGAGTGTAAATCATGACAGACAATGCCCACCATGGCTCTCAGGCAATCCCGGGACCAGGCTGCTTTCTCCGTGTGTCTAGCTGGACACCCACAGGGTGGCACTACTGTGCTCTCCATTCCACAGGCAGGGCAGCCAAGGCTCAGAAAGATTGAGGAGTGTGCTCCAAGTCACACAGCACACCAGTGGTGGAATTGGGATGCACACATATACTGGTTGGACTCAAAGCTTATGCTTTTTGGTTCTGTCTTGTTCTTTGAAGCACTGGGGATCAAACCCAGAGTCTCATGCATGACAGGCAAAGGCTCTGCCACTGAACCACATCCCTGAGACCTAAAGCCCAAGCTCTTGACCATGAAGGCCTTCCAGAGTTTCTACATACAAGAATGATAAAAAATACAGTGAACACACTTATCCCATCATTCTTGCCACTTGCCGAAGCAGTTCTGGAAGTCCTCTTTCTTGAGTGTCTTTGGTTGTACTATTGTGGCCACCCTGATGTCCTGAATCAACTCAAAACGTTTACCTTTCATGGTCATTTGGCTTTGGGGAAGAGCCTGAAGTCACCTGGTGCCAGATCCGGTAAGTTGAATGAGGACACACTGTAATATTTTTATGAGCCCGCCTTTCTATTGGATGGCATTTGGCAACAGAACTCATATTTTTAATCAAAACTCATAGACACTCAGGAAAGAAGACTTCCAGAACTGCTTCAGAAAGTGGCAAGAATGATGGGCTGTGTTCACAGTGAAAGGGAGGATTTTGAGGGGGATTGATGGCAATGTGTTTTTCACTGTAATAAATTTTCTTTTGATTTAAACATCTACTGTCTATTTTGATCACCTCTAGTAGCTCCTGCCTGGCATTGTCTCCCAGAAGCAGCATCTTCAGAGCTCCCGAACTAGAAAGATAATGAGCAGGAAGCCGAGGGGCCAGGCTCAAGGTGGCTTCTATACTTGATGTCCACAGGGGCCTGTACAGAGCTGCCTTGGGGCTTATAGGAGGCCAGGAGAAGAGTGTCCCTGTGGGTGTGCCTGGGCCACACATATCTGACTGTTCTAGAGCCACCTGCAGGATAGGGGCATTGTCAGACCTCCACAACCAGGCCCCAAGAAACCCTCCAACCTGGCCTTCCTTTCCCCTCATTTCTGCCTTTCCCTGTCGGCCTGTCCCTCCCTGTGGTGCTGCCCCTCCCCTTTCCAGTCCACCTGTCCTTCAAGATGGGGCTTGATCCCCTTCCCATAGCCCCTTCCGGCCATGACCAGTCCAGTCCCCAAGGCTGGTGGCCTGTGCGTGTACGCACTCCCTGGAGGTCTGGGTTGCCACCCCCCGGCCTCCCCTACAGAGTGCTCAGCACAGGGCACACAAGGTCACCCACTGTACCTGCTGGCCGGCGGGGACAATGTGATGTGAGGATGACTCACCTGGTAGACGGAGACCCCTGCAGGGATGCCTTCGAGCACCTCAGCCATGAAAGGCAGGTTCTGGAAGGTGGGGTCATTGTCATTGAGGTCCAAGAGGTTCACAAACACCGTGGCACTGCTGGTGGCCTTCAGGGGGGGTCTGCCAGCTAGGGGGACAAGGTAGAGAGGAGATTCTGGAGAGGGAAAGATGGGAGAAAGGGGAAAGAGACAGAAGAAAGAAAGGCAAGAGGGAGAGGGTGGTAGACTCAACACCCTCACCCCAGGGGCCCCAGAGAGGCAGTGTGGCCCTTGCGCCCCCTGCTGGGTCCTTGTGTCCTCAGGTGTTCTGGGGGTCACACCTGGGATGTGGTCATTACTCTACTCCTAGTGACCTGACACAGACCTCCTGGTTAGGGCCCAGCCCCTGAGGACCAGGCACAGGGAGATGTCCCGGCCCAGAGGGTCAAGGGCTATGGCCTAAGCCAGTAGGGACTTTGCAGGGCAGCCATGGGATCCGTACAGTCAGTGACAGAGACGATGATCTTGCGCATCAGCTCGGCCTCCATGGGGTCGGGGTTCTCACGGTCCAGCATGATGTGCGTGGTGCGGATCTTGCCCGTGGTGCTGTTGAGGCTGTAGAACTTGTTGGGCGGGTGGATGTTGTACACCAGAGTGCCGTTCTCCCCCAGGTCTGGGTCCATGGCTACCACCTGCCCAAGGAGGGAGCAGACCCCTTCTCTGAGCCACTTGCTGGCCTGAGCACCACCTGCCCAGGAGCAGGGAGGTCAGACGCTGCAGCTGCAACAGGAAGCTTTGGACTGAAGGACAAGTCCCTTTCTCCATTCCCATCTGGGAGTCCCGTGTGCACAAGTGGGGGTGGTGGCTCTACCCTCCGTGAGGACCACACCAGGTAGCACATCCAGTGGCACCAGCAGGCACCCGTGACAGTTGGAGCCCAGTGTCTCATAGGCACCAGGTCCTCTCCACACCCAGTCATGGCCTTATGAGTGGATACTCATAATTACGCCCATTTCACAGATGAGGCTCAGTGAGGTTCCCAAGGTCTCAAAGCCAGGGAAGCAGCGCAGCTGGGATCCCACCCCAGCTCAGGGTTCCTCCACAGCCCATGCTAGCAGCCAGCAGGCACGTTCCAGACATGCAGGGACACTCAGGACAGCAGCAGCCCACAGGTCCCTTGCCGTAGAGTTTGTACCCATGCTGAGTGCTGGAAACTGGATGTTATCACCAAACCCTCCCTTCCTCTAGAGCCTCTGACTGTGGAGTGATGTGCAAAGAATTGGGCCTCTGTGACACCATGTGACAGGCCTGGGCAGGGCCCAGAGTGGCACAGGTCTCACAGCACCAACCGAGGGCAGACCCTCCGCCAGGATGGCAGTGGCCCTGCCCCTCAGCTCCCTGCCCTGCCCTTTGCCATGGAAGCCATCGAGGGCCCAGAGGTGGGTGAGATCAAAGCCAGGGAGGGTGACACAGTCCCCAGGCTGCATCAGGACAGTGTCATTCTTAACTCCAAAACATTCAGCAATGCCAGCCGGGCCTCTCCAGGCCCTTCATCTTACTTGACGTGTGGAATTTATGCTTTGGCAGCAAAATCTGTCTCTCCTCTGGTTTAATCCCCAGCCAGTGGTGTCTCTGGGGCCACCAGACCAGAACAGAAAGGCGACCCGGTCCCTGGGCCCTGGGGAGGCCAGAGAGAGAGGGCCGAGGCAGGGCTGAACCTCCACCAAGGCTGCTTCTAGAACAGGGTTGAGGGCACCGTGAGTCCCACACCAGACCGCTTCTCCTTTCCCTCCCCAGCACTGCGGACCTAGGGGTGGGGACCCCACCTTCCAGGACTGAGACACCCTCATCACGCCGTGGGCATGTTGGCGTAGTGCCCACGGCCTCTGTAATGGGGACCACATCACACCTTCCTATAAACAGGAGACAAGGCTCTTGGGCACATGCGGCATGGTTCAAACCAGGCAATCCTTCTCCGATGGACGGGGACACCAGCGTCCCTTTGTGTCTCTCTACAGTGAAAGGAGGGATGGAATTTTTACCGTTTTTCTGGATGGGGAAACTGAGGCTCAGAGCATAATGACCCGATGCAGGCAAGCACATGGGATCAATTTCACAGCGGGGTAGCTCTGCTCTTCTCCCCCTCACTGGGGCCAGAGGTGCCCGGGTAGTGGCTTTCAAGTGCCTCTGGCTGGAGTAGACACTGGCTTCCACCTCTTGGCCCCTTCCTGGCTATGGGGGAAAGAGAGAGAGCAGAGGGCTGGAACCCTCCCACAGGGTCCCCGCTGGGCAGTTCTGCAGATTTCACCACTTTCCTCTCATTTATTTCCCATTTCATGCTCGTCATTTTTCTCCTGGCCTGACGGGGAATAATTCTCTCCCTCTCCCTCGGCTTTATTTTGCTGGAGGGCTTTGAAAGGCTCTAAATCAATGCCCATCAGACAGACCCTTGAAGGAGGCTGCAGGTGCCCGTGAGAGCCAGGCCACATGCTCCCTGCAGACGGAGACGGCCAACCTGCAAGTGTGCCAGGCAGTGGACACGTTTGGTGCCTGCACCTGGTCACACACCTAGAAATCACCAGGATGGAACGCCCGGGGCTCGGGGCTTGGGGCCAGGCCAGGGCCAGTGTCCCCACTAGAGGGGAGCCCTCAGTACAGCCTAAGCTGGGTGCCTAGTGTCCTCCAGCCAAGCCTGAGAGCTGGGGGCTGAGCGGGAAGGGGACAAAAGGTCAGACATTCGTATTTTAAAGTAGTCTCAGCACCCACAATGTGCCTGGCAGTGGGGTTCAACAGTAAGCATGGCAGAGGAGACTGCAGTGGAGGAGGAAGATGATGATGGTGACAGCTGCCATCTATTGACCATTCCCAAGTACTGACCACAAACAACTCTGGAAGGCCGGGACTCTTACTAGCCCTGTCCTCTAGAGAGGACTGGAGCACACAGAGGCTAAATAACTTGCCCACAGTCACACAGCACATAAGAGGCATAGCTGGGATTAGAACCTAGACACTTTGGAACCAGAGGCTGTCCACATGATCCCTGAGCTAGCTGCCTCTTCATAAGCTGGTGACCTAACAAACAAATAAGCAGAGTGTGGGATGGCTCTGAAAGGAAGTGTGGAGAAGGGCAAAGGGGACACTCCAGCCTTGGACAGATAGAGGAAACGGAGCCAGCTGGGAGGAAGCGGGTGGGGGAGTGTGTGCAAAGGACCCAAGGTGGGGTAGAGCTGGGTGTGCAGGAAACTGAAGTGTCAGTGTATGCACACATATGCACCTGCACATGTGCATGTGGGGACAGAGGACACAGAGGTGGGCCAGCCCCACTCAGTATCACATCCTCCGCGTCACCTGGTCCTCTGGGAAGGTCCCTCCCTGCAGCCACCACCTGCTCTGTCCCAGCCACAGCCCTGCCTCACCATGACGAATGAGGAGGCCTAGATGGTTCCGGGGGCCCCTCAAAGGTATCAAAAACATACTCCCATGTGTACTCAGGTACATATATGTGCACACGTGGAGTTCATTGCATGTAAAGGATTTTTATAATTGTTCCTCTTGGAATGATTTGGTTAACAGGCAAGCTTCTTGATTTCTGACTTTCTGGCAATCACTGTGTATAACTAGAAACTCCACAGAATTCTGGAACATTCTCAAGAATTCTAGAAAATCTAACCTAGAATTTGTCCTTGGATATAATAAAATTTCCACAAACACTATTTTTTATTACTAAAACTGCCACATTACCTTTGTTGTTTTTCTCAGTTTTTTCCAGCACTTAGTCAGTAGACTAATTCTACAATTTAGAACTGCATTTTACTTGGTTTTCATTCCTGGTCATGGACAGCGTAGCCCTTCGGTTTTACTTATTTATTTGTTTATTTATTGCAGTAACAGGGATCAAACTCAGGACCTTGTACTTGCCAGGCAGGCGTGGCACCTGTGAGCTACATCTCCAGCTCCACATTACTTTTGGTAGATGTTTAATAAGACAAGTTTTAATTTTGATTTTGTGTATTTCTTTCCTTCTCTTTCTCTCTTTCTTTCTTTCCCTCCCTCCCTCCCTCCCTCCCTCCTTCCTTTCCTTCTTTGGTACTGATACTGGGGATTGAACCCAGGGCCTTTACCCAGAGCTACATCCTCAGTCACTTTTAATTGTTTATTTTCAGACAAGATCATTCTAACTACCTAAGCTGCCCAGGCTGGGCTTGAACTTGTGATCCTTCTGCCTCAGCTTCCTAGAATACTGGAATTGCTGGTATATACCATCATACTTGGGGATTTTGCCCTTTTCTTTTCGAACTTTTGAGTCCTTACTTTTTCTTTTTTTCGGTTAAAACATGACCACAGGTAAGTGCAGAGCTCCAGTGCCCATAGGGATGCCCATGCTGGGCCTGAGAACAGCCATGAGGCGCTGCACTGAGGGGCACGCACCTCCACCTGCTGAGAGATGATGAAGGGGCACATCCTGGGCTGTGAGGTCTAGTGGGATGGGAACCGTGGTGGGGCTCACAGGAAGGGTGACCTGAGGCTCCCTGAAGGCTCTGGTGCTTCCTGTGCCCTACTGTGCCTGTGTCCCGCGTGCTTGGCACACAGTTGGTGCTCACTAGGGCCAGAGGTGGAGGCCTCTGCAGAATGAGGAGGCCCTGGGCAGCAGCCCAGCCCATGTCCATACCTGCCAAGGGCTCAGAAGGATGAGAGCAAGTCTAGAGGCCAGAGAGGGCCACCCTGGACCAGAGCTCAGAAATGCCCAGACCAAGGACCTCACCTGGCACATCTCTGGCCGGCAAGTGGACTCTGGTCATGGCACTTTGGCTGGTGACCCTGGCTGGTGCACCAGGCAGCCAGTTGCTTATAGAGCCCCTCCCTTACTGCCCCCAGTTTCCTTTGGGAGGAAGCACAAGCTCAGGGAGCAGTTGACAGGTGTCTGAGGTGGGTTTCCAGCCCCAGCTCCCAGGGTCTTGGCCCCAGGCAGGCAGGAGTGGTTTGGAGCCAGGGCCCAGGTGACTACTGGGTGGCAGTAGAGAGTGCTCACCAGGCCGGGTGCCCAGAGGGGCTTCCACACCTGGGCCTGGTGAGGAAGGGATCTCCCACTCAGATTTTGAGAAAGCACAGATTCCAGATCCCTGGCCCCTACCCCACAGCACTGGATCTCAGGAGGAGACACGCACACCAGCTGAGAGCCTCAGAGCTTGAGCACATGGACAGGAGGCCAGGATGGGGTGATGGCCAAGCCCTCTACGCTCAAAGTCCCCCTCCCAGGGTGACATTCTCTCCCATCTGGACCCCGCTGGCGCTTGTCACTAGGGGGAGTGGCAGATGAGGGCTGGGGGCCCAAGGGTGCTTGGGTTTGGGTGAGGCAGCCTTCCTGGAGAGGCAGAAGGAAATTTCCAGTCCCACCCACATTCTCCAGCTCTTCAGGACCTGGGCCACTTGTAGAGCACCCCAGAGCCAGCAGAGGAGTAAAGGTGGGGGCCTGGTCCTGGGTTTGAGTCCCAATTGTGATGAAGATGAGAATTTATGAAAGCCCTCAGCAGGGGGTCATTGTGTCCCCAGTATTCAGCAAACAGAGCTACCATGAGCTGTCAGTACTCATGTCCATCTCAGGGCTGGCTGGGTGGTGGAGGGGCTGGATATTTGGGGACCAGGCTCTTTAAATGAGGCCAAATGAGGCACAAGGGTGAGGGAGAAGAGCCTGACAGATGCAAATCTCAGAGCAGAGCAAGTGGGGCACTTGGCCTGCTCCCTTGCCTGCCCCAGGACATTAGAAGCCTACTGCCTTTGGTGCTGCATCCCTCCACCCCAAGTGGCAGCCCTATACACAGGCACCTGGACACACATGCACATAGTCCACCGGTATGAACCCGGCCGGTCCTGGGCCAGAGGATTCTGGGAGTGACCTTTAATCTCTGCTGGGCTGCCCTGAGCTAGTGTAGGGGGCAGAGCTGGAGAGAGCTGAGGGTGGGCAGTCTCCTGAGGGTGTGGCCAGAGTCCCTGGGTCACAGGGCAGTGCAGCTATGAGCCAAACCAGCACCAGATCCCTGCCACTGTCCCCAGGGTGCTGGCAGCTCCCTTTGACAAAGCCTGATGCCAACTGACAGGGCGAAGATGTCCTCAACCTCTGACTCCTTCTACCATGTAAGAGAGCTCCTCAAACTGCTCCAAGAGCCAGCTTGGGGAAAACAGCAAGCCCATCAGCCCCGCTGTGAGCTGGCCACCTGGGTTGAGGAGGGACACACGTTCCCTGTGAGGGGCAGCCTGGCAGTCCCGTTGTGCCCCCACCTACCGTGGTCACATCAGAGTCTGGGGGCGTCATCTCCACCAGGTTGATGTAGTAGGGAGCATCCTTCCAGGTTGGGTGGTTGTCATTGATGTCCAGGAGGGTGATGTTCACCTGTGGAGCCACAGGGGGCACTGTGGGGTGCACTGGCAAGTTAGTTATGGTCAGGGAGGGCCCTGTGGGGGCCCTCAGAGGTTTATGGAGAATCTTGGCCTTAATTCCCCAAATGTGGGCAGCTTGGGCAGGTCCCAGGCTTTTGTGGACAGGATGGCACCAGGTCCCTTCAGGAGAGGGCGGTCCCGTTAGGAGGGAGAGTGACCCCTGAAATCCTTGCTGTGACTGGGGACTTTACTGACAGGGTATAGATCACATAGAATCCCCTGAGCTTCCCAGTCTCAGGCACAAGGCAAGCACTTTCGCTGCTCACTTGCCACCAGGTGAATTATTTATAGGGCTCTGATTCCTCTTAGCAGGGCCTGCCTTGATGGAGGAGGGCTTTGTGGGGTCTTCTGCCAAGGCCCCAGCCCCTCTGGGTGGGCAAGGATGAGGTGAGGACCACGGAGAGAGGTCAGGAGAGGGCCCTGGGGAGAGTCCAAGACAGCAACAGGGAACAAGGAGGGGAGGTGCCTGGTGTCCTCTTCCTCTCCCACAGAGCACCTTTCTGTTCTCACTTCCTATCCCCTTCTGTGACCACAAGCTCACTCAGGGACTCCCAATTCCTTCCTTTAGCTCTCTGCTCTCTGGAGTAGCAGGGCTTTAGATGGGGTTCTAGGCCCATGCTGATGGTGGGGAACCCGGGCGTTATTTCTCAGCATCACAGGGTTTGGGTGGGGGGCAAGCAGCCCCCAGGGACCTGCCAAGTCCCTGTTCCTGGGCTGAGTGGCAGGATTCTGGCTTCTGCTTCCTGCAGGTGCTGAGGCAGAGGGCCTCTGGGGCTCATGCCTTCTTCCACCTGCTCAGCAGCCCTTTTGGGACATCCTCAGCCTGCTCTCACGATGCCTCACCGTGGATTGGGGACACCCTGAGGATGAGCTGGGGTGGGGGGTGATGTGGGGGCACTCACTGTGGCGATGCCCGTTTTCTGATTGTGGCCCACACCTCCGTCCACAGCGCGCACAATGAGGATGTACTCCGACTTGGTCTCTCGGTCCAGCAGGGACGTGGTGGTGATTTCACCTGGCGGAGGCAGAAGGACAAGAGGGAAGTGAAGGTGGGAAGGAGGGGTGAGCATGGGTTTGAGAGAGATGTCTGAGCCACAGAGACACAGCTGGGTCTGTGTGTGTGCTGGGTGGTGACACTGATCATGGGGACAGCAGCCACGCTCGGCACTGGGACCCCAGAGCTGGGCAGCAATATCTGCTACGAGGCGTCTGTAGATGCGGGCAATCTAGGCCAGTCCTGGGGGGCCAGGGTGTGCAGATTGGGGGTCACAGGGATCTTGGTCAGGTTCAGGCCTGACATTATCTTACTGATTCTCTCACCTGCGGCTAGTTACTTGATCCTCTCTGCCTCAGTTTCTCATCTGGTTAAAAGGGACCCATAAAAGGACCTACATTGTTAGGGACTAATATGAGATTAGTGAGGTGAATGCCATGCAAACCCTAGAAGAACACCGGGTGCTGTTTATTCACAAAGTCCCAGGAAACGCTGACAGGAAGGAAAACCCCAGCCAGCGACTCAGCCCTGGACGGCTAAGCCTATGGTGCATTGAGAAGTAATAGTTATAAAAATAATTTCCCAATTAGCCTGTGGATAGCATAATTGTATCGCTGTGACTTTTTAGTGTGTAAACAAGTTATTCTGTTAAATAAAAACATTTAAAATAGAGCAGTTTTGACAGCCACTTTTGGCATTTCTTTGTGTGTTGGTGTAATGTTGGTAGGGTAGGGGTGTGAGGGAATGTTTGGCAGTTGGTTCCCCAAAAGAAAAACAAGCATTTGCAGATCTTGGTGGTGTAAATACTCCCGCCAGGGCCCGTTTCAAGGCACTGCCTTAATGGCATTGAACACAGGACCTGGAATCCAGCGCACATCCAGCTCCTGGGGGCAGGTGGGGGCAGTGGGAGTGGAACTCAACCCATCACCATGGCCACTCACTGGGGACTGCCTCCATCCTCCTGAGGACAGGAGACCTAGATCTGGGCTCTGCTCAGGCCCATCCCAGATGCTTAGCCTTGGAAATAGTACTTAGCAATGTCGGGTCTCAGTTTTCTAATCTGTAAAATGCAGCTCAGTATGCCTTCCAACCAGAGGTGCTCTGAAGATGAAATAACCACAGGGGAAGCTTCTGACATTCAGAAAAGGATCACTCCCTCCCCATGCACTGTGAGAGTCTCCAAGGGCAGGGACTGTGTGCTATCCATCTTTTTATCCCAAGCTGTGTGACCTGGGGCAAGTTGTCCAACTTCTCTGTGCTTGGTTTCTTCTACCATAAAAAAAGGAAGCTGGGCCAGGTGGTCCCTAGGGCCCCTTCTGCTCTGATAGTTCCCTCCCCCACACACTGGCCTGTCCTCTGGCCACTCCAGAGCTGAGCAGGGAGCCAGGGATTAGGGACGAGGCAGCGAACAGGTCAGGAGTCAAAGCCTGGCAAAGGTATGTCCACTGAGCCATGTTCCCCACTGGGGTGGTGTCAATTAATTGGCAAGGTGAGGAAAAAATGAATCTTGAAAAAGTTTTAACATGAACTTGTCGGCATGATCAATGGCCTCTCCTGCCTGGGAAATTAGATCCAATTAAGACCACCTTTGTGCAGAGGGCCTGGCTAATGTGACTAAGGAGCTCAGAGGAAACTGTTTCCCCTTTTGGAGCTGGAGGAGCCAGGTTAGGGCAGCAGCAAATGTCTGTGCCGTCATGACAGGCCCTGGGCAGGAGCTGGAGTCCCTAGCCTGGATTTGCTCAGCCACTGCTGCAGGACGTGGCTCTAATGGGCTTCAGGTGACACAGCAAACATCTGAGCCCTGGAGCTGGCAGCTCAGGCTCTGTGAGTCCTTGGTGAAATGGTTAACCTTTCCTGTGGCTCTGTTTCATCTGGAAAGTGGGGATAACGGTGGAGGGTGAAATGAGATGATGTTGTTGGAGAACTGAGAACGGTGCCAGGCCCTTGGTTCGTGTTACTGATACCATCTCCACATCTGCAGATGCCACTGACCGTGGATCAGAAACAAATCGCATCTGGACTGAACATGTACAGGTTTTTTGTTATCCCCTGACCAATACACAATGACAACTCATTGTGCAGCACTCACATTGTACTAGGTGTCACAAGGAACCTAACGGTGACCTAAGTGTAACAGAAGATGTGCTGGGCTACATGAAAATTCTACACCACTTCGCAGAAGGGACGTGGTCTCCACAGGGGCCCTGGAGCCTTCCCCCTGCAGGTGCTAAGGGAGGACTGTGCCACTCTGAGTGTCTGGAGACGTGGCTCTCGGAGGTGGACGCTCCCGCGGGAGGCCCTGCCTTTTCAAAGGTGCAAGGTGAGACTCACTGCGGCTCCAGGCCCCTCTCTTCAGTCCTTGTGTACAGCAGCACCAGCCATCTGCCCCCGAGCTTCCAGGGAGACCAAAGACCTTCTTTGGCCAGGTCGGTGTGTTTAACAGGAAGGCCTGGAGCCCTGCTGGGCCTCTGAGCACATGCGCCAGGATGGACAATGGTCCCCAGACTTCCTGCTCCTTTGCACCCTGGCTGTGGCTCTCAGGCAGGGACTTGTTCCCCAGGTGTCCTGGCATCTAGGTGAGGCCACTGCCTGTCCTGGCCAACGGCTGTGAGCAGGACTGACACATGTCACTCCCAGGCCTGGCACAAAAACTCTCCCTGGCGCAATGTCCATGTACTCTTTTCCTTCTGCAGGGATGTTGAATCCATGACCCAAAGGGGCCTGAATGGGCAGGGCACCCACTGACCACCTGTACTGGGCAGCTGTGGGCTGCTGCTGTCTGAAGCCATTGAGTGTTGGGGTTCCCTTCCTGGTGTCTGGATGCAGCTCCCTCAGATAGAATCATGCAACTGTAAGCAAGGGCTGTGCATGCTCACGAAGCTGATGCAGACCCGAGGGCCACATCTTATGCCTCCTGCACCCGCCCCTGGCTCCGAGCAGGCCATACTCACTTCTGAGTGAATACAGGGGTCCTGCATTCCCTCCCAGGCTGGCTGAACAGCCTGAGGTTCCCGTAGCTCCTTTCTGCTCCTTTCCCCAGGCCGAAACGGGGGTAGAAAGAGGACGGGAGGCAGAGAGTGATGAAGAAGAGTTACATGAGCAGGGAGCTGGGGCGGGGGTGCTAGGTGAATAGACAAAATAAAGAATGGAGCCAATTTTTAGCCCATACTAAGGGCCTATTCTAACTGTGTTCCCATAGTAACTCATTTACTCTCACCTATACCATGGCACACCACAGGTGCATACAAAGAGAAGCCAGGATCCCAGCAAGGGGAGGGACACTTAGATGTAAGTAAACATGTCCCCGAAGAGTAGCATGTGAACCGGAGTCTGCAACCTAACAGGACCCATTGCCCTTGAGAGGGATCCTTTTGCGGACACATAGGAACAGAAGGAGACCCTGGTGTGGCCTGAGGAGCACAGAGCCGGGGCTGGGGCTCACCGGAGCGGGCGTTGATCCGGAACTGGGCGGAGCCCTCCAAGGAGTAGATGATGGACTCCTGACCGTACTCCCGGGAGCGGTCCAGGTCCGTGGCATTTAGGAACAGCACTGTGGCTCCTTGCGGGGAGGAAAGGGGGTGTTATTCACTCTGGGCCCACAGCCCCAGGCCTTGGTGCCAGGCCAAGAAAACTTCCCAGTGACTAGGCTTTAGGGAGGTGGGGAGCCACCACTCTTGGGCCCCAAATCCCTGAGGTGTGTGGGGGACAGGACGGACACAGCTCCATGGGAGAGTGAGGCCGGGGTGGGGATGGATCTGGCCCGTCTCCCCTTGACTCTTCTTCATGGCCCAAGCTGAGTAGACAGCTGCCTCCCCCTCTGTCTGGTTGACCTCTGAATTACGCTCACATGCAGACTTCGAAGTTTTTACATTCAGTTAAAAAGAAATAAAGTTCTGTATTAAATTATTCCACATTTATTGCATCCAATTTTGGTTCTGTTTTATCTTGTTCACAGGGGAATTTATAAGGGCTTTTACTTTCTCGTTAATGTCCAGTTAAGGGCTTCACCTTCATTTCCATCTACGTGAATCCTAAGTCGGAGATCAGCTTTTCCCAGAGCCCTGGTGAGACCCTAAGAGCGGCTTGTTCTGAGGCTGCACACACCCTGTCCTCCAGGGCCACAGCAGTTCCAGATAGGCTGTGTCCCCATGAAGGGAGCACATCCTGGTGCAAGGGTGCAGCTGCCAGCCTGCCCTAAACCAGAGCATATGCCTGGAGCCTGGGCACAGGGCAGGTGGTCCTGGGGCTGCAGGCTGGGCCTGGCCCTCACAGAGGAACATGCTTCAAGGCCACCCTTCATGGCTCCTGGGACCTGAGACCCTCTGCACTCTCCAACCCAGATGGCCTGGTTAATCCTCCATCCTTATTCTCTTCCTGCTGGGCAGTAGCTGCAGGAGAGCAAGGACCCAGTGCCCAGCTGAGGGTCTGCACAGAGCAGGTGCTCTATAAATAGCAGCAGGTAACCAGATGGCCCCAATGGCCTGATAGGTCACAAGCTGCCTGGCCTCAGAAACAGAGAAGTCTGTAGGCCCTGTGACTTCCAGCTGCCCATCCCTGGGCTCCCACCCCCTGCCCGGCCCCTACCTGCCATGATGTTCTCCACCACGGAGACAAAGTAGGCAGGCTTGCTGAAGGTGGGGGGGTTGTCATTCTCGTCCTGGAAGGAAAACAGATGGGTTGCAGGAGCCAGGTGTCCAAGGCAGGCACTGAGGGAGCAGGCTGGGCACACTGGCCCTGAGGAGATCTGGCCTGTCTGTGTAATGAGCCAGGTTGGGGGAGGGCACTTTCTCTGGCAGGCCATGGTTCAAGGAGGCAGGACAGGCCTTGGGGAAACTTGGAGGGTCAGGAGGGGGTGCTGAGGGATGAGGAGATGGGGAATGGAGGCGACAGTGGGGCTTGACCACAACCTGCAGTGTCCCAGGCTCCCAGCCAGTGTTCCTGCTGAATGCCAAGCTCTGTTCGGGGGCTACTGCTCTATAGTCACCAGCCTCCCAAGCTGGGATGCCCACTTGAGCTTTCCTCCCAGCCCAGCCAAGATGGTGGAAAGTTCTAGGAACTGGCCAAAAGGGACAAAGGAGCATCCCCAACCCTAAAGGCAGTGAAGTGGGCAGGGGCAGGGTGTGGTCAGGTTGTTCCTGCCCTGGGCCAGTTCAGGCACAGTCAGCAGGCCTCCCTCACACACGTGAGCAATGGCTCCTTGCCCCCTGGTAAGCCCTGCCCTGGCTCTAGCGAGCTCTGGGGCACTCTGTTCTCTGGACCGGCTTTCACCAAGCCCAGAGCAGACATAGTGGGGTCTGAACCAGGCAGCAGTGGTGGGGAGGCTCCATCTCGGGGAGCCTGGACCAGGTGCGGCCCTGCCTCCTCCAGCACCGCTGTTCCTCCACACCTGCCCAGTCCTCTTCAATCAAGGCGCCTTCCTGCCTTGAAGACTCTCAGGCTCACCAATGGCTTTGCAATCACTCACCAAGAATCTTCCCTGTCCCCTCTTCTAGGGGGCCTCTCTGGGCCCCTGGCGCTGAGCCTTCTTACCACCTTCTCCCCACCCCTGCAAGGTACACTGTAGAGCTCAGGAATCACTATCTGGGGGAGGTGGTTCCCCTCACTGAGGGCTTTGTCTCTCATGGAGCAGCAGAGGGCTCTTGGCGGGGGTGGGGGTAAGCGTTGTCCCTCACCAGGCCCCTTTTGCTGGAGTCCCTTCTGGCTGAGTAACCAGGAAGGAGTCAAAGACACGTGGCCAGCTGTCCATCCCTTGGGACTTTACCGAAAACCTCAAAAGGGAACACTCCAATTCTTCCCAAATCTGTCCCCTGGCTCTGACTGTGCACCGGCCCCTGCCAACCCTCTGCCCTGGGCACTGGTGGTCTCAGAACTCCCTGGAAGGGCCACATCCCACCACACACCTAGCCTCTGCCTGGTCCCTGGTGTGGACACAAGTGTCCCATCTGCACACATGGAAGCTTCCACTTGGCTGCATGACACGCGCCAAGAATGTCAGTGACGGAGAGCGAGGCAGAAACTTATTAGCGGTGATATTTCCCCGGATCCTGGCACTGCATTCGCTATTAGTTCTAATTCAGCGGCTCCCTCTACAAAAGCTTATTGTCCTCTAATGGGAAATCTACAAACTGAATTTGACTTCTTTATTAAAAACCAACATGCAGTGGAACAAAAGGAATCACCTGGCCCCTTTCACCTGCTCCTCTGCTGCTCTGATCTGCCCTCCCCACTCCCAGCCTTTGTGGTAAGAGCTCCATCAACTACCAGGCTTTTTTTTTTTTTTTTCAATTGAGAATCCTTTTGGTGGAGGGAGGAGGTGGCTTAGCCAAGTGACAGCTACTTAAAAACCACCCACTTGCAAAATCAACCCGCAGGCAGTGACCTTTTCAAGTGTGGTCCTTAGACACGAGTGACGACTCTGTCCCGAAGCCCTGCTTGGGGATAGTCGTGTGCACTCACAACCCAGTGGTCCCTGTCTTTATTGCTGGCCTTTCTGGCTGCAAGGGGTGCTGGGTGGCCTCGGAAGGGAAGTGTGAGCCCCTGTGACCCCCTGTGATGGTGGTGGGGAATCTGACAGCGGGGCCCCTTCTGCTGCACTGCACAAGGCAGAGTCCTGTGCCTCTCGCCCTGCACAGAGTCCCCTCCTGGGACCAGGCAGGGAGGCTGATACCCACTATTGTACAGCAGTGGCAACAGGTTGGCCCAGCCCTTCCTCTTCCTGCTGACTCTGCTCCCACTCTCCAGGGGCTGGGCAGAAGGAGAAGAGGCCCTGCCCTGCCCCTTCTGTAATGGAGCCGCACGTTGGGATGGGTCTGGGCTGTGGGGCAGTCCCTGGGGTTCAAGATGTCCTGGGGCAGGGAGCAGACCTTTAAAACCTTTGCGAGTCTGAGTGTGGTCCTTGACCAGCCATCAGCACCACCGGGAGCTTGCCAGAAATGAAGGGCCCCCGTCCTACTTCAGTCCCATAAGACAACAGTCTGCACTTTGTGAAGGTTCCCAGGTAATCCTGGGTATGAGGACCTTTGAGAAGCACTGGTCTCAGTCATATGTCATGACCAAGGTTCTTTTATTTTTTGGTACCGGAGATCGAACTCAGGTCCTTGCGCTTGAGAGGCAGGCAGTGGAACCACTGAGCTAAATCCCTGGCCCCATGACCAAGGTTCTTGTCCCATGCATGTGGTGAGAAGAATGTCAGCAAGGAGTCACTCAGGTATGAGTTCAAATCCCAGCTCTTCCAGGTGTGGTGGTATAGGCCTATAATCCCAGCACTTGGGAGGCTGAGGCAGGAGGATTGCCATGAGTTCGAAGGCAGACTGGGCTAAGTGGTGAGTTCAAGGCTAGCCTGAACTGCGTGGCAAGACTCTCAGAAAAAAAAAAAAGTTATTCAAATCCCAGCTCTGTTGTTTACTAGCAGCAAGGAAGACACTGGTGACCTTGGGCCAGCTATGTTCCCCTCCCTGAAACTTGGCTTCCTCATCTGTAGAATGGGGATGAGAAACCAAGCCTGGCACATCCAGGCTTGAATTGCTTTCAGCTGATTGTGCCTGTGCAGCCCCAGGGTTTAACCTATTTCCCTAAACCTCCCCTCCTCTTACCCTCTGGCAGTCTGCTTTCCCAAAGCCCAGAGGGGTCCCTCTGCTCCAGAGCTCACTCACTGGAGCTTCTGTTTGCAGAGACAAGTTCGGCCTGCTGCTGCCCCAGTGTGTGTGACTGTCATCAGCTGCACTGACGGCCAACATGCCAAGTCCCCAGCTGTCAAGGGAGGATGATGTGACAATCTCATGTCACCCTCACAGCAATATGTGAGGCAGGTATGGCGATCGCCCCTATTTAGCAGATGAGGAAACTGAGGTTCACAAAGGTGGGAAGCCCAGGTCACAAAGCTAGGGGTAATGGAGCCAAGTTCAAAGCCACATGAAGAAGCCACCCCCTCTTCCCATTCAGTGTCTTGGGTTCAACAGCAGGCATCGACCCACCTGCGCGTCCTCCCGGGCCCCAGGTGCCCTGCACACAAGCTTGAGCACAGAGATGGGCTGGCTGGAAGGGAGGGGTGGGTGTGCAGGGTAACAAGTGTGGCCAGGCTCAGAGAAGGTTTGGGGTCAAGACCGGGAAACCAAGGTTAAGTCCGTGAGATGTGGCTGGGGTCAGAGCCATGCTGGCAGGGGGCCTTTAAGGGATGGGGGTCGGGTGGGGGGAGGTGTTTTAAGTTCACGACAGGCCAGCTCTGGGGCTCCTCCGGATGAGATGTCCTCTTCTCTTCCCCTGCCATGCCCTGAAGCCAGAGTTTGTAGGCACAATGACCCCAGAAGTAGGGCCCTGGCTCTCTGGGATTCCCTTTGCTGTCCTGGTCCTTCGAGACCTCTTCCTTTCTGCTCCCACTGCCTACCTGGGGGCTCCCCAGGCATGGCCACGACTTCTCCCTACTCCTAGCTCCTCACCCTATTCAGCAAGGAGCAAGGTCTCTTGCCCTGACTAGGACCTTCCCACTTGGGATCTGGCCCTGGGGCTTGGGCCTTAGGTGGTGAGGACAAGGGTTAAACACAGATGTGGGGCTGTGCCGGGGCTGTTGGCAAAGCCTGAGGTGATAGGAAGGCCATGCAGCAAGCCTGTTCCAGGGAGATTTTCCTGTGCTCATGTTGAATCACAGCGTGTCTTCGAACCTGACAATCTGATACAGTCCCCCGGAGCCCATGACGCACTAACTCTCACGGACACACATTTACCCTCTCCTGCAGATGGGGCACCTGTGTGTGCTGGGGTGCTCGGGGCCCAGGGGAGAGCCCTCTGGCTCCTGTCAGGCCATGCTCTGTGTCCCCGGCATTGTGAGGATCGGCACAAGGCAAATGAAGCAGTGTGGAGATGGATTCAGAGAGTGATAATTTCCGACAGGGAAAGCACGGAGGTGTGCTTGATATTCATGTCAGACAAGCTGTGGTCAGCTTCCAGCCCCTTTTCGTCTTCAGAGGAGTGGAAAGGGGGAGACCAAAGGAAGAGAGGGCCGCAGAGAGAGTTGGAGGAGGAAGATGACCTTCCAGTCACTCCCTTGAACTTCACAGAGCATGGCCATCAATGAAGGAGCTTGACGCCTTTCCTCCCAGCCTGTCCCCTGCCCTGGGGTCCCATACAGTTGGAGCAGGGACATCTGTCTCCAAGATCATGCAGGCAGCAGCTTAGCAGTCTGAGCTGTGAGGACATGGGCCCTATCACCCCTGAGTACTTACAAACACCTCGATGGTGACAGGGACCGTGCTGTTGAGAGAGGGGTTGCCAGCGTCCTTGGCCATGACCGTCAGGTAGATCAGCCCATTGGGTATCTGCTCGTAATCCAGGGGGCGGCTCACACTGATCACTGGAACGACAGGAGCAGGGCCTAGACCTCAGGGTTTCCCTTTGGGCAGAGATGGTGTGGCTGGCACAGCCCAGACCACAACTGCCTTGTTTTCCCCTCTAGCTTCCAAACATCTGGAGCCTCCTCCTGGTCTTCACTTAAGTTTGTTGATGGACTAATCTGCACCAGGGACTGTGCTGAGCCCACTGGGCCATCACTAATGTGGTAAGGTAAGCCCCACTTTACAGATGAAGCAACTGAGCTCAGAGAGGTTCAGTAACTTGGCCAAGGTCAGGCAGCAACATAATAGACAGGAGCCTAGGTGTGGCCACATCCAAAACAATGATACTCAATTGCAGCTTTCTGTGTGGACACAGGACATAACATGACGGCTTTAGTAGCATAAAATCAAACTAGGGGTTCTTTTTAGCAGTAAAGAAGGTCAGGTGAGGAGGTGGGCAGACCCCTGGGACTTTCAAGTTTTTAAAAGAGGAATTTAGATTTTACAGAGAAAACCAGGCTGGGGTTTCCAGGGACAGGACTACATTTTCCTTTTTTTGCTTCTTTTCTCTCTCTCTCTTTTTTTGGCAAGGTTGGGGATTGAACCCAGGGCCTTCAGGATGCTAGGCAGGTACTCTTCCACTAAGCTGCACCCCCAGCCCCAGAGCTGCATTTCTGTGACTGCATTTCTCTGACACAACTATGGAGTGGGGGGAACAAGGCCAGACTCGGGATCACATGATGCACTGGTTCTGCATCGGGATCACCTAGCCCAGCCCTCCAGGACGAGGGAAGCTTCCTGGGAGGAGGTTGGAATGAGCCTTTAAAGTTCGAAACGGAGACAGATCTTTCGCAAATGGGAAGGGCAAGAGGTGGAGGGAGCAGAAGCGGGGGGGGAGAGGGGAAGGGGACGTAAGAAGAATTAAGGTGTGTTATGTACATGTACCAACTTCCCAAGAAGAGTGTAATCATTATATGCTGCAATCACATACAAGAGAGAAAAAACTTCATTGGAGGCCGTGAGCCGAACAGGCGAGGAGAGGCAGGGCGGATGGGCCAGGAGGAAGGGCCTTCCTGGCAAAAGGAACAGACCCAGCAAAGACACGGAGGTGACCACCGTAAGGGGAAGGAGTGTCCAGGAGTCAAAGAGGCGGGATCCCAGTGGGCAGGATGAGACTGGTGAGCTACCAGGCTGGGAGGAGGCGCCCCAGAGCCACGTCACACAGGGACTTGAGCGCTATGTGTGGCAGCTTTGCTGGGTGAGTGCAGGCAAGTCACTCCCTGTCTCAGGCCTTAGCTGCCTTGTCTGAAAAACAAGGTCTCTCATGGATCCTGATGCTGAAAGTTGCTGCTGCCACTCCCTGTGCCAGGGTTCTAGGGACTGAGCTGCAGGGCCAGGTCCAGAGTGCAAAACTGGGCCTGGGAAAGGTCATGGCCTAGACAGGCTGTAAGCGAGGTGGCCAGGAGACTGCCCAAATGATTGGGTATGTGTCAGGTGACAAGCCCCCACAGCTTCAGTAAGAAATGGGGACTGGCACAGATTCTGGTGACACTGCCTGCAGGGCTGGCCATGGCCTACAACCCAGAGAAAGGTCTGGCTAATGTGAGACTCACTAGCCCTACCGAAGGGTGACTTCCGGTCACAGGGTGCTCCAGTGACAGGAGCTCAGGCAGCATCCTGAGCAGTGTAGGGGGTCTGGAGGCAGCAGAGACCCTTCCTCCACCCCCCCATGAGCACTGTGAGCATGCAGAGCCCCAGCCCAGCCTTCCGTTCTGGCCTGCTGTACCTCCATAGCCCTCGTACACACTGATGTCAAAGTAGCTGCCAAAGGCGGACGCATTGACAATGCTATAGGTGATCTGGTTGTTTGGCGGGGAGTCTTCATCTGTTGCCTGGAAGAAGAGGGCAGATAGGGCCCCATGAACCCATGGAGAGCACGGGAAGCCACCCCCTCTCACAGCTCCTTCTTCAGGTGAGATCAGCTTGGGTCATGTGCTGGCCTAGGACCAGGGGCCCCCTTTGTCCCTCAGTGGAGCCCACCCAGCAAATACCCCAATCCCATCCATGTGCTAGGTACGGTGGCAACCTGGGAAATGGAGGGGGCAGGCAGAGACCCAGAAAGAGCTGGGAGGGGGTAGCGTTCTCAGGCGATGCTCGGCATGCCAATGTCCTGCACCTTTCTGTTCAGGCCACAGACACCTTCCCAGACCTACAGACCAAGTTAGGGCACACTGTGGTTTAGATGTGGTGTCTCTTGAGGGTTCATGTGCTGGTGGCTTTAGTCCTCGAGGTGGATGTGTTGGTATAAATGGTGGCAGGCCCATTAAGGGGTGGGGCCTAGTGGGAGGTGGTTAGGTCAGTGCCAATCCATCAGACTGGATTAACATAGCTCTGGAGGAACCCTGGTTAATTCCCTCCAGAGCAAGTTGCTCCAAGAAAGCCTGGCCCTGGATCTCTCTTGTCTCCTCTCTTGCCATATGATCTCTCCCTCGAGCACATGCTCTTGACATGATGCTGTATGCCATCTTGGAATGCAGCCAAGAAGCCTCACCACAGGCCTAACCAATGAAGCCACCCCACACTGGACTTTCAGCCTCCAAAACTGTGAGCTAAACAAACCTCTTCTTTATAAATCTCTAGCCTTGGGTATTTTGTTATAGCAACAGAAGATGGACTGACACCAGGTCCCTGGAGTGCGGTGGGGACTCCCTGCAGGATGATACCTGCAGTGCAGAGCCTCCATCCTAGGGCTGACTCTGCTGCTCTGCTGACACACTGTGTCTTCAGGACCTACCTCTCCCTCCTGTACCCCAGGGTTTCTGTGGCACTGTTACTGCTCCTATCTAGATGTTCCCCCCAAGCTTCATGCACTCATAGGTGGGGCTTTTTGGAGCTGGCTGGATCTAGAGCATGTGATACTGGGATTAAGGATGTGTGGTACTAAATCAGTCCACTGATTGGAATTAGCACAGTTTGGGGTGTGGCTGAATAGATTTACTGAAGACAGAGGCCCCATCCTGGGTGTGGGTGGTATCACCCAAAATGTTTGTGGCCTCATGGGATAAAAGTGAAAGGTAGGCTTCCTGTTTCTGCTGCTTTGCTTGCTGTTTGCTGCCTTCTGCTTACCCTGCCATGGACTGTTTCTCTTTTGTGATGCTCCTCTGCCATGTCATCCTGGAACCAGCCAATTACGGACTGAAACCTCTATAAACCATGAGCTGAAATAAACCTTTCCTCCCTTAACTTTGAGTGTCAGGTATTTTGTCCCAGCAACCAGAAAAGTAATTAAGATAGGCACCTTCCAGCTGCAGCAGTTCCTAGGCAGGCACTAATAGGCTTCCCTGGGGGTCCTCGCATGGGAGGTGAGGGACATCCTTGCTAAAGAGTGACCTATAATTCAATCTAGGACAAACACTGTGATTGTGGCCCTGCTCAGTCACCATAACAGGAGATAATGTGCTCAAAGGAGGCCTAACAGACACCAAAAGTTTGACCCCCAAACCTTGGTGGGTGGGTGGTTAGCACCCTTTGCTGTGGGTTCCTGAGGGAGCAGCCAGGAGGAATGTCCAGGCGTGAAGGCCAGACACATGGCCATGCAGGGTTCCCTGACCCCCCTGACCCCTTACCCGCAGCCGCACCAGCTGTGTGACAGAGGGCTCATTCTCTCTCAGGGCACCCACGTAGGCATCCTTCTGGAAGATGGGCACATTGTCGTTGACATCCAACACATTGATGCGGACCCGGCCTGTGGTCTCCTCACCACCCCCGTCCCGGGCGATGACTGTCAGGGTGAAGCGCTGGATGAGCTCAAAGTCCAGTCTGGTGATCAGCAGGATGAGTCCTGTGTCCTTGTCCAGCGAGAACCTGTGTCAAGAGGAAAGAGGCAGAAAGATGCCCAGGTTCAGAGCAGGCTTGTGGATGAGGGTGTTTCACCAAGGACAGAACCCTGGCAGAATAGCCCTCTTGCCCTGAGCAGGAGTCTCTGCCAAATGGAAATGTTCAGGTACTGGAGAACTGGAGGGACAGAAATTCTGCCTCCAGGACAGTTTTGCACTACAACGCTCTAGAATGGCAGCAGAGTATCCCACAAGGGGAGGGGTGGCTGGTCCTCTCTTGGGAGCTATGCTTGTCATGTGCTTGAGGACTGAGGCTCAGGGAGGAGGCTGGCAGTGTCCTTCGGGGGCAGCAAGGGCCAGCGAGATGAGTCCTTCAAGTACCTCCTCTAAATGTCCCCTCAGGAGGCTCAGCTGAGCTGTCAGGAAGGACCCAGCTCTAAGGCATGGAAGCCCTAGGAAGAGATGAGAAACCCAGGATGATTAGGACAAGGCTGCATACACATGGGTGCCCAAGGGGCAGGGTGCCCTGTGCATTCAGCCACAGCTGGTCTCTTCCTCTCACACTGAGCCCTCATCACAGTGGCAAAGGACACCAGCGATGCACCCAGCAGTGTCCCAGTCTGTTCTTGATCATCCCCTCAGACAGGCCGGGGTTCTGAGCTGATAGCCACTGTCCTACTCATTCTGCCGGCTTCCAAATGCATCTCACTCTTCATTTTTGGAAGCAGACCTGCTCTCTTATTCAGCCTGGCATTGATCATGTTAAAAATGAGATGGCAGGAAAGGGATTTAGCTCAGTGGTTCCGCCACCTGCCTTGCAAGAGCAAGGTCGCGTGTTCGATCCCTGGTACCAAAAAAAAGAAAGAAAAATGAGATGGCCTAGCTGGTCATTGTGGGGGCTACCTGTAAACAATCCTAGCACTCTGGGAGGCTGAGCCAGGAGGATCACAAGTTCAAGCCTGGCTGGGGTAACTTAGTGACTTAGACCTAAAAAAAAAAAGTCTCAAAGTTTTTTAAAAGTGCTAGAGATGTAGCTTAATATGAAGGCCCTGGGTTCAACCCTGAGTACCACAAAAAAAAAAAAAAGAAAAAAGAAAGAAAAGATGCCCTCCCATGGTTCAGATTAATCTAAGACAAGGGGAAAGAGATGGCCCAGCGCTGTCACCCTGGGGGTGGCAGGGCAAGGATGGCACAGGTCCAGCAGTGCGGCAAGTTGCCCACATAGTTGCTGCTGCACACGGAGAGGCCCCTCCCGTTAGAGGCCGTGTGTCAGCGTGATCACATGCAAAGGCCTGGCACTGTGACTCTGGGCAAGTAACTGTAAGGTGGAAATGGCAAGAGAGCCGAGCACTGAGTTCCTCTAGCATTTGGCTGTGAGGATTACACAAGATGATGCATGTAAAACACTTGGCAAAGTGCGTGGCACACAGTCAGGCTCCCGCATGTTAGCTGTTGCTGCTGGTAATGGTGAGCTAATCACCCTAAATGGTTGGTGCTGCCAGGCCTCGCAGACACACATTCTTCTCCATGCCTGAAGCCAAAGGCTGCATTTCAGGGTCAGAGGAACTGTATCCCAGAGTGTTTAGGGGGCTTGGCGAACTCTGAACTGCAATCAGGGCCAAACCGGGAGCTGTGCCCATGAGGACTGACTCCCAGTCCAGTGCTCTGGCCAGGGGCCCCAGAACCCTCCCTAAGAAGTTTTCCAGATGGATTACCCTGGGTCACAGAGGGGCTGGGAGAAAGGGTCTTACCTGTCAGGGTCGTCACTGAAGAAGTAGCTGACTTCCCCAAAGGTGCCCACGTCATTGTCTGTGGCCTGCAGTGGTGAGAACAGGAAGTTGTTACTACCAGCCCAGCTGAGGCTGTGGACCTCACCAGGAAAGGGCCACAAGAAACCTGTTTCTCCCACACAGCTCCTGTGGCTCAGCCAGATTCCCTAGAGCCACACTGCTCCAAAAGGTGCCATCTGCCACAAATGACTCACTTTATTTAGGAAAGCGCAGCTCTAGGAGCCAGTCCTCTACTGTCTAAGTCCACTGCTCCTGGCCCCATGGCAGCCCCAGGGCGGGGCTCACCCTCTGCAGACACTCAGTGGGTAGAGGGCAAATCCTGGGCCTGGGGTCACAACCTGTGGATCTGCAAAGTACTACAAAGGAAAGTGGGTGTGGTGTGGCTTCACCCATCTGGTGGATTCTTCTGGTGATTTTCCCATCCCCAAAGCCTCTAAGTCAGGTGTGCTGTTGGGGGCTGAGGGGTCCAAGGGGAATTTCTGGTTGTGCCCTTTGACCCTAGGAATAATCCACTGCATAACAGAGCAAGCTGTCATTTGCTTGGCCACCTTCTCTTTGAGACACAGGCTGTCACCCCATCCCTACCCTTCTTGGGCTTATTTGCCAGCTGGAACAAATGGCCCTGAACCCAGCTGCCTACCCTGTCCCCAGCCACAGGGACTGGCTATGGGTGGCCCTTGACCATTACGGGTCCAGCAGTCTGCCCTGGATCCTTCTAATGGTTGTTGGGGATAAATGCTTTTTTCCAGGGAATGAAGCCAGGACAATGTGACCTGGAGATTTTGGGAGGATGAAGCTAGACCCAAGAGGAGCTGGGGAAGAGAGGGGCCGAGTCCTGGTGCTTTAGGATCTTGAGTCTGAAGTCCCTTCCCACCTGAAACTTGGTCTGTGAATCAAGGGCTCTCTCTCCTGAGCTGGGCCAAATTGAGCATCCATCAGCTGCAGTCAAGAGACTAAAGGACAGGCTGGCCCTATGCTGGTGTCCATGGCAATAACAGTGACCACTGACAGCCTCCACCATATCAGACCTTTTACGTTTTTAAAGAACATCCATGTTTATTGTGACCTCATTTTATCCTTGCTGCCATCCATGTGATAAGGAAGCCTGACACTGCTACCCACCTCACAGATCACTCAACTGAGACCCCGGATTTTTGAGCCCCAAAGGGAACCCTGTCACCAGGTGGGGAGCAGGACAGAAGCAGAAGGGGGTCTGAGCCAGCTTTCCTGCTCCCTGCCTGGTGCTCCCTGCTTCAGGCCACCTGGAGAGGCCCCTCCCAATCTCCTACTTCCCAAGATGAGCACAGTGCTAGTAGGGGGTTGACTTTTGTCACTGGGACCATTGGTTTCTGTCTCATCCCTGGCATGGCTGCAATGCACACATCCATCCATCCATCCATCCATCCATCCATGGGCTACATATTCAGCATAATCTGTACTGGGTACTGTGTACTGTTCTAGATGCCCTGGAGCTGGGCAAATAGCACCTGTTACCAGATGCTAGAAGGAAAAGGCTTTGCACTGACCATAGGCCCAGGTATATCTGTTTTATACTCAGGGCTTCTTTATAAGATCATATTTGGATAAAGACTCTGCAGCTAAAAATATGTTTTAATACCTCTCTACTAAATATTTTCTGAGGTTCTTTTTAAAGCTCCTATATTCTATGAAATCAATTAAATTCTATGTTCCTTATAATAAACCTGAATTCTCATGAAAAACCCAATTCCCGTTCAATCTATTCGGTTCAGGAAGGCGGATCTGTGAATAATATATTTCTATGCCAAATGAATGAAACGAAAAAAATGTTTATACCCAAAGAGCTAAGATCTTAGTTAATCAGAAAATGTGGCTATTCATAAAGATGCCATTTCCAGGGGCTCTGGGCTGCTTGCCTTTATGTGACTGCCTCTTGTCCCCGACTTCCATTCACACAATTTTAGTTTCTGTGGACTCTGCATACTGTGCTCCTTACCATGCCCTGGGCCTCTCTGAGTTGCTGCCTCTAAACCAAGAGGAGAACTTGCTTCAGGAAGAAGGGAGCCTTGTGTAAGGTGCTGAGTTCGATCCCCGGTACAACAAAATAAAAAGAAAGAAAGAAGGGAGCCTGGCTGTCCCAGGGAAAGGAGACCAAAGCTCCCCATTCATTCTCTTTCTGCAGGGGCAGGGGAGGAGGGCTGGGTGGGGACCCACTGGCAAACTGGGCCTCGAATGTGGCATTATTGGACTGTAATAACTGCAATGTGGCCCAGGCAAGAGCTGTGTGTGATGCCACTGAGCCCCTTGGAGAGGGGCCCACATGGGGTAGAGACCCTAGGTCCAGGCCAGAGAGAACAGCCAGGTTGCTGTGTGACCCAACCCCTTGGGCCTCAGCATCCTCCTCCAACAAAGGAGAGGTACAGGGAAGCTGGAGGATGGAGTTGGCACCTGCTGGGCTCCTGGCTGGCACAGACAGTGCCAGCCACATAGGAGATGCTTCTCACATGCCTGAAGAGTGAAGGAGCAAAACTGAGTAGGAAAAGGTGGGGAGAAAAAAGGAAGGGCAGAGAGGATTCAGAATAAAGGAAAGGAGTGGAGCAAAAGGGGAAAGGGAGGGGGAAAGGCCAAAGAGGACCAGTGGCAACCTGGAGGTCACAGGTGAGTCCTAGAGGCAGCCACCCGTGTCTCCAAGACCTACAGAATTGCCCTTGGGCTGTCAGGGCAGGAAGGACCCTTGAGGTCCCCTTGTCCAGTCCCCCTCACCCTGGGTCCTGAAGCAACTGAGACTCAGGGAAATGGGGTGGCCAGCACCTGGGGGACAAGATGGGGCTGTCCTAAAGCAGATGCTGCCTGAACTCCCACCCTGGGCCCAACCTCCCTTCCTGGATTGGGCTGGGCTCACCAAAGGGTCTCATAGTAAGCCCCGTCCCTGGGGGCCTCTCACTGCCCTCTCAGGCCACTAATGCTGACCAGGGAAGATTTGTGAGTCCTTCGGTGTCCCCAGCTAATGACCATACGAATTATGTATGCCCCATAAAGAGAAGCAGGGGAGCTTTCACTTCTCAAATGCGTGTGGCAGAATAAGAAATCCAGAGCCATCTCTATGCCCTCCAGGGCAGGTGGGCAGCAGTACTGGCAGCAAGAGACTCCATAGCTCGGCCAGTGTCCAGCTGTAGGCTGAGCAGGGCAGGAGCCCAGCGCCTCCTCCTGAGCACAAGCTCAGGCCCCCCAGGTCCAGCCTGGATCACATCCTCCTCCTCTGCCTGGTTCACCCTCCCTGTCCTCCCTGCCCCACAGCAGAGGCTAAGGCTCCACCCTGTGCTCTGCATCCCCAATCCCTATGGCCCGGGCTCCCTGAGGGCAGGGCAGGGACTGGATGTACTCAGACCCTACAGCTTCCACGGGCACTTGAGGAATGCTCCCCAGTCTCTGTCTTCTACAGCTGCATCTGCACCCATATCTGCGCATATTCATGAATAAATTTGTTTAATGAGACCACATCCCTACCAGGTAGGCACTTAGAACTCCTGCCCTGCATGTTGCAAGTGAGGAAACGGCAGCTCAGTGACTCTGAGCAACATGCCACGACCCAGTGGCAGGCAGGTGGCAGAGCTGGCCTTCAAATCCCTGGGTTTAGAGCCACTCCACAGGTGGTGGCCCACCTGGGCCCTGGAGGCCCCCACCTGGCCGTCCAACTGCCCACCTGCTGTCCTGCCTGGCTGGCCACCCTTCATCCTGGCCCCACTCTGCTGGCTACCCGTGTAAACCACCTCCTTCCAATACATGTTGTGGCTGCCAACTGAAGCCCAAGACACACGAACTGACAGACAGGGGCTCATGAAAGGAAGGAGGGCTTGAGGCGGAGCCGAGAGCCTTTTCATGCCACAAACTCCCCTCCCCTGCCACGTTCTAGGAAGGACCACATCTGTCCCCCTGCAGGGTGACTACTGGGGTTGCACAGGCCAGGCAGTGGCTATGGGATGGGGACAGGGATGGCCCAGTCGGCTAGGGAGTGGATCTCATATTGCACATGGTGACTCTAAGAAGTGCCAAACCAGGGTTCTAGGTGAACGTCTCAGGCCCTGCTAGCACCCTACCTTTCTTCCCCAGGCTGTGAGCTGGTACCTGCCAGTATATATCACTATGTTTTTCTAGTTGTCAAAGCTCTCATAAGAGGTCAGAGGCAAGAAGTCAAAACCAGTGGCTAGGGTGATCATCCTCTGTTAAAGAACCTTCAAGGGCTCCCCATTACCTGCAGAGCTGACTCCAGACTGATGCCTTAGTGTCCTTGACACACCCTAAACTGTTCTTTCACCGCTGACTACCTCAACCCTTCACCCCATAACTACTGTCCAAACTCTGGTGCACCCCTCAGGGCCCATCCCAGAAGCCTCCTCCCTCAGAGAAGGACACAATGGACCTGAAGAACAGATGTGGGACACCAACCATGCCCCCCAAAGCTTCCTGACAGTGAGCAGACAGACACTCACTCAGCCACCTTGCCAGTCACCTGGGGAGGAGCTCTTTGGCAGAGTGTCTTTGGTTTAGGGGACAGTCAGTGGCTGGGCTCTGAGCCAGAGCCCGGAGCCTGGTGGGAACTGCTTGGCCGCAGACACCGAGGTGGGGGCAGGGGTGTCTGGAGTCTCTGGCTCCCTCTCCAACCTCCCCGAGCCCAGCGCCTGTCCCAGGCTGGCACATGAGACAGGGTGTGGCCAGGATGGGCTGCCGAGCCCCCTTGACATATAAGGCAATCCCTCTGAGGGTCCTAGACACTGGCATTACCAGCAAAGCAAGTGCCTCATCAGGTCTTCATCACTCTATCTGCCAGTGCTTATTTCAGTGATGGGCAGGGCTGGTAGAAGTGTAATTTTCTTCTGCTGACAAAAAGGAAAAAAGAAATAGAGGTCGGGGGAATTCAAAGGCTAAGAGAAGGTGAGTGGAGGAGCCTGTGGCAGGGGTGTGGCCAGGCCCAGTCTGAACCCCTTTCTCCCTGCTCCAGGGCAGGCAGAGGGTAAGATGTTGCTCCTGCCATCTTGCTTTGAGCACTTAACTCTATGCCACGAAATGTGCTAAACACTTCTTGCGCTGTATTTCATTCCCTTTTCCCCAACAATCCTATGTGACCAGCACCTGTATTATCTCCATTCTATAGACAAAGGAGGGACTGAGGCTCAGGGAGGTCAATCATCTTGCTCAAAGTCAAACAGCCACAGGGCTGGGATATGAACACAATCTGATCATGCCTAGGGCATGTTTCTCTCTCTCTCTCTCTCTCTCTCTCTCTCTCTCTCTCTCTCTCTCTCTCTGGGGTCTCACTATGTCACAGGCTGCCCTCCAACTCCTAGGTTCGAGATCTTCCTGCCTCAGCTTCTCAGCTTCCTGACTAGCTGGGATTACATGTGTGTACTAGGCAAGGCATGAACTCCTAACCTCCCCTCCCACCCCGTTCTCCTACTATAGGGCTGGGGGAGAGGGTACCCTGCAGTGTGAGAGCTCAGCCATGGAATCTGGGGTGATTCTCACCAGATGGGGTCCCAGCAGCAGTATTCGCCTTCTTGCCTTGGTGACTGCCCCGGGGGCCAACCTGCAGAGAGTGAGCTCCCAGCAACTCGGCTGAGTTGGTCAGCACTGGGGGGTGTGTGTGTGTGTGTGTGTGTGTGTGTGTGTGTGTGTGTGTCTCCACAGCCTGAGACCCTCAGATATCTGCCTGTGTGTCTTTCATAGATCCCGGAAGACGCACCCCTCCTCCCTGCCCCATGCCTGCGTGCTCTGCCCAGGTGGCTCAGGGTCCAGGCCTGGGAGGCCGTGTGGCTCCTCCTGAGGGCACTGCTGTGTGAGGAGTATGATCTTCCACCCTGTGCGCCTGGGACTCCAGGTGCAGCCCAGCTCCCTCGGATCCTCAGCTCAACATTCACACCCAGTCCTGTGAGCCCGCCCTTCCCCAGGGCCTGCTCCTTCCGACTGTCCCCTCCCCGAGAGCGACCTGCTTACCCAGCTGTCTTTGCAGTGAACAGTACCATTTCCTGGTCTCTTCCACTCAGCCCCTGCACTCTCCCTGCCAACACACACACACACACACACACACACACACACACACACACACAAGTAGCGCCTGCCTTGCCAATACTCTGTCCCCATGTGTCCCCTGCAGGCCCATGTCTGTACCTCGATACTGTCCCTCATTTGGGCCATCAGACACCCATCTGCTGATGCTGGGTCGTGGGCCCCCAGTGACCCACACCTGCCCATTAGGCCTTGGCCCTGCCTCATCTTGGGCCTGGGGACTCAGGCCAGGGGCCTGATGCTGCTGCGGACCCACATCTCTGATGCTTTCCCATTGGGACACAGGCATCAGGCATGGTCTCTGGCAGAGCTAATGCCCCACCCTCCCTAGAGCCGAGAGTCCTGAGAGCCTCCGCTCACTCCCCGAGTCCTCACACATCCCCATCTTGTCACTCACCTCTCTCTGCCCTTCTGTCTCAGGCAGCCAGGGTACCGCCCTGGACCTCCTCTCTTCCCCACAAACTCTCCTCTTTCTGTGTCCCCACTGCATACTTCCCTTCCCCCAGCCACCTGGGCATCTGTCCTGTGGGTGGGGCAGGCGGGCAGCACCTGCACAGTCACTCCCGCCCGCGCCTGCACCCAGTCACGTCACGCCACGCAGGCTCGCCCCGGATGCCCCACGTGCACGGGGCTTCTGCTCTGAAGCAAGGTGGGCCAGCTGCTGTCCCAGCAGCCCTGGGTCCCTGCAAGGCAGCAGGCCATGGTGAGCAGTTCTGCTCCCATGCACAAGTCTGCAGAGAAGGGCACACAGTACAATTTGTTCAGGAAACAATAGCAATGTTTGACATGTCATAAGGATTGATGGAGCAGAAATTTACATGGGAGGATGCATTTTTAAACAGCTCCACTGAGCCCCGGTGCCTTGCTAGTAATGCTTTCCACATTCATCATCGCTGAGCCCCTCTGAGGAACTCATTCAATGGCATGACAGTCACGGGATCCTGGAGAGCTCTGGGGGCTGCAGTGGCTGGCAAGAGGTAGGAGGGGCTGGGCTGGAGGTACCTGGTAGCATAGATGCCTCCTGTGTTCTGTGTGCCCTCTTGTGGTGCTGTGGGAACCTGACCTATATTACTGGGAATGCTTGGTGCATCACCCAAGTCAGAAGGAAGCCAGGATGGGGTGCAGAGCATGGGGCATCAGGTGGCCAGGGTAAAATGTGGCAGATACTGCTCTGAGTGCCTTCCCAGGCAATCCCAGGTTTGGGGAGGGGCAGTGGCGTGCTCCCAGGAGAAGGGGAGATGATGTGGCTCAGAGAAAATGCTTCTTGTTGGACTCTGTGAGAGACGAGTGATCTGGATGAGTAGCAGTGCCAGGGAGAAGGCAATAAGTACTGGAAAAATGACACATCCACGTGCTGGCTCTGTGCCTTCCAAACATGTGGTTGGGGGGAGAACCCCAGAGGGAGGGCAGTTAGGAAAGGGTGGGGACCTGACTGGCTGTTGAGAAAAAGAGAGAGAGAAAGGGGCCTTCCTTCTCTTTTGGTCCACTGGGGACCTGGGGTGGATAGCCACCACCCCACCACCTGTGCCCATAGCAGACACTGATCACAGCACTGAGGGCAGAAGAGGCCACTGATCTCTCTCAGTGAGTCTTCTCAGCAGCTGCAACCAACCAATCACAGGGGGAACCTGAGTTAAAGTGACTTTGCTGTCCCTGCTGGACCCTGCTTCTTGAGAGAGAGAAACAAGCTTCTCTGAGAGCTATGCAAAGCCAGGAACAAAGGGCTTCCAAAGGATTTTCGGCTAAGCATAGTCATGATAGCAGCTCTGCAGGTGGCAGGAAGATCTGGGTTCTGGCCTGCCTTCTCCCCTAAGCGCCCAGCTGTGAATTTGGGTCACACGTGGGCCAGGGCCTGAGTGCTGCCTGGCTTCCTGAGCCGTCTGCCCACTTCTCTCCTTCCCTGCCAGCAGCCCACCTGTGCCCAGCTCCTTTCCTTGCCCCCGTGTCCACCTTCTGCGCTTGATCTTCAGGCTCTTCCTAGGCCAAGCTGGTCCTGCCTTGCCAACTTGGCACTAGCAATGCCCTCTGGTGGGAGCGGCTGTACCTTCTCATTTCTGCCTTCTCTGCTGTAGGGTCCCACTGACATTTTGGGGAGCAGTACTGGGGACTGAACCGAGGGCCTTCACACTGAGCTACTTCCCAAATCCTTTGAAACAGGGTCATGTGAAGCTGCCCAGGCTGGGCTCGAACTTGTGACCCTTCAAAAGCTCACTCCCACAGGGTGGGAACAGAGGCTTAGAGAAGAGGTTAAAGCCATGACACAGGAAGCAGGATCTGGGAGAGAGAGTGGGGCTGGGACAGGCTGGCTAGGGAAGTGCTGGCAAGCAGCTGGGCTCCAGGGATGCTGGTATCTGGAGCCCACAGGTCCTGGGGGCAGATGTGTGTGGTGAGGAGGAGGCCACAGTACTGGCAGGAACATGAGAGCCAAGGCCAACTGGCTAGGATAGATGCTTTCTGAGAGCAGGAACTGAGTCCAATTCACTCTCTCAAAATAAAAAACAATAAAAAGGGCTGGGGATGTAGGTCAGTGTGAAGGCCCTGGGTTCAATCACCAGTCCCCACACCCTGGCACCCACCCAGTGCCAGGACTTTAGGTGATGACCCCCTCAGTCCTTTTTAGCAGTGACAAACCAGCCGTCTCAAGCCTAATATGATGGCTCCCAGGGAGAAAGGAGCCTCAGAGGTGATGGTGGTGGAGGGAAGGGGTAGAGGAGGATGGAGAGGGAAGAGGGGAGGAAGAGATCAAGGGAGGGGAAGAGATGGAAGGAGGAAGAAGAGAAGAGGTAGTTAAGAGATGGAGGGAAAAGGGGAAGGAAGAGGAGGGAGATCAAGGGAGAGGGGAGGGGCAGCCAGTCACACCCACCCTGAGCCTCGGGCTCCCAATCTGTAGACAGGGAGCACAGCGTCGCCACGTCGCCACCTCGTGGCTGGTGAGGGTTAAAGAAGGTGACAAGATTGAACCCAGCACCTCATGCATGATAGGAGCCCTCTCCCCCACTGCACTACATCCCCTGCCCAATGCTGTTTGTTATTCAGAGGGTTTTTTCCTTTCTTTTACTTAATTTTTAAAAATTGTGGTAAAATAACATATCATCTTAGCCATTTTTTTTTCTTCCAGGGCTCGGGATCCAACCCAAGGCCTCAGGCATGCTAGGCATGCATGATCTACCCGGCAAGCCCCTTCAATATATTTATTTTATTTTTTTAAAGGTATTGGGGATAAACCCAGGGCCTTTGCATGGAGCTCCATCCCTAGCCCTTTTTTTACTTTTTATTTTGAGACAGGGTCTCACTAGGTCTCCTCCTGCCTCAGCCTCCCAGAGCACTGGGATTAAAGAAGGACATCTTTGTGTCCAGATTCCTCCTTTTTAGCTGTCCAGTTCAGTAGCATTAGGTACATTCAGATTGTACCACTATCACCAGAATCCATCTTCCAAACTTTTCATCTTACAAAGGTAGAACTCTGTAACCATTACGCATCTTTCTTTTTCTTGCCTCCCCCTAGCTCCTGTTAATTGCTTTTCTTCCTGTCTTATGAGTCTGACTGCTCTAAGTATCTCATGCGACAGTATTTGTCTTTTTGGGACTGACTTACTTCACTTAGCATAAAGACATCACATTTCATCTGTATTGTAGCATGTGTCAAGATTTCTTTTCCTTATCTGCACCCCGTGTCCATTGCAGCATTGTTCATGGTAGCTAAGATGTAGAAACAACCTCAGTGTCAATCAACAGCTGAATGGATGAAGGAATTGTGGGACATAAATACAATGGGATATAATTTGGCCACAAAAGAAGGAAATCCTGCCATTTGTGATAATAATATGGATGAGCCAGGAGGACATTATACTAAGTGAAATAAGTCAGACACAGAGAAACAAATGTGATATGATTTCACCTATGTGTGGAATCTAAAAAAAGAAAGATAAAGGTGGTACATGTGACATGTTGCAGGCTTGGCAAAGGGGAACCACTGTGCCTGTCTGTGGGGCTGGGGATTGAGCCTAGAGCCTTTGCCCTGAGCTACTTCCCCGGCCTTTTCCTTCCCCCACTGAGTCGGGGTCTCACTAAATTGCTAAGTTGCCCAGGCTGGGCTCAAATTTGCAATCTTCCTGCCTCAGTTTCCCGAGTAGCTGCAATTACAGGCGTGTGCCACCATGACTGGCAGGAACCACTTTCTAAGCAGAACTAACATTAGGACTCCCACCTCTAGGTCCCCAATTCCAAGCACTTTGGAAACACGAGGTCCTGCTGAGTCCTTCATCCCAGCCTTCCTCCAAAGGGGTAGGGGAAGGGCGCTGCCTTGCAGGAGGGGGCGCCACCAGAAGCCAGCCCAGCCCAGTCCCATTTATGAACATGTCAGTCCCGTGGCCTGGCCTGGAGGAGGCTGACAGGTGCTCACAGGGGTGGGGTGCCGGCTTGTTTGCTATTGTAGATGCTGTGTTGCTTGTGGCCAGCACCCCTTTCTTTATTTCTCTGTATTTTATTTTAAAACCTGGAAATAAAAATTGAAGGGGAGCAAATTGCTCTGGCCAGCAGCTCTGAGCTTAAAGAAGTTGCCGTGGGGAAGTAATTTTGCTATGTCAAAGGCTGTCAGGGTGGACGGAACAGCCTGGTCGTTTGGGAGCTCTTGCTGGGGAGATGCCTGGGGGTGAGGGCGTCTCCCCAGAGGCAGGGGGAAGTGAGACCACTCTCTGTCCTGGGACTGGCGCTGTGCAAGGCACTTGTCTTTAACACAACCAGCAAGACGAGGAGCATGTTCCATTTCACAGGTGAAATGCCCCAGCTCTGACAATGCACAAAGGGTAACGGCTCACCCTATTTAGTCCTTCCTGGATCCTGGGCCTTTTCCTAAGAAATGTGTATGAGGTGCCACATTTACTCTCCACACCTCTGTGAAATTGACACTGATACTTGCCTCACTTTCTGGAAGAAGCAAGTGAGGCCCAGAGAGGTTAAGCAACAGGTTTGAAGTCGCACAGCAGTCCTGAGATTCTGCTGTGGGCCAGGCACAAAGATAGGGGACCTACATGAGGCATTTCACTACTTTTTAAAGCAACCTCAGCTATTACTGGTTTTAACCAACACATTGGTGAGAATTTATGTGTTAGGCACACTCTAGTGAGCATATTATTTCACTTACTCCCTATATAGACTCTACATTTTCATGACCATTTCTCAGATGAGGAACTGAGTCCCAGGGATCCAGAATTTGAACTTTTGTCTGACACCAAAGTTCTTGAGCACAGAGCTAGGCTGATGTCAGGATGCCAGCCTGGCCCCTAGAGCTGGCCATGTGGCTTGGATAAGTCACTCCCTGTCCCTGTGTTTTGGTTTCACTAACTGTATGAGACAGGGGCTCTTTCCTGCTCTGTCCGAGACACCTGTGGTACTGGTCCTGCTAGTAGCCTCTCGAGCTCCGAGGCCTGGTCACTTGTGGAAGAGGTGACCCTGGTTGTGTTTTCTTTTTGGTACTGGGGATCGAAATCAGGACCTTGTGCTTGTCAGGCAGGCACTGTGCCACTGAGCTAAATCCCAAGCCCCTCCCTGGTCGTGTTTTGAGCATCAACCACACACCAGGCAATTAAGGAGCTGGGAAGAGCCAGAGGCAGCCTTGGACCTTAAGAGGCTCCCTCCCTGACTGGGAGACAGCGCCCACCCAGGGCAGGAGAAAGGACCCATGGCAGGTAGAGGTTGAGGGCCAAAGGCTGGGGCCAAGGATGTTATAAACGAGACTTGGCACGGGATCCTGAGGGCGCGGAGAAGATGGGGACCTGGAGTCAGGAAGGGCTTCCTGGAGGAGGTGGCACAGGAACTGCAGCCAGGAGGGGGCTGGGCTCCGGGGCGGGCAGAAGATGAGCTGGGCAGAGTGGGGCTGGGGCATGGACAGAAAACCCACACGGGAAGAGCTGCCGGGCCCAAGCGGCCAGCTCCTTGTCCTGTCCACATGTCCCTTAAGGCACCTCTGGGGGTAGTGTAATGGGCAAAAGGTGACCCCTCAAAAGATATGGGCATAGCTGGACCCCTGGGACCTGAGTATGTGACTTTATTTGGAAAAAAAGCCTGCAGATGTAAGGATTTCAAGATGAGGTTATAGTGGATTACCTGGCTGGGCCCCACATCCAGGGCCAAGTGTTTTTTTAAGATACACTCAGAGGAGACACACAGGAAGGAGCAGGCTAAGTGGAGATGGAGGCAGAGCCTGCATCACAAGCCAAGGAGGTCTGGCGCCTCCAGAAGCCAGGACAGCCAAGGCAGAATGGTCCCTGGAGCATGGCCCCGCCAACGCCTTGTCCCTGTCTCTGGCCTCCAGGGTCATCTCTGTTGTCTGAAGGCACCAAGCTTGGGGCCCTTTGCTGCTGCACCCCCATGACACTAATGGACAGGGTAACCGGGAAGGGCTGAAGGAGCTCCAGACACCTGCTACAGGGACTGGGGGTGTGGCTCTCTGTAAAATCCCTGCTACCACATACGAGGCCTTGGGTTTGATCCCCAGCCCCGCAAACCAAAGAAAGTAAAATTGCTTACGATTTCAGTGTGGCTACTCAGGCCAGATACCTGCTGTGGGCCCCAAGCTAGGCTATACCCACTTACAAACCCATGGGAGAGGCATTATTAGCCCATTGTGCAGATGAGACAAAGGAGGCCCAGAGAGGTCAGCAGCTTGCTCAAAGCCCCACTGCAGGGGAGTGGCAGAGCTGGTGGGGAGGCCTCCAGTAGCCCACGGCATGGGCCACCCCGACAAGTACTTCCCTAGAGACAAGGCCAAAGTCCCAACCTGGCCATACAGGGGCCTGCCCAGTAAGCCTGAGTCCCCAGGCAAGGAGCAGTGCCTCTGGCCCACTCACCTCTCTCTGATCCCCATGGCTGCTGCCAAGACCTGACGCCCTGCCACAGTGTGAGAGTGAAAGTAGCAGAGCAGGAGTGCTTGTTATCCCTTCACAGATGGGAACACTGAGGCTCAGACTCCTTCCCAAGTGTTCATGGGGCATCCACGCATGCTATGGCAGCAGAAGCCACACACAACTCACTCCTCACCTTTAGGCCCCAGGGGCTGCTTTACAGGGAACATCTGTGTGTCCCTGCCGGAGGGCTTTTGTGCCCAGGAGGGAGCGGGAATGATGGGGACAACACATCCTCAGATGCTGCCCTCACTCCAGAGGGCTGGGCTGGCACCCTGTCTCTTGGCCCGGAGCTGGGACAGAGCACAGCCCCTGTCCCTGGGACTCTCAGTGTGCTGCAAGGGCCACAGGCTTCATAAAGCAAGCTTCAGTTTAGTTTAGAACCACATCCTGCTCCCCTCCGCCCTGACTTCCCTAGGACCTCCTCCAAATCTTCTCAGGGTTCACCTCTGGGGAAGTCAGACCTAAGACAGAGCCCTCTTGGTGGGTGGGGAGACACGTGGCAGTATGATCACTGCTCTCACAGGGTCCAAGCTACAAGTGGCTCAGGGCCACGTGGTCAGTGACCAGCAGAGCTGAGAGCTGAACCTTCCTCTGCCTGACATCCATACACACAAAGCAAAGAGAACAAGCAAAAAGCAAAAAGCCCTCTACCCATTCTCCCTCTCTGTAGCCCTTGGGTTGAGGAAGACTCAACTGACTTTTTTTTTAATTGCACCTGATCAACAAACACAGCAAAGTGGGCAGCAGAAAGCCATCTTCCAGGGGATGCAGGAGGAGGGAGGGTGGCTGCTGGGGAGTGAAACCAGCACAATCAGAAGGACTTGGGGCCTCTCTGGGCCAGTTATCAAGCTGGGATTGTGTGCTAGAGGGGGAGAAGCAGGGGTGCCAGAGAGATGTGGGGACAGGAGGCTCAGCTACATGGGAGATGAGGGGAGGGGAAAAGACAGTCCAATCAGCCCCCTGAGGAAGCAGCCACACCAGGGCTGGGAACGCCACCTCCCATGGCTGCAGCTCCCAGGCTAGTGTGAAGGCACAGAGAGGTACCCGGGTGGAGGGCTGGTCACTGCCCATGCTCCAGGGACATGTCCTCCCTCCAAGGTGACTCGGGGCCTGGGTGGTAGCCCCCCAAACCGGCTGTCATTGGTGGGTGCGGACTGGGCCAACACATGCGGCTCGCTAATGAACCATATTGATTCCACATTCTCTTGTTGTCTCTTTAAATGGCAAGCCACACATCTGATAGATTAAATACCCACAAGATTGCCCGCCTGACATCTCCATCACTCCACCCTTGGGTCCCTAATGAATTTTACAGCCCCGCACGACAGAAGAAATTAAGGTCAAAGTCCGTCCCAGGAAGTATAAATCATCCATAATCTTGTGAACCAGTAGAGGTTGCAGCCCCAGCGTGACTGCCTGATTCGCCAGGGCAGCAGCTTCTGCCATGTGTGCAGGAAAGAAGGGCGGACCGCTGACTTCAACTATGAGGACTTCCTGCCCACAGAGTTCAAGCACTCTGGCCTCACTGTTCTAAAACTGGCCCAGAACGTGGAGAGGGTTCTGCGGCATTTGTCCCATTTTGCAGATGAGGAAACTGAGGCTTGCAGAGAAACAGAGCTGGACTGGGGTCATTCTGTGAGCCAAAGGCCTCCATCTTCCGACCCAGGTTTGCAGGTCTTGTTACATTGGGAGCCTGCAGGGGTTTTCCGTCCTAATCTGGCTCCTCCTCTGGGTGGCCAGGAAGTGTGGTGCCCCTGCCGCACAAGCAGAGGAAGCCCTAGATCGGGGTTCAGCTTGGAAGGTGGCTAATTGGGCTCAGATTCACATCTCTGTCATATGAGATGTCACCATCCTCTAGTGGCCTCCTGTCTTCTCCAAGCTCTCAGGTGGGGCTGTGTGGTTTTGTTAGGAGAGGATTTTGGTGTCCTCAAGTCAAGGATTTAGCCCTCAGCCCTGTCTCTTCCACAGCTGTCTTCTTGGAATCTCAGTGATTGCCTTCCTCTACTAAAGCAGGTGCCACATACTGACCTCCCCAGGTGACTGTGAGAACTCAATGAGATCACACATGTCAGGTGCTTAGCTTGGTGCCAGACACTTAACACCAGTACTTATGATTAGCTGAGGGCTTGTTCTGGGTCGGCACTGTGATGAGCACTTCACATGTACAGTCATACTTTGCTCCTCAATTGCTTTCAAACGTGTCGAAAAAGACATATGGATGTGAAAACTTTGTCCCAGTACTCGTGTGTTTGCTACTTGACCTAGAACTTGTCGCTGACCATTGCCTTGTCACTCACTACCCTTTCCAGCTGCAGCAGTTTGTTTGGTACTTGTCTTTTTGGTACTCGTCAAGGTTCCGAGAACCAAGCAACCATGAGAGAACCATCAACATCACCATTTTCCAGAAAAGGAAACTGAGGCTCACAGAGGTTATCTGGAAGGGACTATCCATAGCTCCTTCCCTTTTCAAATCAATAGAAACCATGATTTTTAGGTGGATATGATGCTGCCTGGCTAAAACACTGCATTTCTCAGTTTTCTTTATGGCTAAGCATGGCCACATGACTAGATTCTGGCTGGTGAGATGAAGGTAGAAGTGTGCAAGACATTTCCAGGCAGTCTGTTTAAAAGGGTGGGGATGCACTCTCTTACACTTCCTCCGCCCTATATCTTGAAATATACATGTGATGGCTGGGGTTCTAGCAACACTTGTACCATGGAGATAAATGCCACATGGTGGAGAAGAGGCCTGCAGGAGCCATTCATGGTTCTTTACCTCTACACTACTTTTATATGGGCAGAAAATACACTTCAGTCTGTTTAAGCAACTGTTTGGGGGCCTCTGTGGCTGGCAGCTGTACTGGTCATTGCTGATATCCGTGACCCAAATGGCTGAGTCAGGCACCCGGGGTCTTTACCGCTGTGCCCCCTGTAGTGAACACTTGAGAATATGAGTTGCTATCAGCCCTACTTCCACCACAGTCATCCCTGTCCCTGTCAGATGGCGAGGCCCAGAAGGCTCCCTCTAGAGATGTCCAAACAGGCCAGGCCCCATTAGATGCTCATGAAATGAACACAGTAGGTCACAAGGAGCATTTTTTTTTAACAGAAGGAAATCGAATAGAAAAAAAGGGAAGATACTAAAGTGCGGCATGCTGGAAGGAAGTACTGTTTTGTCCTGGGTATATATGTGAGTGAGCCCTGGGGGTCGCGTGTGTGGGGGCATGTGTGTGTGTCCTGGGCATCAAGAAGTTCAATGTAGCTTTTACCATGGACCTTTGGATGTTTACAAAAGAGCCAACAGGCATAAGGGACTTTGAGTGGCTCCAGCAGTGAGCTGGCAGGCACCACAGCCGCCACCCCTGGCACAGGGTCTGTACGGTCTCCAGGCCCATCCTGACTTGCCCTGAACTGCCATGGGCCCCTCTATGCAGCTTCTTTGCCTTTCTTCCAAGTGCTCCCTGGAAAACTTGGCAAGGCCCTGGTGGCCGTTCCTCGCCCATCACTCCCCATCACCAAGCCTGAGCTGAAGACCTTCCTGGTGCCTGGCACAGGTGCACACCATTCAGGCCTCTGGTCTGCAGCATTTGTGAGCTCACTCTGGCCCTGGCCACTCATGCAGTGTCCCACTGTCCCCTTGCACAGGGGTCCATTTTCTGTGCTCTGGTGCCCCTGCACAATTGCCTGAGCAGGACCGATCAGCAGCTGATCTACGGAAGGGTGATTTCCGACAGGCTCAGAATGCAGGAGAACCAGCGCTCAGCACAGGAGGAGACTGGCTGGGGGTGCGTGGTCACATGTCGTTAGCTTGGGACCTGGGGGAGCGCCCAGCACAATTCCTTCATTTTCCAGATGAGGATGCCAAGGGCCTTGCAGCTGCCCTGCTCAAGGTCACCCTGTGAGTGAGCAGCTGTCCTGAAAACCACTCTGGCCAGACTCTGGGGACTGCTGATTCCAACAGGAGGCTGCAGCCAGCGTGGTGAGTGGCAGCAGAGGGGGTGCCAGGAGCTCCAAGTCAGACAGACTCCATTTGAATCACTGAGTAGCTGGCAGACCTTGGGTGGGCACTAAGCTTCTCAGACCGCAGATTCTGTACAATGGATGCAGGTAAGGTGCCTGGGGTTAATGAAGCATCCCACGCCTGCTCTTGAGGCCCAAGATCTTAACAAGTGTTCTCTTGCTTGGGAAAAGGGGCAAAGGCCGGGCAAATGGCTTCCCCTCAGGTGCCAGTAACAGAGGCTGCCAGTGCTTCAAAGCTGGACATGGCTCTGAGGCCTTAGATCAATTTGCAAAACATCAGTGAGCTGAACAGCCAATTCCCTGAGAACTGTCAGACCTTACACAAGGTCCAGGACAATCCACTTCGGGGGCAGAGGTGTGTGGGGGGTGCCCCTCTTGACTCAGGTGTGGAGCCCACAGGCAGCCCCCGCCCCACCCAACCGTGGGGGTGGGAAGAACTCTCTCCTAAGCACCTGTCCCACCTTTCCTCCCATCCCATTTTGGCTTTACAGATTGATATTCAGATTAAGGAGATAAACACAGGCCAGGCGAGGAGCACTGAGGCCTGACCAGCAGAGGAACTCCAGCCTGTCAATCACTGTCAGGTGCAGGCTCCCTGGCTACTGCACCTGCCCCCTCAGGTGGCCCTGGACTCAAAGAATCAGGAGTTGATCAAAGGGCCCAGAAGGACAGCCTCAAGTACCCCGAAAATCAGGAGGCTGTGTCTACTAAAGCCTTCCAGGTCAACTTGGACAGGTCTGGGGACCTAGGGTTGCCTCTCTCAGTTTCTCCCTCTCTCTCTCTCTCTCTCTCTCTCTCTCACTCTCTCCCCCCCCCCCCCCCCCTCCACTTCTCCCCTCCCCAGGTTGCAGATAAAGAATTCAATTTTCTTTTAAACGGTGGGGAAATTGGAAGAGATTTTGTTCTGTTTAAGCACAGCTGGAGTCTCAGGTCTCAAGGGGTTTGAGAACAATGAGATCAATTAAGATGCCAATGGTGAGGGGTGTCAGGAGGGGGTGGGAGGGCCGGTGGGGGTGGGGGCTCCTGGGAAAGGGAGGATCAGAGGAGGCCAGGCCTATGGGGAAGCTTGGCTCCCTAGTTTGTTAGGTGGAGACTCAGGGGTGTCTTCTCTACACTGACCGTTGTCCTCTGCATTTTGCTTGTGTCCAGATGGGGCCAATGGCTCTCAAACTCACTCATAATTCACACTGGCAATTTCTGTCACCAGCTTTATAGGACGGTAGAGTCAAGTTGAACCAACGCTCTCAGAAGCAGAGAGAGGCACTGTTGTAGAAGTCACCCAGAGGCGCTGGTACCGCTTTGGGGAGCACTTGCTCTCTGCGGGCCTCGGACCATGACCCTGACACACACCACTCCCTATCGCTACCGAGGCAGGAATTGGGCTCCTGTTTTTATAGAGGAGGAAAGGAAACCCAGGCAGTTAGCCTGCCCCAGCCACCGTGCTGGGAGGAAGCTGGAGAGGACCCCAGGCCAAGGCCACCTGGAATTTGCAGATGTGCAGGACCCACCTGGCCAGTCAGGTAGACTCAAAGATGGATGCGCTTGGGCGGCCTGTGGAGAACAGAGGAGCCGGTGCCCAGGCTAAGCTCAGCCCCCACTGTGGGCACGGGGAGGGATCTGGCCACTTCCCCCTCTCCACCTGCCTGGTAAGGGTGGCAGCTCCCACCAGAGTCTCTCAGCTTCCCCTCTGCCTACTCCCCATGGGGTAGCCGCTCCTCTGAGGGGGTCCAGCCAGTCCCAGCCGAAGGTCTCACCCCTCCTGACCTCTGCGTGTCCACCCTCTCCCTGCCAGGATCCTGGCTCACAGCCAGACACTTGCAGCTCCCTCACCTGGATGGCTCTTTCCTGCATTTGCTTTTTGTGAGACAGGGTCTTGATATGTAGTTCAGGCTGGCCTTGAATTCACTTTGATCCTCCTGCCTCAGCCTCTTGGGTGCTAGGATTACAGGCGTGCGCCACCACATCCAGCTTTCTTTCCTGAATTTTCAGTCCAAGTTCTCAGCCTGGACCTCTCTCTCTTCCATCTGGGCTCTCTTTCATGCCACCTTCTGTGGGAGACCTGCTCACCCTGACCACTTGATCTAATGCTGAAATCGCCCTGCCCTGGCACCCCAACCCTGCCCAGCCTCAGTTTCCCCCAGCACTTATTCCCATGTAACATGCTCTGACTTTGTTTCTTGTGTGTTTCGTGCTTCTAGCATGGACAGGGACACCTGTCTGTCGTGTCCACCAGGGTCATCCCAAGCCCTTGACAGACACTCACGGAATGGAGTTGCAGCTGGCAGGTAGGTCCCTTGGCCCTGCAGAACACCCAGGGTAGGGATAGCACACAGCCCAGGACACACATGCTCGGAGAGGGCTGTTGCCTGACCGATTTCAGCCTTGGCCTTGGATCACAGCCCCTGATTAGGACAAGGAGGCCCACAGGATCCTGGAGTAGGGTGTCCATGACACCTCCATCACTCAGGCCTTAGTTCCTGGGAGGGGCTCTGCAGCCCTGAATCCCTGCCTGGACTGGGAGGAGGATTCTAAGGCCAGCAATCCACCCTCTCCATGGCCTGAGCAAGAGGCGGAGGCCCAGAGAGGGCACAAGATGAGCACAGGGTCACCCAGAAAGTCCTGGCTCACCAGTCTTCCCATGTGCTCGTCCCCAGAGGGGTGACCTGGAGTATAATTTATCTTCTCTGTGCCTCAGTTTCCCCAGGAAGCCACTGCTCACCCCCTTCTCCTGTCACATCCCTCCAGAAAGCTGCCTTAGATGCTTGTGACCACAGCAGTCAAACCTACTCTGTGCTGCACACCCAGGGTGGGGACACCTAGATAGTCAGCCTGCAGGGAAAGGTGTTCAGTGGGTTGGCGGAGGACATGGTCACCATCTGGGCTGGCCCTGTAGGGTGGCAGAGCTTGGATGGGGTCAGAGAGGAGGAAGGGTGAGGTGGGTGATGTGGGGTGAGCGGACACTCGGTGAGAAAAGGGCGAGGGTATGCAGGGAAGACGGATGGTCTGGGGGGCTGGGGAGTGAGGGTTGAGGGGTGTGTGGGTGAAAGCAGCTCAGAGCCCGGCTGTGGAGGCCTTGAATGCTAGTGCAGGCCCAGAGGCTGACCTCTGCCTGCCAGGCAGTGCGTAGGGACAGCAAGGACTTCTGTCTCCTTGCTCACTCCTCCTTCCCATGCGCTTAGAGCTCTCTGTGCCAGGCAGAAAAGGCGATTTGAAGAGTATCCTCCCCCTGTCTTTTTCCTTGTTTGTGTCACATCCTAGAGGAGATGGAAACTTCTGTCTCATGGTGCTGTGATCCCACGTGATCCCCCGTAAGGAGCTGGGGTGACCTGCTGCTTCTCAGACCTCTTACTTCCTCAACACTCTTCCCTTTGGGGTGGGGGTGGCCTGTGTCCCTTCCCCTTGGATGTGGCCTTGCCTTGGTGGCTCATAACTATGAGAGCTCAGCATGAATGATGCGGGTGACTTGGAGGCCAGGTCAGAAAAGGCCATGAAGCTTCAGCTTCTGCCTGGTTCTCTTGGGGCCCGTTCTGGGGTGCTCTCGCTCAGAACTCCATGCTAAAAGAAGGCCCAGCCACATGGAGAGACCACACAGAGCTGCTCAGGGCACAGCTCAGCTGAGCCTGTCCTTGGCAGGACCTGTGCAGGCACCTGGCCGTGCTGGTCCACCCTTCTGCTGGAGGAGTCACCCAGACCTGGGGGAGCAGAGAAGCTGCACCCCGGGACCTCCCCTAGTCCTTACCCGCCAAATCCTCGAGTGTGGCAAAAGGGCCGTGGCCCACACTTCGCTCAGAACAGGCACAAAGAAAGTGTTTGCTGTTGGTGGATGAGGAATGGGTGAAACCACAGACAGCCACTGAGTTTCCCCAAGCAGAGAATTAATTATAGAACTCCTGCAGCTGAGGCATGCTACGTGCTCTGCAGGGCCCTGTGCAGCACAAACACATGGGGCTTCTGCTCAAAAAGCACTCAGAATTTCAGACGATAACTGTAGAACATGGAACCCAGTGCAGGGTCCTTCTGACTCCAGATCCCTGACAACTGCACAGGTGTCACACTGGGGAATGTCTCTTGTCTGCCTTTCTCTGGAGTCTTGGTTCTCTCCTGCCATCTTTTCCTTGGAGTGAGGGTTGAGGACTCAGTTCAGGCTGGCCTTGAACTCTCTCTGTAGCCCAGGATGACCCCAAACTTGTGGCGATGTTCCTGTCTCAGCCTCCTGAGTGCTGAGATTACAGGTGAGCACCACCTCACCTGGCTTTTCTCCTGCCATTTTATGGGACCTTCCTCTGTGTTCTGCTCCTTGAGGCCAGAGCCTCTGTGCTGGACTCCCAGGGCCAGGCACAGAGAATTCAGCAAGGGTGCCAAGCAAGAGGACCCAGAGTCTGGCAAGTCGGAGCCAAAGCAGGGAATCTAGGAACCAAGAGACCTAGGTTTAAGAGGCAACCCTCTGAATCTGCTTGCAGCCCTGGAGAAGATGGAGCAAAGCTCCATGTGGGTAAGAGTAACGATACTCCCTGTCACAGCTGTCACTTACCCATGGCCTTCTAGGGCACCAAGAGCTTTAAACCCACTCCACAATCACGGGACAAGTATTATTATTGCAACTGCAGACTTGGGGTCAGGACACAGTGAAGCAACCACTCAGGGTCGCAGAGACAGCAAGCGGCAGGCCAGGGTTCGAGCCGGGGTCTGGTTTGGAACCCTTGCTCCCTGTTGGGGCTGATGCAGCCCAGAGGTCTCCACCACGTCTCAGGGCAACATGTCCTTCTGCTAGGAGCCAGAGGGACAGGGAGGAGCAGGGTTGAGTCCTAGGATGCAGCCCCTCAGACCCAGCTGGAGCTAGCCTTCCCACGTCACCTGGCCCTGTCCAAGTTCCACTGCTTGGGTTCAATGGTGTGGGTTGGGCAGGGGTGCCAGGCAGTCCCAGAGCTGGGAGCCAGGCCCTGCAGCAACAGCCTTACAGCCAGCCTTTCCCTTTGGCCACTGGCCGGAGAGGGGCCAGGGAGGGGCTGGGTTGGGCAGGAGGGAAGCCAGGTGGCCTCAGGAGGGGATGATGGAGACCCTGGGACTCTTCCCCACATTTCCAGATGGCAGTGGAGAGGGAGGGTCAGGGCAGGTGGGGGCTCTGGAGGCCAGCAGTGGGAGGGGACCGCTCATGGCAGGAGGAAACTGAACAGGAAGAGGACCTCCCCTCCCCTCCTGGCACAGCAAACCGGAATGATGGCCTAATGGAGACAGGAGGCCCTGAAAGAGGTGGCCCCTGGCCCAGTCACCTGCCTGGGGCCCCAGAGGCTCAGTGACTTGTGCAGGTCATAGGCCACCCAGGGCAGGGCCAGGAGGGTGGTGTCCTCGCCTGGGGCCGGTGGTCCAGGAGGCTCATTCAAGAGGCTCAGAGTGACAAGCTGCCACTTCCCGAGTGTGCTCCAGGCTGGGCTCTGTGCTGAGTGTCTCCATGAGCCACTTCAACTGTCACAATCTCCCCTTGGTTACAGAGGAGAAGACTGAGGCCCGGGGACTTGTCAAGGGCCTAGCATGGCTGACCTGGGCTGGTCCACGACAGGGTGGAAGACAGCCAGACAAGACCCTTGAGGCCAATGATAGTAAAAGCTGTTCATCATATCTGTAAGCCTTAATTTAACTACCTGCATCCATGTCACCCCATCCAGTGTTCCAACAACCCAGGGACACGGGGCAGGCACTACTTTTTCATTTGGTAGGAAGGAAGATAAGTCCCACAGAAGGTGTGATCAGCCCACAGTAAAACTGGATTCTGAAGCTGGGCTCAGAGACATACACCTGTAATCCCAGTACTCTGGGAGGCTAAGGCAGGAAAGTCACAAATTCAAGCCCAGCAACTTAATGACTTAGTGAGACCTTGCCTCAAAATTAAAAAAAAAAAAAGGGCTGAGGATGTAGCTCAGTGCAAAAAGTCCTGGGTTCAATCCCCAGTACCACAAAAGAAAAAAACAAAAGTGGATTCCAAGTCTTCTTAGATGAGTCTGACTCAGGCTTGGACTTTCAGCCTCCAAAACCCTGAGCTAAATAAAACTCTCTCCTTCATACCTTGTCTCAGAGATGTCATTATGGTACTGGAAACCAGGCTAGCACACCCCCGTGCACACCCCGTCTACCCATCTCTGCGGCAGCCACCCCAGAGGCCGGACTCCTCCTGCCACTGCTTCCTCCCAGCTCTGGCCCCAGAGAGGCAGAAATTCACTTGGTGGTGCCAGAGGGTCCAGAATGTCACCAGGACACAGCGACCAGAGCAACCATGTGGCTCGTACCCCTGGGATCTACAGAGGATCCTCTGTGGCCAGCACTGAGCCTCACGAGGGCAGCCTGCTGGGCAATGGTCAGGAGTCTGTGTGCAAAACAAGGAACCCATTTCCTAGCCCCAGGACTGAGCAAGTCACTTAACGCCCCCCAGCCTCAATTTCCTCATCTGCATGTGAAGACGACAGCACCTTCTTAACAGGTTAGAAATGATGTGGATAAAGTGTACAGCACATCAAGGACTCGGCGATGGCAGTGATCGCAGCACTGCGGTGGCAGTGGCAGCAGTAAACATCACAGGCCCAAGCCTGAGTGCCCTGGACACAAAGCCTGGGTACAAGCACACTTCTATCCATCTTCCTTGTGGTACAGGTAGGTGCCAAGGAGGGAAGCAGTTCTTGTGACCCATGATGTCAACTGGGAGCAGAACTGGGCTTCAGGTCAAGCCTTCGGACTTGAGCTCCCACTCTCTCCTCCCTGCCAGTGGAAATTCTTCCTGCTATAACCGGGACCGGGCAGATTCACAGAGCAGGGAGGTAAGAGGTCTGGCTCCTCCACCCTAGGTGGGATCCCCAGGCTGGTGCTGACATCCAGCTTCCCCTTGCCACAATTTCCCACTGCCACACACCTCCCCTGCACAGGTGACCAGGCAGAAGCAGGGCCATGTGTGTGGGGGCTGGGGAGTCCCCTCAAAGCAGGTTCTGCTCTAACCTTTGGTACAAATTAAAACATCTTGCTTCTCTTTATGATTTTTTTCCCAACACAACTGCCCATGAAACATTTTAATAACATCCCAGAAAAGGTCAGGGAGAAAGAATTTCACAGTCCCCGAGCAGGCAGCTATAACTTCAGCCCCTCTGCGGCAATAGGGGTGGAGAAATGGGGCTGACCTGGGTCTAAGCAAAGAATGGATGGGCCAGGGACAGAGCAGGGTGTGGCCAGGAAACCTGCCCCCTGCCAGGGCTCAGGCAGCACCCTGGGGAGCCTGGAAGCCAGAGCTGATCACTGGCGTGATTGACTCCTCACAAACCTGGGGCTGTGGCCTGAGAAGGAGGCAGGCCAGGCATGGCTGCAGGAAGTGGGTGTCACAGGGTGGCTTGGTCTGGCAGCTCTGCTGAGCCCTCAGCAGTCCAGAACAGGCAAAGCTCACCTGCTCACACGAAGGGAAACTTGCATGGAGCAAGTGGGACTAAGACATGCCAGGCATGTCCCCAGCAGGCCCAGGTCCTGCTCCAGCTCTGACAAAGCCTAGGGCGAGGGGCTTGGCTCACACCTTCCATGCCTTGCTACCCGGGCTGCTGGATCAGGCCCTTGCACCTGTCTGTGGCCACAGTGTTGAGGGGTACCAGTAAGAACCCCAAGACAGGCTCCCCAACACCCAAGCCTGGAGCCCACATCAGATTCTTTGCCACATGGTCCCTGACCTTTGGGGAGGGGGCCTCTGTGCCCGGCCAGGCCCCTCAAGTACAGGCTGCTTAGGTGTCATTCCCCTACATTTGGGGGTTCAAGGGAAGCTGGAGCTGCTGGCCAGTGCTCTCAGGTGGCCCTGACAGGGTGCAGGTGGCTGGGGGGCCTTGGGGGGCGGGTGATGTATTGCTGGAGCACACTGCAGAAGTTGGGAGCCACTGGTGCGGGACGCAGGCAGAGGGAGAACAGCAGCAGCAGACTTGCTGTTATGTCTGACGGCCTGACTAGCTAAACATCTGTTTGAAATATTAATAACTGTCAGATGGGAAGGGCCTGGGGGCTCTGCACAGCTCCATACCATCTGTCTGCAGAGTAAACACACTTTGGAGTGGGGAGCCTGGTATGGTAGGAAATGGCAGCAAGGACTCTGGACCGGGGTGGGGGGCACAGTGAGTTCAACTCTTTAACATATATTGAGGACTTACTATGGGCACTGCCTTGAGCTGTGCAGCAACATCTACCACTTTGATCTGCTCGGCATACAATCCAATTTTATAATAGGCGCCTCCCCATTTTTGGCCCACACAATTTGCACAAGGCTCACCCCAACCCTTGCCTATCTCTGGCACAGCGGAATCCCTGGCATTGGTTCCAAGATGGCCCAACGAGCTGAGAATCAATTTTGAGACTTTGGCTGGAACTACTGCAAAAGATTTGTTTTCCCTCGCTAAGGTTGATAAACCAGTAAGAAGCAAGCCTGGAGGTACTGGTGCCCCCTCAGCCAATACAGAGACAGAGCTGAGTGCTGAAGACAGACTCCTGCTCAACTCAACACCTGGATGCAGCCATGCCTGAAATCACTTATGTCTTCAAGTTACATCAGCCAATCTTTTTTTTTTTTTTTTCTTGAAGCACTTAATGTTTTTTTTTGTCTTTTGCAACCTAGGGAGAGTACTGACTGATACAATTGGATGCTGGGAGGGGCCCCTTGTCAAAGGACAAGTCCTTGCAAGGGTAGTGGGGGTTGCCCAGGAACCTCCAAGGAGCCCCCTCCTCCCCGGTGCCTGTGCTCAGGTAGAGAGGGTCATGATCCTCAGAGATGGCCGGAACCTGTCCCACCCACTGGGCGCCCAGGATCAGTCCCTCTCAGGGAAAAGCAGAATGCCAAAGCATCCTGCCCCTCAGCCTGGCCTTTTCCATGTCACAACCCTGGCCAAGCGAGGCCATCCTGGAGAATCCAGACTCCAACACATCTGCACACAGCCTCCCAACCGCCCAGAGTCACCCCGGCCACCGCCCATGGTCTGCCCAAGGACCCGTGGCCCTGCAGGGTGGCAGGGACTCACCAGGACTGTCAGCACAGAGGTCCCCACGGTGACATTCTCGTACAGGCTGACATTGTAGAGCGGCTGGCTGAAGATGGGCCGGTTGTCATTCTCATTGATGAGGGTGATCTTCACCTTGGCATAGCCCACATGGTCGGGCACACTCTCGTTGGCAAAGAGCTGGGGGACCAGGGTAGGGACTGGGTCAGCTCCCACCTGCTCATGAGCCTTTGTCCCCATGAGTCCTCCTTGTCCCTGCCCATCCCAGCTGTGGCTGCCGTGAATCCCATCCCTGGCCACTGGTTTTGCTCTGGGGGGAGGAGTGATAGGGCAAGGCTGGCAGAAGGGAGCTGGGGCTGCCATAGGGCCTGGTGACATTCTGCTCAACATCGTTGTTCTCCTTGCAAAGGGGAGGCTCAGCCCAAACCCTGCTTCTCTGTGAGCTTCTCTGGGTCAGATCCACAGGGAAGATGGGGAAAGCCCAGAGGGAGGATCTATGGAGATGATGTTACGCTCCTCCCTGCCTCCCTCAAATCCCCACCTGGCCCAAGGTGATGGCAGAGGGGGCTTACATCAAAGTCATAGCGGTCCACAGTCTCGTAGTCCAGTGGGATGGCCACCCGGATGCGGATGTCTGCTTTCCCTTGGACGGAAGTGGGTGAGATGATGAAGTGGTGGGAGTTGTTCCCTACCAGGTACACCTCAAACATGCTGTTCAGGCCCTGCGTCGAGAGTGGAGACAGTGGTCAGAGAGGCTCTGGGTGAGGTGCAGAGGGAGGGGAGGGGAGGCAGTGGGGCACTGCCTGGGTGGTGGTGGAGGCGGCACAGGCTGAGAGGGCCTGCCCACCCTGCCTCGGAGGTCCCTTCCTCCCACTCCTGGGTGATGCCAGCCTACTGCCAGCTCCACCTCCTGCCATGTCGGGGCTGGGGAAGTGTCCCCTGGCTCTTTCCACCTTCATCACCCTGTTGGATGCCCACAGTGTGCCCTCTGTGGTTTGGCTCATTCATGTCTCTGGCTTGCTTTTTCTGCCGCAGGAACCCCCACCAGGGAGAGGAGAAACTGCCAGCACAAGGCCCAGGAGGAAGATGGAAGAAAGGTGAGGGGAGAGGTCAGAAAGGAGATGGATGGGGAAGAGAAGTAATCAAGTGGCCATGAAGGGCTGGGACAGGAAGGACACCAGACAAGCAGCACATGGCTGCTCCCCCTGGGACATGTCAGTGGGGGGACACTGGTTTGCTCACATGTGACATGAGAATAAATGAAGAGACAGTGGCTCAGTGTACCCCCTGGAGTCCCCTCCAACCTGGGTGGGGGCAGGGTGGGAAACCAGTCAGGAGCCTCCTCCTGGCCCTGGGTGCTGGTGCCCAGAGGTCACTGATTTGGGGACTTGCTGGCAGGGGCTGTGTCCTCTTGTTCCTCCTGTGTAGCCCACCCTGCCCAGCACCCAGCCAGTGTGCACACAGCCCCCTTCTATGGAACTTGTGGCCGGCGGAGGAAGTGTGGCCTCTTCTTGGCTGTCCGAGGCGCTGAGGGGCTCTCTTCTGGAAGCTGCACCTGGGCAGCCAGGGAGCTCAGCCTGGAAGCCCTTATGTGTGAGGCTGGCCCCATCCCAGGAGCTCAGCCAAGAGGATCACAAGGTCCCTAGGCCCCTGGGGTAGCCTCACAGGGCTCAGGACCTCTGTGGGCCGAGTGCACAACGCTATTTATCTACCAGTCTCCTGCGTTTTTCCATTTCACCAAACTGGCAAAGCAGGGCACTTACTGCCATCCCACTGTGCTCAGACCTGGGCACCCCACACTCGGCCCTGGCACAGAGGGCTCACGGCAGGTGGAAGGTGAGTTCTGTTAGGCCTCTCCTGAGGATCCAGGGATCCAGGCAGGTAGTAAGGCTCCTGAGCCCCAGCCCAGAACAGCAGTGGAGGTCTGGAGGGGACATTCATCTGGGCCTGCATTCATCGGGCTGCAGAATTTTCTATTCCCTCTGGTGTGGAACCCATCCCGGCAGACAGAGGGGACCAATTAAATGCCCGAAGGGGCACTAATAGCCGAAGTCAGTAGTGTGTGACAGCTCTGAAAGGTGACACCGCCTCGCCCTCCCTGCTCCTTGGCCCCTGGACCACAGGACCTGGAAGCCCCCGAGGGTGGGGGTGGCCGTGCCGTGCCCTCCCCACAGTGCCCACCCCACCCCAGCCCTGCCTTGCCCCTCTGAGGCTCACTTACCAAGTTCTGCCAGTGGGAGTCGCCAGGCAGAGAGTATGGAGACAGAGAGGAGCCGGAGAGGAGGAGCCGGAGAGGAGGAGCCAAGAGGTAGGAGAGGAAGGAACCAGAGAAGACAGTGAGTCTGGGTGCAGGGTCAGGACATCGCCCTGTCCCAGGGAAGCAGCCCCGTCTGCTTCCAGGGCCACTGCTTTGGGGACCTAAGGAGGGGTGAGCTGGGCTGCGGAGGACAGGAGCGACAGGAAGGACCCAGGGAGGGGGCGGGGACGGGGTGGGGAGGAGTTTTCTCCCCACCTGGGCAGCCACAAGCATGGGCTGGGTGGTGACAGACCACATCCCTGTATCCTGCCCCCAGAAGCCTGGGGAACCCCTGCTGCAAGCAGCACCAAGGGTATTACAACTTTATTTTCCTATCATAGGAAACGTCTGAGATTCTGAGATTCCATAAGTGATAGCAGAGATGTGGGAAATCTTCCAATAGCTCAAAGGCGTAAAGGGCACATACCCGTCTCCCAGACTCAAAAGCCTCCCCTCAGGGGGCCACCACACCCCGTGCTCAGCCTCCTTTGGGGGAAGCTGTTCTATGTGATGTCTACCTATCTATACACAGAGATACAGATACCTCTTCTCTTTGACAGGCGCAGTGGCACCCTATACACATTGCTTTGGGACGGATATGTTCACTTAAAACTAAGCTTCAAAGGTGGCCACAGTAGTACACACCTGTAATCCCAGCACTCTGGGAGGCTGAGGCAGGAGGATTGCAAATTTGAGTCCAGCCTGTGAAACTCAGTGGTTTAGTAAGATTCTGGCTATTAAAAAAAGGGTTGGTTGCCAGGGATTTAGCTCAGCAGTTCCACTGCCTGCCTCGAAAGCACAAGGTCCCGAGTTCAATCCCCAGTACTGAAAAAAAAAGGGTTGGTGGGCCAGGGATGTAACTTAGTGATTCTGCCACCTGCCTCGCAAGCTCAAGGTCCCGAGTTTGATCCCCAGTACCAAAAAAAAAGGGTTTGGGATACAAAGGCCCTGGGTTTAATCCCCAATATCACAAAACAAAACAAAATTAAAACTATGTTTTGCTCTCTAACTATCCATATAGAAGCTGCTGCTGACAAGGACATCAGCAATACAGTACACATTTATTGAGCACCTACTGCCAGGCACAGTACCTGGTGCTGGGAAAAAGGATTTGCCTCGTGTCTCTCAATGGCTGCAGAGCGCCTCCATTACACCTTCAGTCCCCTCTGTGGTCATTCTGAAATATTTCGAGTCTTTGAGGCCACAGATTGTGCCTCATGGAGTGAAAATCCACCTCAGAGCCTGGCATAGAGTAGGTGCTGAGGCTCTAGCAGCTCTTCTTCATGTGTCACCTTGTGTGACCTTCTTCTCAAGTGTCATAGGGGATGGACATTCAGCTCAGAGAGGTTGAGTGAGTCTCCCAAGGAGGAACAGGGAGCTGGCAGCAGGATAGGGGAGAGGGGCGCAGGTCCAGCACGAGGGCTGCGCACGCTGCCTCCCAGGCCAGAGGAAGCAGAGCTCGGGACTGGGGTGAGTGTCCCCTCTCCAGGGAAAAGTGTGCTGGTGGGTGATTTCAGTCACCAGGGAACAGAGATGGTAACACTGGGGACTCCAGGGCCGAGTCTCATGAGAGGCAGCGGGGAGAAGGGCAGTGTTAGGAACATGAGAAGGTGCAGGTTTTTGTTTGTTTTTTTTTTCTTTCGGTACCAGGGATCGAACTCAGGACCTTGCACTTGTGAGGCAGGCAGAGGAACTACTGAGCTAAATCCCCGGCCCTGTTGTGTTTTTTGAGACAGGGTCTTGCTATGTAGCCCAGGCTGGCCTCGAACATTGGGTTGATCCTCCTGCTTCAACTTCCAAGTGCTGGAATCACAAGCATACACCACTTGCACCACAACCCCGGCTAGATGCTGGGTTTTGGATCAGCAGAGAAAGGCTTCCTGGTGGAGGAGGTGGCACTAAGTGCCCAGTTCTCAGAGTCCCTGGATGGCTTGTTAACCTGCAGACTGCTGCCCTCCCTCAGCTCTGCCCTGCTCTGCAGCAGTTGACTACACAGGTCTGGGCTGGGGCCTGAGAATGTGCATTTCTGACCCAAGTTTTGGGTGGTGCTGTTGGCAGCAGAGGCCAGCCTTTGAGAGCCACTGGCCCAAGCAAAGGCACAGGGTGGGGAATGAATAGTAATTTATTACTGCTTGCAAGGGAAGGAAGCTTGAAAAACTGCAGGGAGAGACCCAGGCAGGCAACACCCCGAGGACTTGGTCAGTTTCCATGAGCAGTGGGGACCCCTCTAAGTGCTAGAGTAGGGGCATACTGGGGACCACATGAACGTGCCCCTGGCAGCCTGGAGGCGGTAGAATTGCCAGTGTGACACAGAGGCCCCGGGCCATGGACTCAGAGTCTGTTGGGCACAGGACCCAGACAGCTGCATTTTCCCCAGGCTCCCCGGGGAGCTACATTGCAGAGCCAGGGAGGACATCAGTGGGGCCAGGGAGCACTGAGGCAACCACAGCGGTCCAGGAGAGGCCAGAAGGGGAGATGTGCAGAGTGATCAGGGGAGTTCTAAAATACCCTGCAACACTAGACCCAGGAAACCAGACTGCAGGGGGCTGGAACCAGGGCCTGAGATTCTGCCTCACTGTCCAGGGGGTTCATTCCAAAGCCCATGGGAGGGTGAGAGCCACAGGGCCACGCAGTCATTGTCTAAGTGGGCCCCTGGAACCCGCACCCAGGAACTGGTTAGAGACTCCTGTTCTGGGGCCATGCATTGGAAGCTTGGGGCGGGCCCAGCACTCTAGGGATTCCGGTGCCTGCTAGGGTGAGAGAGCCACTGGGACAGGGCAATGCCAGGAAAGAGACAAGTTTGAGACTGAAGGGCTTTGACCTCCTCCCTGTGGCTGAACAGAGAGCGGCACAGAAACATGTTGGGGAGGGGCAAGTGACACCTGGGAAGATGGTGTGAGCTCAGTGCGGCTGCAGAGTAAGGGACCTGGCTGGACAGGGCACCCAGAGGGGACAAGCCTGTGGGTGAGCTCCTGGCCCCTGCAGGACAGCTCTGTGGGTCTCAGTGAACTGGAAGTGTGCCTAGGCATGACACTAGTTGTCAGGACCATGTGTGCTGCAGTCCTGAGAGTCCCCAGGGTCACCAGTGCTCAGCCTGTCCTGCCCAGAATGTACCCAGGGGGCTGTTTCTGCCTAGACCTGGTTGTGACTGTCAGCCCTGGGGATGGGAGCATGTATGAGGGAGACATGCAAACCCCCATGACTGCAGCCAGAGATGGGAGCCTTTTACAACACAGCTTCTGCTTGCCAACGCCCAGCCGTGTGCCAGAACCTCTACCAGTCTTCTCCAGGGTCCAGTGGCATCAGCATCTGTCCACTCCTTTTGCAGGGAAGGAAACCGAGGCTGGAGAGGGTAACTAACTGTTCATGCCATACAGCTGCAGAGAAAGCATTCGAACTGGGGTACATCCTGCCTCCGGGGGAGTCCTAGCTCTAACCACACAACTCTGCTCTGAGCTGGCAGAGGAGCGGCCTACTGTCCCCTGCCAGGCCAAGGTCAGGGAGTGAAGGCCCGGCTGGGGCCCACCAGGCCTCCTCCATGCCCTTGTCCAACTGGGGGCTGCCTCCGTAGAGCGGGAGGTGTGGAGAAGGAGGCCGAAGATGCACTTGGAGTTGTGGAGGGGCGATTTTGTTGGAAAGGGAGATAAAGAGGACATCAAAAGGAGCCCCAGTGAGTGTGGAGAGAGGCCTGGTGGATTAAATTCTGCTCCAGCTGGGAGAGGCGATGAGAGACTGATTGGCGCCCGAGCTGCAGTGGGCTGGGAGCCGCTGGCTGCCTGCAGGGAGGCCTGGCGACTGCACTTGGATCTATTTATTTACAGGGAGGAGGGCGCATGTGGGAAACCACTCCTGGCTCCTCGCAGTCCCATCCCAATTGCCCCTGGTGACTGCAGCCTTCCAGCCCCCCATGGAGGGCAGCGCCTTATCAGCTGGCTGCCAGAAGAGGCTGCTTCCTGGCTCCCCTAACCTGCCTGCTGCTCCCGCTCCTGGAGGTGAAGGTGGAGGGCGGTCCAAGAGGGGCCACCCTGCCCAGAAGGGACCCTCCCTGCCTTCCCTGTTGGTCCCCTGGCTCAGGGTTGGGATTTCAGCTCTGGATGGAGTTTATCATGCTGGGAGGGGGGATTCTATAGACCTCAGAGGAAGGCCGATGACCCCACCTAAACACAGCACCAGCACCTTTCATGGTTCTGGGAGTGGATCAGGCCTGGGCCCTGCTGTGGTTGGGCGGCGCTGGGCTCTGGGCCCCTGTGATGTCCTGGAGCCCCAGAGGGAGGAGGCCTGACCCACAGCACTTGGGGTCCCTCACTGGGTGCAAGGCCTCCTCCATCCCTCCGGCTGCCCTGACTCTGAGGCTCGGCTAGCCCTGCTCCCTCTCCTGGCACTCAGGGTGGTGACTGGGTCAGGGATCCAGTGTGTGATGCAGGGCAGGGAGCAGGATTCAAAGCTGGGGCACAAGCTGAGTCCCTTCCCAGATGTGTGATCTTGGGCAACTCACTTCTAGTCCCAGAGCCTCAGTTTCCCCATCTGTGAGGTGGGAGAGAAAAGCATCACACAGGATGAAATAGAGCAGGACCGTCTCTGTCCCAGCACATTCTGTCAACACGGGCATTAGGTTTTCATGCCTCAGACAGGAGATTCCCAGAGGCAGGGACTTGTGTGTTCTCTCCTTTGCACCTCAAATGCCAGGGGACCTTCCTCTCACCCTCGGAATTACAATGTCCTTCCCGGAGGGGACCTCAGTTGCCCTCCACGGAAGAGAAGAGATCAGGGCAATGTAGATGCAGGTGGCTCAGGAAGGACAGCAAGGACTCAAGCATTCAAGGGCTGGGAATGCTGTGCATAAGAAAGAGAATGGCTGGGCCCTTGGAGGGCATCCAGAGGGCTCTAGGGGTTTTGGGAGCCCTTCAGGCCCTGCTGGGAACAGGGCTGGGACCTGAGGTGCAGGAAGGGCCCCCAGAGTAAACACTGTCCAGAACCCAGCCCTGCAACATCAGAGCCCTTGGGACCAAGACTCCAGGGTGTGAAGCCCTGAGCCAGATCGAGGGCTGGGAGAGGCTGATTTCTACATAGACCAGGAAGGGGAGGGGCGGGCAGAGGACGAGAGGCTCAGATGTGTGCAGTGGTGAAGGGGTGTAGGGACACAGGGGCCGTGGGTCTCTCTCTCCCCCTGCTGTCCTTCCTGTGGGTCTAATCCATGCTATTGACTGGCAGAAAATCAAAGCCCATAAAGCTGTATTCTTTATTACTCCTTTGTCCATCCTTTCGCTCAGTTAACCCAAGCAGACATGGCCAAGTGGACCTTGGATGGAGGCGGGCATCTCCTTGCCCTTGATCATCCCTCCTGCCCCAGCACCCAAGGGGGCCAAGGGTTTCTCTGTCCCTGAGGCCTCCCTAGGCTTCCTGTCTCACCTCACAGCCAAGAGAGCATTAGAAAGAGCCTTGTGGGGCTGACTGTCCCCATTCTCCTAGCTCTACCCAGGGGACACTGTGAAGCCCACATCACACAGCTGGTATGCGGTGGCCCAGCCCCGCTGTCTTTCTCTTCTGGGTTCCAAGCTGGCCTGGCCACCACGGGCTCAGAGGCCCCAGTGCCGTGGCTCAGGCCAGCCTGGCTCTGGGTTCTCTCTGCAGCTGCCACTCATTGCTGGATGACTAGGGAAGGCTCTTTTCTCTCTCTGCCTCAGTTGCCTGATCTGCATAACAGGAAGCTGGGCCATTCTCTCAGAGCCCTTTGACACTTGCTTCATCTTCCGGACTGCTTTCTACTCCAGCCAAGTGTTCCCTCGTGTTCCTCCCCATCTCCGCCTTCTCCCTCCTTGCTCACTGCTATCCCTTTGTGTCTTCCTCTCTTCTCTCTTATCTTCTCTTCATCTCATCTCCCTTGCTGTAGGCTGTTAGTGTGTTCCCCACATCCATCTGCTGAAACCCTAATCCTCAAGGAGGCAGAACCTCGCTCGGGAGGGATTGTGCCACAAGGGCAGGGTTCTCATGAATGAGATTAGAGCCCATATAAAAGGGACCCAGAGTTAAGGGGACACAGTGAGAAGATGGCCATCCACAGAACAGAAAGCTGGCTCCGACCACACAAAAGGCCTACGACTTTCCAGCCTCCGGAAGGAGGAAATCTGTGCTGTGGTTGATACGCCCCTCAGTCTGTGGTGGTTTGTTACAGCACCCTGAACAGACCAGCACACCTCTTTTCCCTTCTTCCCTTCCACCACTGCCTTCTGTCCCCTGCCCTGCTTCCCTCCCCACCCCCAGGTTATCTGCTGAATTCCACACACGCCTGCACAGACGGGATCAATCCGAGGCTGCCTTGCCTTCAGCTTATCTCTGCTCCAAATGATTGATTTTCCCTCTTTAAGAGTAGTTTGCTGGCGAATTCCATGTATTGCAAAAACTGCTGTGAAATCTAATTCAATCCGATTGGCAGCTGGCACTTTGGGGGAAGAATACTAGAGAGCCGTCACTTTCCCCACTGATGTGTGTATTATCCACACGTAAAGAGGGCGAAAGGCCGGGCAGGTGCTCCTCATCTTCCCACGCACGCCTCCCTCCCCGCTTCAGAGGGACCACGGTGGCCCTGAAGCCGGCCCTGGCTCTTCTGGAAAACGAGTTACCATGTGCATGGGTACCTGCACTAAGGCAAATGAGGTACAGGTGGTTCTGAACTTGGTTTCCTAATTTGAAGCCCATCACCACAGTGCACTGTGGGACTCTCACTTCCAGAGCCCAGCTACACCTGGCCATCTGTCTCCTCACACCCTATTTTGTCCCCTCATTCCTGGGCAGAGAGTCCCAACTCTGGGTCTCAGCAAGCTCATGTCAAATGGGTAGCTGTTCAGCCTGCTGTCTCTTGCTCTTCTTTAGTTCCACTTTTGTCTGGCTCAGAACCTCAGTTTCCCCACCCTGGCAGTGGGTCACCTAGCAGGCCTGAATCAAAGAGGATGGGGGACAGCCCCTAGGTGACCAGCTGTCCTGGTTTGCCTGGGGCTGAGGGGGGTCCCAAGATACGGAACTTGAGTGCTAAAACCTGGGAGATGGCAGGCAAATGGGGACAGCAGGTCCCCAGTTGTACAAGGCCTGTCCGTGGGAGGCTGGCGGGGGCAAGTGGCACCACTGTCCAGGCAGTGACTTGGCCATGTGCTCCATGTGCAGGGGCTCGGATCCACTTCCCATGGGTGCTTGCCAAGGCTGCTCAGAACTCAGGCTCACCCCCTACACGGTTCACACACAAAGGCGCTGGTCCTCTGCCAGTGAGGATGGGCACAGGGCTGCAAGTGCTTCTGCCTTGTCCTGCTCTGGGTGGGTCCTGTCTGGAGGTCCCAGGTGTCACCTGGGTCTGCAGGATATGGAAATGCTTGTTCCACCCACCCCCAGAGTCGACTGCCCACTCTGACCTCATTTCTATGCTCCAAGCAAACAGCCATTTCTGTGGAGAGTCCAATCTTCAGGCTGCCTGGACCTTTAGGGACCAGAGCAATGGGCCCAGTGGGTTCTTACTGAAGTGGACTGGCCTGAGGGAGGCCGGCCAGGAAGGTAAGGCTCCCTTCATAGTGGCTGTGGACACAGCCAAAGGACAGGCTTGGTGTGGAAGACCCAAGGCTGCAGGGACCTTTCTAGCCCCAAGAGTGCTGGTACCTTGTACAAAGGACAAAGGCTTTTTATAGGACATATGTGGTCCCTGATTTTAATTCCAGAACCCAGGGCTATGATCCCCATGATCCCAGAAAAGCCAGGCCATGTCCTGTTCCTCTGTCTCTCCCTCCAGCATGGGACCCTATTTGGAAGGCTCTGCCTTGCAAGGGGGCCTCACTTCCCAGCACTGGTGGCTGTGATCTTAACTTGAAGCTCTGCCATTCTGATCTGGATCTGCCAATCGGAACCTCCTCCTATACCTGTCAACCCCTTCCCTCATTCCACTGGGAAATTCTGCACCCAAGTTCTGGCTGGAGCTGGGGAGAGGGGCTGAAGTGGGGTGTAAGTGTGCTCAGAGAGACACACTCCAAAATGCAGAGGGAAGGGCATCATCCCGGGCTGCTCCAAGCCCAGAACTGCACCCCCACAGGGCAGGAGGGCAGGCAGAGGATGGTTAGCCTTGGACAGAATGGGCAGGGGAGGGTGGGGCTGGGGCTGGCTCTCCACAGCCTCAGCAGCTGGCTGGCTCTGACTGCCTACCACACCAAACCATTTCCCTGTTCCCATGGAGAGGGAAGTGTGTGGCAAACGAAGACATTTCAATGCCTTACGGAGATCAGGAGCAGGACACCGCCAGCTGCTGATCATAGGCTCTGCATTCCCTTGTCTCCCCTCTAATAATGAGTCCATCTTCCTGCCCCTTTGGGTGGCAAGGAGTTGTTTGAGGGGTGCAGAGCCCTGGATTGGACCAGCTCTGTGACCTCAGCAAACTGCCCTCTCTTCCTGCTGTTCAAAGCCAAGACTCCGCTGCCAGAGGAGGCCATGAGGCTGGCATCCCGATGGCCAAGAGCAGGTGGTGACTGCATCTTCTGCCAGGCAGGGCTGCCCAGCTGGGGGGTCCCTGCCCCATGAACAGAGACACCACAGATGTTTTAAGGCTGGGCAGGGCACAGGGCTCCAGGTGGAGGGGTGGTCATGCTTGGTTTCAGCCCTACTGTCACTCAGTCTGCACAGGACCCGCCTACTTAGCACCTTCCATACAGTGACTACCGGTGGGCGGCGCATGGACACGGGTAAACAGATGAATGGGACCTGTGCACCGTGAAAATGCTCAGGGGTGAGGAGGAGACACAGAGAAGGAGGGAGGGACGGAGGATCCGACTCAAAGACAAACAGAGATGGCCAGGGAGGGTGGAGGGACTCACATGTGGATCTAGGGTGGAACCGGGAAGCCTGGCACTGCCCATTAGGCTGGTGGCACTCCCATCTATCCCTTCCCCAGCCTGCCCTTTCGAGCTTTTGTCACTCCCACTGCCCAGGCTGCAAACCCCAGGCTCATCCTAACCCTGCCTTTCCCACAGACCCCACCCCCAAGCAGCTCTATAGATCTCAGGCCCAGCCCCTAACCTCTGTGCTCTCTACCATTGCTCTCAGCCACTATCTCCAATCTCCATGTGTCCAGATTAATCAATCTAATGTACAGCTTGGAGGCTATCACTCACACTCAAGAACCATCAATGGCTCCCGAATGCCGGCTGAATGAGGTTCAGAGTCCTAGCCTAGTGACATTCAAGACCACCCAGCCTGTCTTCCTGGCTGCAGAGAAAGGAGTGTGTTCTGAGCTGACTGATTTACTACAGTGGGGAAGAGGCGAGAAGCTGTTAGTCTAGAAGCTGTTACCACTCACTTCATCTTTTTTGAGGGGCACGAGATCTTCAGTACTTCATAATTTACTTTTAAAATTTACATGCAGGAAAACTGACATCTTTGGTATACAGTTTTATGAATTTTAACACATATGGAGATTCTTGCTATCCCCTTCCAACCAGGATACAGAGCAGCTCTCCCACTCCATGCCTTATCCCTAAAGTGCCTTATCCTAAAGTGACTTAACAGTCAGTCCTCTCTCGCCCTGAACCCCTGGAAACCACTCATCTGTTCTCTAGAGGCTCTGAGCTTTTTGAAGATGTCGTGGAAAAGGCATTTGAGACTGGCTTCTTTCCAGTGATGCTCCATTCTCCCCTCACTAGTGGCCTGCATCTCTAACCACAGTGCCGTCCCTGGCTGGCCCAGTGAAGGCTGTGGAGGCGTCAGAGAAGACAGCCAGGGGGACTCCTTTTTTAAAGCCTGGTAAAGGATCAGGGCAAATTGGTGGGTTTGGACACCCCTAATTAAGGCAGATGAAATGAGAACATTATGCCAAGAATAGGAAGTAAACAGAGACACATGTGCTGATTTGTGACTATGGACAGAGGCCAGGTGGCTGCTTCCTCCATCTTTGGGGTCCTACTCCTGTTCCAGCTCCTGTCAGTCGCCTGCTGGCTCAGGCTTATCTTCCCTAAGGTGAAGGATCGGGTGCCCCAGGGCTGCTGGCCCACCTTCCTCTCTGCTCTGTCCACACCCTTTCCCGGTAGCCCTGCCAGACCCTTAATACGCTGCAGACAGCGGGGCTTCCCTTCCTCCTCCAGCTGGGACCCACACCCACACAGAGCCGACTGCCAGACTCTAGGGTCCAGGACAGCCACGAGAGGTCCAGTCTTCCACATCTTGACACTGGCCATGGAGCCCGAGATCACCAGATGCTACAAGTCAGGGTTCCCGCCTCATAGCTGTGTGCTGGACATCTCCAGTGCACCCCATCTGCCCTCTGGCATTGCCACGGGAAGCCTAACAAGCATGTCAAACGTTAACAGAGAACTCAAACCTATGCCTTCCATCACCCTTGACAATCTAAGCGAAACTCTGGCCGCTGAACATCTGGAGGTTTCCACAAAGTGCTCTTTTGAAGCTTCAGACACACGAAGTTCCTCCTTGATCGCCACATGCAGGCAGCTTCCAGTCTCACTCCTGAGGATAAAGCCCTGACTGTGGCTCTGTTTCTCTGACCTCCTTGACACCTCTGGCTTCCAGCTGCTCCTCTGAGCCCAGCACCTCCAGCTCCAGAGGCTCCGGACGGGCTCTCTCTGCCTGGAGTACACTTCCACCAAGACCCACGGCTGCCCTCACTTCCTGAGGTCTCTCCTCCCATGCTACCTGCTGCCCCGCCTGTCCTCACCCCTCCCCAGCTCTCCCTTAAACCCTCATCTCCATGGCTATCAGCACCACCTGCCACCATACAGGCCTGCTTCTTTAGCCTGGCACCCTGGGGTGGACGCTGTCCAGGGCAGGGCCATTGTGCTCACTGATGGACGGACGGTACCCAGAACAGCACCAGGCAGCTACTGGGTGCAGAACAAACATCTGCTGAGTGAGAGAATGAGGCACTTCCCCACATCCAGTAGAAGATCTGGTGAGGGCATTTCTCAGGCCTGTGGGTGCCCACTGTCCTGGGTGCTTGGCAAGCCCCCCAGTCTGTTTTGCCGTGCTCTGTGACCTTTCATAGAAGGCTACTCTCCGAGCCTAGTTTTGTTCATGTGTAAAGGCCAGAGGCGTCAGAGGAGGCCTGGTCAGGACCAAGCTGGGGAACTGTGCTTGGCACCTTCTCACCAGGGATGCAGGCATATGACAACCTTGACGTTATGTCTTCTCATGCTCAATTCCCTTTTAATAAATTCCTTTCTAACAGATGGAGAAACTGAGACCTGGAGGGAGGAAGGAAGTTCCGCCCCACGTCTCTGTGGACGAATCACACAGCTTGACCTTTGCCTTGCTGTGCATGTCTTGCCCACTGCCCCCACCCTGCCCCTTTATCCCCTTTCATGGGACAGTTAGCAGGAGCCCAGGAAAGTGGAGCCAGGCATGGGCTGCGGGATCAGATTGGTAGCCCACCCTGGCCACAGCTGCCCAGCAGGAATCTCAGTTCCTGTGACCTGTAGGTTAGGCTATCTCACAGCCCAAGATTCTGGGGATGGAGTAAGCCACAAGGCATGACGATGTCCAGCTGAGCTGAGTCACTTACGTTCAAGACAGGAAAACCATCAAACACTGCCAGGGGCATGGCAGGGTGGGTGTGGGGCAAGCAGGGGGAACGTAAGAGGAAAATATCCCATTCTAGGGTGAAGTTTAGGTCATTGGTTCCCACAGAGAAGGGGCACCACGGTGGGCATGAACCAGCCAAGAGGTGATGGAGAGAGGAAGAGGCTGGGAGGCAAGGTTTACCCGTTCTGCTTCTGATCCAGGGGAGGAAGGAAGGACAGCTACTGCTTTCAGGGATGTGAACCAAAGATAAAATGATTCGCACGACCTCCCACCATGCCAGGCCTTCTCAGGGTCCTGGGGGTGGGTGGGCAGGGGGAGGGGGCAACTCCCTAAATCCAACTTGAAAACGAAACCCAGCCACGGGAGGGCATTTGGGGCTTGGAGCCACAGGAACTAGGGTGGGGAGGGGGTGAGGGACGAGCTGGGACTTCAGCTGCCACATGGGGCTGTTTCACACCCCTGCCAGGGCTGGGGACTGTGTAAATAGTGTGCTAGTTCCGTTTATAGATGAGACTAAACTAGGAGGTGTCTGAATCACGCTGAGGACACCCTCCGGTCCTCAGGGAGGCTGGAGCTTGGCATGCTGGAACAGTCGCACCATGGGATGCAGCCTCAGACAGAAAATTCCCAATAATCATCATCATCATAATAAGGGCCTCAGTGAAGGCAACCAGGGAGAAATTAATGGGAAAATGCACAGACGGGGCTGTCCTGCTCCTCCGGCTCTCCTTCCAGAATGGACTGGCTCTAAAGCCAATAGATGTTTTCCTAGAGAGCCTAAATCTTGGGGGAGGGGCCCCAGTCATGTGAGCAGAAGCTGTGAGACCACAGGGGCCTTGCACATGGATCCCTGCCCACTGGAGTGAGGTTCACCCAGGAAGTCTGGGTACCACTGGGGCAGACACAGCCTTGGCTGGACACATAACCCCTGCCATGGGTCAGAATCCCCAGGGAAATCTAGAAATAAGAGGAGCTGGGATCAAAGGGATGCTGATCTCCACTTTCCTGCATTCCTGGACTTGGTTGCTCCCTGGACAAGACTCTCACTTCCCTTCTTCCTCTCCACTTGACTTCACTGATGAAGTCCCACACTGGGTGAGAAGTACAGAATGTTGGAGGCAGCCACTTCCTTTAGGGGGTTCAGTGGGTAGTGGGAGATTTCCAGCCAGTTATCTGCCTAGCAGAAGGGAAAGAGGGGTCTGGACGATGAGGGTGATGGTCCAGCCACGGAGTACAGAATCCTACGCCTGCCCCCATGGGTTGCTGGCAGCGAGCACCACCCACCCTTCACCTCTATCACAGCTTCTTAAGTTTGGTTTCCGATCAAATTGCTTGGGACAATCAGGGCAAGGAGATTCGTGCCTGAGTCACATCAGCAGCAGAATTTAGGGCACCTGCAATCACATCTACTATCTGTACCCAAACAGACGCTGTATAGGGCTCGGCTGCATAGCAGCTTGGGAGGTCCAAAGCTGGACCTCAGCTCAACACGTGACACTGAGCAATGGTCTTGTCTCTTCCTACTCTCACCCACCCCACCTGGGTGTGCAGCTAAGGATGCCAACTCCAAGAAGCAGCAGATGCCAGCCTGGAGCCAAAGCTGGGGGAAGGTGGTAGCTGGTGAGGACAGTGACTCAGGAGGGGCTCTTCATCCTTTGTATCACAGACCCTCTCCAGTCTGCGCAAGCCATGGACCCCTTCTCAGAATGTTTTTAATTGCATAAAATAAAACAATACAGGGGACCACAAAGTGAACTATTTTGAAATATAAAAGTCTTTTAAAAGGATGTCATAGTGTACATGTGCTTTGGAATGCACTGAATAATGAGATTTAGCAGTAGGTCTAATAGTTGGTGTAATTTCAAATAGAGATGAAAGTTAATGGCATTTTTGGTTTCCTGGGACACCTGTAAAGTGATAGGAAAATATCTGCGATTTCTCTTGGACATTGCCATATAATACACCCACAGTTTGCTTCCAGACCCATAACGAAAGGAAGGCTAGAGTGCAGTTAGACCTTAGCTAGAACACAGAGGCAGATTTTTCTCCATCCAGGGTCACAGGTGACCTGTGGGGAGGTCAGTGGGCCCCCTGCCCCCGACAGAGTTAAGAAGCCAAAGACTGAAAAGAAGCCTGGGAGAGGCCCAAGGGGCAGCAGGCAGCAGGAACACAGCCTTTGTAGAGGCGTGGGCTGGGGGTTGGTTAGGGTGGAGAAACTGTGGCCTGGACAAACCAACTCACGGGAACAAATGCAAAAATAAACTTAAATAAATACAAGTTTGTGGGTTGTGGCTCCCTAACAGGCCTGGAATGCAGGTGGAATGGATAATGAGGGTGATGGATAAAAATAGACTGAGATTAGCAGGAGAACAAGAACAAGCCCCCCCCCAACTCTGTGATCTCTGCCTGCACCCCCCCCCCCGCCAAGAAAAACTGGAAAGCATTCTAAACCCCAGCTTTCTCTCCCTGTCACTTGCTTTCTTTCATTTATTTCTCTCCCTGTCTTCTCCTTGGGGAGGTGGGTAATTCTGCTTTCTTTTTTTTCTATGCCCCTCATGCAAATTAATTGTGTCATCTTCCTGAAACAGGAATGAACCCTGGCCAGCTGTGTCCCACTCACCTCTGTGATGCGGGTCCCCCTCACCTCCCCCGCCACCTTCCCAACAGCCGTGGTGCCCAGGGGACCCCAGAGGCAGCCTTCCTCATGCTAGAGGGGGCAGACTTTCACACACATGGACCAGGGTGCTCAAGCCTTTTCAGGGAGCCCCCAGCAGAGACACTGTTTCCTCTTCTTAGCGGCCCCAGATAGATGCACCCACTTACTGTTTATGTTATTGCTCCACTCCTCAGCAGTGATGGGGAAATGAAAATCAGCAGGGTTTGGAAAACCGAGATGGGAGAGAACAGAGAGCTAGGTCTGCACATTCAAGAAGCACAAGATTCAGAGTTCAAGGCCCCGCTCTGTGACCTACTTGGTCTGTGATCTTGAGAAAGCCCCTTAACCTCTCTGAGCTTTCTTCCTCTCTGAAAAGGACAAAAACATACACCTGTATTTCAGGGCTGGGGATGGCACTAATAAGAGTTAATGTGTACAGAGTGCTCTTTATGGGCCTCCTTGGGCAGTAGCGTAGGTCTGGTAGCAGCATGCTGAGGTCAGCTGAGTTCAAAACCCTTTTCCGACTTCACAGAGGAGAGCCTCTGTTGCAGAGGCTGGAGGGGCCAACTCAGAGAGCGCTCTGAGGGGTGCTTTCAACTGCACTTTGACAGCTTCATGGAGAAGGAAAAGACTGCAGTACAGGAGGGCTGTGGTCAGCCCCTACACTGGGCCGGGTGGTCGTGGGCTCCTACACTGCAGCAGCCTCTCCTGCCCCTCTCTCAAGCCCTAGCCAGCCACCCGAGCCTCTTTCAGGCTTCTGAATAATGCCCAGCCATCCTTTCGTGGGGACCTCTGCCTTGCAGGGGCGCACCCTGCCACTGGAAGGTCCTTCCAGGGCAGCACAGCGTGTCCCCTCAGCTCAGCCCATCCTCTGCTGCACTCCCCCTCCCCGGAGTTCTGAACGCTTCCTTGTAATGGGCAGGTTCTTGTTCCTCTGCCTTTCTGGCCACAATGAGACAAAGCCTTTGAGAGCAGGGCCACATCCTCAGCGCCATCCCCTGAGACCTGGCGCAGTGGCAGGCACATGGTAGGGACACAATACTGTTTGTGGTACATAGTAAGTGCATGATGTTTGTTGAGTGAATGAATCTAAAACCCCACCGCCACCACCTAAATATCAACCTGGCCCCTCGGGAAGGGCAGTGGGCCACGCATTACTAACGGTTTGATGGCCTTTCTGAAATGAGTCCTAGGAGCAGCTAGCACTGGGCGGTAGAAGCCTCTCAAGGGGTGACTCTGGTCTGCCACTCCCCACCCCTGCTCCTACTCTGGAGAAAGCTCCTCTGCCCTCCAGGACAGCAGCAGCTGTGTCCTGAGAAACTATGGTCACAGCGAGGCAGAAAATGAGTGGATAACTCTCCCCCAGCCCCTGAGACGAAGGTGCTATGGCACCACATGCCTATGGGTGCTGGGCGGAGGTAGGGCTGTCAGTTTGCAGGCTCTGGGTCACCTGGGACCGTCAGCGACATGGATGGTCTCCTGTACCCTGCCTCCCTTCCTGCACCCCTCAGCTGTTTGACCCTTTCAGCAGGAGTGCAAAACACAGAAAAGCCCCTGCATCTAAGTGGAAGAGTGGTTTTAGGACTAGTAAGCAGAAACTTCCAACCATTTCAAAGAACCCTCCCAGGAGGGCTTAGACCGGTGGGCAGGTGTTGGCAAAGCCAGAGGGGACAAGCTGACCACTGGAGAAGCTGCTGAAATGGTCTGAGGACGAGGTGCCATACAGGCAGGGCAGGAACCTCAGTGGGTGGGGTGCTGCTGATTTACGGAGGGAGCCAGGAATCCACAGGGGTGGGAATAAGGGTGCAGAAGCTTTAATTTGAAACTCAGGGGCACCAACGCTGGTTGCCTTCAAGATTCACCCCTTCCTCATCTGCACCACAACCATGCATTTGCATCTCAACTGTCACAGGGTACAAATGGGCTGCATTTGGGTTCAGCCTACCCCATCCCTTTCTTCCCTGGCTTCTGAAAGTTTTCTAGAACACACACAAAGGAGAAGAAATGACTCAGCAGGACTTGACAATGAGACACAGTCCTTGGGAGAGAGAAAGGGCCTCTTGCAAGCAAGTTTGTTGTCAGGCATGGCCTGGTAGAGCCTGAGATTCAGGAAGAGACCATGAAGAATGGTGACCCTGGCCAGGGACTGCAGGCGTCACCTCATTTATGTGAGTTAGATTAGCATCCTAATTAGGCGGGACTGCCACAAAGTAGACTGAGACGTTAAACTTCTTCCTCCTTCCCTTTGTTCTCCATGTGCACCTGCTACTGCCCCACAGTGGACTTTGGAGGTCATCCTTTTTTCACAAACCATTGTGCTTGTTATTTAACAGCACAATCACCAACTGTACTCATTTCTGGGGTCAAAGTTGACCCCATGCTTCCACAGAGCCTGTGACAAAGGGATGTGACTTTTGCATGCTCTCTTCCATCTACATTTGCTCAGTGACCATGTTTTTCTGCCACACTGAGTAAATCCAGAGTCACTTTCAACCCAGACATAAATCCCAATGGACATATTCTCCCCTCAGAAAGGGACAGAGAAGACAACTTCTTAAAGGTCTCCTCTCCTAAAGCTGCCTCATTCCCTGCTTCTCCCAGACGCTAGGCAGTGCCCAAGTGCCAGCGACCTGTGCCTTCTGTCTTGTAGGCAATGTGACTGAGCCTCCAGCTGGCCCTCAGTCACGGAGGTGCCTCCCCCACATCTGGGAGCTGGCCTTAGGGGCTGTTCCTGGCCAGTTCTGAATACCTCTGGGTATCATAGAAGAGTGGGGAGGCAGAAGAGGGTGCAGCTGGAGTAGGGAAGCTGTACTCCCCTCCCTTTACTGAAGAGGGAGCTGGGGCTGAGGGCAGCTGGGTGCAGCCCTACTTGGAGACTGGAGGATGGCACAGAGGGCCTTAGGGCTACCAGTCTGGGCCTCTGGGTGGCCTGTCCACCTCGTGAGACCTCTGCATGTGACTCTGGAGAAACGGGACCTGGTAGAGAGGAGATCAGTCCTCCACAATCAGATCACGACCACCTCCCTGGGGACAGCAGTGATGGGGCCCGGGGACTGGGTCCCAAGCACAGGGTGTGCCAATGGCTGGGCAGCAGCCACTAGAGCCAGGCTGGGCTCAGGGACCCAGCATTCCTGCTGATACTTAAAGCAAGCTGCCAGCGAAGGGACTGGAGGAAAACCCAGGGGGTCAGGGCGTTTGGCTGCACTGTGGGCAACACTCAGGGGATCCAGCTGGGGCTGCACAGCTGTCATGATAGTTAGCGCTTCTGTGTGCCAGGCACTGTGCCAAGCCCTGCATCCACCCCCTCCTCCTCTGGGGCAGAGACACAGATCCAGTCGCTTCCCCACACTCTCATCTTCTGGCAGTGAGGTGGGGATACATCGCCAGTTCTGGCCAGCGGGTCATGGGATAGACATCCCGGGGCCACTTCTGGGATGAAGCACAGAAAAGCAGCCCTCAGGCCGCTGGCTGTCTCCTCCTCCACCACAGCAACCGATGGGACTGCAGATGGCGCATGTGAGTGACTGCTCGGGGTGGGTCTCCCTCTGACCCATGTGAGGGCTTCCACACTTGAGTGGAAGTTCTCCGGCCTGGGTCCCAGACTGGCTGCCCACCTCACCACGACACAAACCCCTCACTGTTCACGTGGGTTACCGCCTATTATGCCACTCACTTACAGGCTTCTGCTTCCGGTTCTCTATGGCGCCCCTGCCTGGTCACCCAGCCTCCCTGCACACCCCAAGGCTCAGGCCTAGACCCCCCTTACCATACAGCCTATCAAGAGCCTCCCAGCCCCATACCCCTCCCTTCCCCTTTCCCGGACCTTGGACCCCACCCTGGGATCCCTGTTTCTCTTCTCTTGGGCATTACTATTCCCCTGAAATCCAGGACTTTCTTCTGGGGTTCTCATTCTTAGAGTAATCTCCAAAAGGGGAGGTATCTGCTCTCCAGGAGGTACAATATACCCCACTGGGGCGTGAGAAAATATCAGAACTTGTTTTTATACTGTTCATCTCTACCTTTTAAAAGTTCTATATGTTTGTGTGTGTTGAAATATATACACTGTCTTTGTATAAACAGACTGTTGGCTCCTTGGGACAGGGACTATGGTTATACTTGACCCAAGGAACCAAACCTAGCTCCTGGTGGACAGCAGGTGCTCAATACATACTTTAGCTATCTCAGACAGACAGGGGCAACTTAGCAGGAAATGGAGGCGAATGCACGCATGCACACACACACACACACACACACACACACACACACACACACACACACTGGGGCGGCCTTGCCTGTGAGGCTGAGTCCTAAGAAGGGGGTCCCAGGAAAAGAGGTAAGAGGTTGGAAGGAGCAGAGGAAGGACAGGGAAGTGGGCTCCTGGAAGCCAGGGTGGGGAGCCCAGGGCCCCCACAGAGCATGCAGATGACACAGGCAACCTGGACTCCTTCATGGCCTTCTTATGACCTGGGATCCTTGAAAGCACTTATTTCCCCGAACAAGCTCTTCACATGGGAAAGGGGAGCCATTATTACACCAAATGCAGGAATCAGACTTTCTGCCAAAGTTGTGGTTCACAGAAGACCCTCCAAACTGGGGCACATACATACGTCCTTTATAAAATTGCTGTTTTCACACATGCTTTATAATACATATTAGGTTAGTACAATGACCATGTATATAAATCCTAAATACATAGGTGGAGATCGGAAGTACGCACTCAAACATTCCTACTGAGTGTCGATGTCACCTGTAATGGTTTAGAGATTGCCGATTTCTCCGCCTTGCTCATCCTCAGAACACAGCAGGGGAAGAAGGCAGCCCTGTTTACTTCTGTTTTATAGCTGAGGACCGGAAGTCCAGAGGCACCTTCATCCCTCCCAGGGTTACACAGCTCAGGGCAGAGCAATGGATCTGGATGGCCCATGTGTTCTGCGGACTCACCTCGTCCTTGTCCACCACCTGGATAAAGAGGGGGAGGGCAAAGCCCACCTGCGCCAGCTCAGTGATGGCCACGCTGTACTCAGAGCTGTTGAACTCCGGGGCATTGTCATTGATGTCAATGACCAGGATATTGAAGGTCGTGGTGACAGTGGCATCAGACGGGGTGCGGTCATCGTTCAGCTCTGTGCCCTGCAGACAGAGGACAGTCACTTCAGGGATGGAGGCAGCCACAATCTGAATGCTAGACACTGGTTAATGCGAGTTATCCCGTGCAGTCCTCATCACAGCCCTGAGAGGAGGATTCTGTCTTTAGCGCCCGCATACTACTAATAAGGAAGCTGTGGCTCAGAGAGGTTAAGTAACTTGTACAAGGATGTACAGACTGAGGAGGTTTCAAACTCCGATTCTAGAACTGACAAGACATGAGATGGGTGGGGAGGATGAGACAGATTTGGGGGTTCACTGAGGGGCAAAGGGAGGGTATTTAACTTGGCAGATGATAAAACTGAGTGAGCTAGGAGTTGTTGGACTAGTGAGTGGCCAATCAAGATTTCATGGAGCAACTGCTGTAGGCTGAGCACTGCTGGGCACCATGAGGGTCCAGGCTGGGCTCAGGAAGAGATAGAGCACTTGTCCTACAGGGAGTTGGTGGCAGTGCTGGGACCCTGTGGTCCTCTATTCCTGAGTCCAGCCTGGACCCTCATGGTTCCCAGCAGTGCTCAGCTCACAGCAGATGCTCAGTGAAGTCTTGATCGGCCACCAACAGATGCAGTGCTCCAGTGTCCTTGGAGCTGACTCCTTGGCCTTGGTGGAAAGGTGCCAGGGCAGGAGGGGAGGCCAAGAGGGTCCCGGGGATGTCCAGCTGGCAGGGGACAGGCCATGCTAGAGCACCCTCTGTGGCTCACTCACATGTATCACTGCCACAAGCCCCTCTCGTGGTCAAGGAGAACAGTGAAGGGCCTGGCAGGGCTTATTGAAGGGGCTCCTTCCCAGACCCCTTGGCCACCCCCTCCTACAAATGGTTGGCTGAGGCTGGTGAGTTCCCTGTTGCCCAGGCAGGATCCATGCCCCTGACCAGCTTCCCAGGTCAATTAAATCTCAATTAGATCAATTAAAATCAAATTGATTTTAATTAGAACCCACCGTGAGTGGCAGGCAGCTGCAGGGGTTAGGGGCCCCATACCTTCCAGGGCGAGGATTTCAGCAGCTTCTGCCCCCTCTCTGTTGTGTTTCTGTTTCATAATTGAGGGGCGCATGAGACTTAGTCATGGGCAAACTCAAGAATTCATGGTGTCTACACTTGAGAACTTGGTACTGTGGGACAAAGGTTAGGGTCACAGCATGAGGACCTCATCCCTAAGTGGGGGACAAGAGTTCCAGTCTGGGCAGGTGTTGGCAGGGGATGTGTGGCGCCCTGCCCTGATAACTGCTGGTCCTGTCCTGGTGGCCTGGGCATGAGCCCCAGATCAGTGCAGGGAGAGGGCAGGAGTGTGGAGCCTCTGGCTGCAGGGAACCCCTGGGCAGCCCCTCGTCCTGGGTGCAGGTGGCTCCAGCCGGCCTTACCTTCACAGTCAGGATGAAGCCGTGGCTGTACAGGGGATTCTCTCGGTCCAGCAGCCCATTCAAGGTCAGCGCTCCGCTGATGTAGTCCAGGGCAAAGATGCTGTTGGTGTTCCCTGCAAGAGAGAGAAGCGTTTGGGCACAAAGGTCCACAGCAGGTGGGTACGGGTCTGGGCCAGGGCTCCTGTCTGGGCAGTCAGAACTAATCAGTACATCAAAGGATGCTGGTCCAAGGGAAATGGAAGAAGCACTGGATGCAAGGGTCCACTGAGAGGCAGCAACGGCACTGAACTATAGTGAGAACACCATGCCCTTCCTGGTCTCCTTCCAGTCCCTCTGGCTAATGAAGAAAGAATCAGTTTGTTGCTAGTGTGTATTTAAGCCTCTCTAACTGGTTCATTTTCCTTTTAATAAAGAAGGTAGGCTTCAGGCTCAGAGCCTCCCAGAGTGAACAGTGTCCAGCGAGAACTCAGTAACCTTGTTTTTTCCCCTTGTGCTTATTTTAATGGTCCTGTCCCACCTATCCCATCCCATTCATTCCAAGCATCCATTCCATCCATCTGATTCCATCCAATCCTATCTCATCCTAGCCCATCCCATCCCATCCCGTCCCATCCCAGTCATCCGACCCCATCCAATCCCAGCCATCCCATCCCATCCATTCCATTCTACCCATCCCATCCCATCTCATTTCACCCATCCCATCTGTTCCATCAAATCCATCTCATTTCATTCCACCTATCCCATCTCATCGCAATTTCCTATTCATGGCAATAATATAATGGTTTTAAAGCGATGGAATGTGTTGAAAACACAATTGCATTTTAAAAACAAGTATTCTAAATACTTGTTGAAATTTTAAAAACATTTAAAGTACTGGTAAAACTGCACACAAACAACATGTCTGGGACTCCTCCCTGTCCGCTGCCCACTGTTTTCTGCTTGCCCTCTATGGGTACTTGGTGCCCTCTCACTGGCTCCCTGTCTCCCCAGAGCACTATGTGCATTCTTGACTCCTGCTCTTCCTGTGTCACCTTCCTCCTCTGTCCTCACCTCCTTTGGCCCTAGCCAGTGCCCGATTCTCCTCTTCTCCTGCTCCATGAGGGCCGTCCTGGTTCCCTCACTGCCCCACTCTCTGACAGGCACCAGCTACTGCCCTGGGAGCTACTGTGCCCCACTTGCTTGCTGTGTATCAATCTCATCTTCCAGCTTGGCCTAAAAGCCCCTGATGATGGAGATTTTTCACACCTGTTCCTCAAGGCACCTGGCTGACACCAGCACATGGTGGCACGCATGTTGCTGAAGGTAGGCTGTCCCCTGGCCACCTGGGCCAGCCCTGCCTGGCCTACCCTTGCCCTTGGGTACTCTCCTCCCACAGGTCGGGGCTCACTTGGGAGCAGCCCAGAGTCACTCTCGTCTCCTCCACACAGACTCGTTTGCTGGCTCGTTCACACTCTCTTTCCCTCCCACTCAGTCAGCAGACCCTGTGGAAGGCACCCTGTGGCCAGGCCCAATGCGGCATTGTGGATGCAGGTGTCAATGTGCCAGGAACTCTGACACAGAGGCACCTGCAGCCGAAGAAGGAGCCTGGCACCCAGAAGGACGAGGTCTCTGAGGTCCCAGCAGGGAGACACCATTCACAGATGGAAGGCTATGGAAAGGAAGCTACTGGAAGAGGAGCGCCAATGCCTCAGCTGATTGATGAGCTCCTAATGTTAAGCTTCCACGCCTGCAAAACAAGGGATAACATGGCCTCTACCTCTCAGGCCTGTGAGGATGAAAGGAGGTGGAGTGTGCACACATTAGCCATGCAGCTGGCTTCCACCCAGGTGGGACACTTGAGTCCTCCAGCCCACTGCAGGGGACAGCTGGGGCAGGGGACAGGGAGGAGTCACAGAGGAGCCCACTGGGGATTCACATCACTCAGACGCTGGCTTTCGGGGTCTCTGATCTGGGGTCAGGTCCCAGAGGGGACACCACTCCTGCCTTCCCCACCTAAGGTCCTGAGGTCACCGTCTGCTGGGTTGAGCACATCTGTTTATGTGATGGGCAGGGCAGGGTGCGTGAAGAGAGGGAGTCTGTTTAGGAATCTTGCTATGGGGAAATTAGGGGATGTGTGCTTTCATCTGTTCATTCACTCATTCAATCAATTGCTTCTGCCATGTGCCGGTGGGGAGCAGCCTTCACCAGGCTGCAGTTGCTGAGGTGGGATGAAGCCAGGGCAGTGCAGGGAGAGCTGAGCCTCCTGCCTCGAAGCCTCCATAGATGCACACAGTGCTGTCCCTCCTTCCCAGGCCCCACATCCAGCTTCTCATCTTTCCAGATTTTCATATAAATGTATTCTTTCCAATAAAGGAACCTATGAAATGGTTAACTAAATGTGATTCAATTTTTATCTTCATGAGATTTTCCCCTATAAATCATTCACAAACCAGAAGCCCCTTGTTGAATGATGGGCTTTAGTTTTTGGTTGGGAAAGCTGGGTTACCAACCCTGGCACACTCAGTCATGTCTCCCCGCTAAACACCTAAACCCTGCTCATGCTCCCACTGCCCACCCCGGCCCAGAACTGTCTCTAGCACTTAAAGCCCCCATCCCCACCTGGGCACCCTCTCCAACAGGCCTGTGGGCAGAGAGCCCCCAACTGGTGCATTCAAACAACGCACACGTGACACACACTTGTTCTCACGCTTCCACCTGTGCCACCTTCCAGCCTCCAGGCAAGCACGAATGACAAACTCCCAGAAGCAACAACCAGAAGGGGCTACATTCGGGAGCTGACAAGACCACCAGAGTGAGGCCCTGGCTGGGATGCCGCTTTTGTCACCATGGGAATATCAGCACTCACTGGGATGCTCTGGCTCCAGCCAGGGCAGGAGATGAGCCCTATGCCCTACGAAGGGAAGCTCAAGGGTATGTGTCACTCCAGGATCCCTTGATGAGTTCACCCACTCGTTCTTTCAATTCATGTCAAGCACCCACCATATGCAAGGTGCTGGAGAGGAGCAGAGGAGAGCAGGCCGAATTGTGCCTTGCACGTCACAGTAAAGACCGATATCCACCACATCATCACACTATTGAGCATAGAAGTACTTGCCAGGTAAAGCCCCAAGAGAAAAGCCACAGGGAGGAAAGGGGTTTAAGATTATGTCCTTGGGAGGCAGAAAGCATGAGTTTAGATCATAGCTCTGTATTAGCTGTGTGTCCTTGGCCAGGTTACTTCCCAGATCTAAGCCTGTTTTGTAGTCTGTAAAATGGGGGGGATACTAGTACCCACCCAGAGTGTTACTTTAACGATGAAATGGGAAAGACAATGCCTGGCACACTGGGGGCTCTCAACAGATGCTGCTGCCTGTACCGTACTAAGATGATGCCACCGTGGTGCCCCTCAGCCCCATGGAGCCTGTGCCTCAGCTGTTTGCCCAGCAGGGACCCTGAGCCCAGCCCACATGGTGCCCACCCTGTTGGCGAGAGAGTTCCACATTCTGGGTTCAAGTTTGCAAGGCAGTTGCCCAGAGGTGGAGGCAGGAACAAGCCCTCAGGCCCACAGGGCATCAGACCCAGGCTCCATCACTCAGCCCTGCCTTGCTTGGCCCCTTTATCACCCCCCAACTCCCAGTCTCCCATCCTGGGGGGCTGCAGGCCTGGCATTCACACACAAGCTTCTCTGCTAGCCTGGAAGCTGATAGCCCCATGCAAGCCCTCTGGTCTGCAGACTTTCTGTGTCCCAGTCCCAGGGGAGGTGGGGGAGGCTCAGTGGAGCACCCTTCACCTGTTCAGCCCCTGCCACTGAGCAGATGGGCAGCTGTCTCCCCTGGGCCGACAGCTGCTGTCCTGAGTGTACAGTGGGGGTGCTGCCAGGGGGGGGGGCTCCTGGAGAGGAGGAGTGTGTGTCGCACCTTTAGGGGCCCCTGGATTCTGGTAACTGGTGATTCAAAGTGTCACAAAAGAGCAAAGTAGATCGTGACTGGCTTTGTGTTCTGGGGCAGCTACCCCTCCCCCAGGAGTTCTCAGCCATGTAGAGGATGGGACTCATGTGTGTACAAGGAGGAAGGGGCACCAAGGTTGGGGGGAGTCACAGCTTCATTCCTCTATTTATTAAAAACAGGGGCTGCAAGGGCCGGGGATTTAGCTCAGTGGTTCCACTGCCTGTGCAAGGTCCCAGGTTCGATCCCGGTACCAAAAACTAAAACAAAACCAGTGGCTGCTACTCATCAAACACCACGCACCAGGCACCGAGCTTAGCTGTGTGCAGTTATTACCTGCTCTTCACAATCACCTGTATTGTAGTTTTTCCGTGAGGAAGCAGGCCCAGAGGTGTTAAATAACCTGCCCGAGGTCTCATTATCTGTGAGTGGCCAGGCTGGACTTATATTTGTGCCTGTCTTCCTCTCCCCACAGGCATTCACCCTGCACATGTTCGTACCTACTTTGCACCAGCCCTGTGCCATGGGACAAGGAAACGGGGAGGCGAATGAGAGGTCATCAAGCTTCACAGAGTGTGTTGTCAACCAAGTTGCTTTAGGGATCCTTGTAGGCAAAAGACCTGTCTGGACATTTCTCAGGAGGAGACATACAAGTGGCCAACAGGAAATGAGAAATGTTCGACATGACTAATTGTCAGGGCAACGTACATCAAAACCACAATGAGACATCACCTCACTCCAGTTAGAGTGGCTGCTACCAAAATGACAGAGGATACCAAGTGCGGGCGAGGATGTGGACATGGGAGAACATGCAGACAATGTCGGTGGGAACGTAAACTAGTACAGCAATTCCAGCTAACAGTATCAGGGTTCCTCAAAAACGAGAACTACCAGCTGACCCAGCCATCCCAGTGCTGCAGACATATCTAAAGGAAAGGAAAGGCAGTCACTAAGTCAAGGACACCTGCACTCTTGTGCAGACTGCAGCACTATTTACAGCAGTCCGGAAATGGAAGCAGCCGCCCAAGTGTCCATCAATGGGTGAATGAATAAAGGAAGTGTGGTATAAAACTCTTAACAGAACACTATTCAGCCATGGAAAGGATACAGTCCTGTCCTACGTGACCAGATGGATGAACCTGGAGGACATTATATGAAGTGAAATAAGCCAGGCACAGGGAGCCGCCTACGGCACAATCACACTCATACTTTGAATCCATAAAGGCTGAGCTCACAGCTGAGAGTAGAACAGTGATTACCAGAGAAGAGGGAGGGCTTCAGGGAGAGGCGCTCAGGAGAGGCCAGTCTACTAGTCTAAAGTTAGAGTTAGAAGACTAAGTCACGGTGTCCTACTGTGCAGTAGGGTGACAATAATTAACAAAAACATCAATTTCCAAACAGCTAGAAGAGAAGATTTTGGATGTCCTTACCATAAAGAAATGATAAATGTTTGCAGTAATGGACAGGCTGATTACCCTAATTTGATGATTACACAAGGCATGCATGGTGCAAAATATTACATCAAACCTCACCCATATGTATGGCCATTATGCATCAATTAAAAATAAAACCAAACTTTGAAAAAGAGAATACTGCATGAAAAGCATTGTACATTCTGGAAAGTTCTGGCAAATTCCTCACGACAGCTCTACATAGCAGGAGAATGCCCACCTGATGGTGTCCCCCAGGGACCTGGAGAGGTGGCTGCCACACACACCAGGTGCAGAGGAAATGAGGCCCAGGCGTGGCTGGGCTCTGGCAGCCTTATGGTGCCACTGGGGACGTATAGAGGTATTTAGAAGGCAGCCAAGGAGACAGAGGCAATGGCCACAGAGGTGTGTGGACAGCCACCCTAGTGCCAAGTGTCAGAGGGAGCCCAGAGAGGCTTGGAGGAGGAGGGTCTAGCCACGGCTGCTGATTGGATCTCTAGGTGTCCCCAGAGCCAGAGGGTAAGGTACTGAGGGAGGTGGGGCCCAGAGGCGGGGACAGAGCAGGTGAGGCTGCCCAGAGGGGTACAGAAATCAGATGCCAGGCAGAGCTGCAGCTAGAGGGCGCAGCAGAGTCAACCAGGGCCTTGCTGGTTCCTAGGTGGTGCGAGGAAGGAGGGAGGGCTGCCAGGGTGCACAGTCAAGTCTTGGGGGCGGAGGCTGTGCCGGGTGGGGGAAGCCTGCCTCACTCTCCCTCCCCCTGCTCAGGTGGGCCGTCCCCCTCCAACCCCCTCCTCCTGCCCGCTGCCAGATCTCATCACTCCCACATCTTGTCCCCTCCTTATCTCGCCTCCAGCATTTTGACCCGTGTTGAGGGTCTGGGCAAAAAGCAGTTTAGTGAGTGGCTGATGGTGCGTGTGGGAACACAGGCTGATGACTTTGAATTGCTTTGTCTGCTCCACTGGGCTAACAGCCCGACATCTTGCCTTTGCCCTGGCTGCGCTCGGAGTTAAAGAAAAACCCTAGGTTCCCGCCTGGGGTGAGTCCTGCTGGCTCCTAACATTCAACGTGGGTCCTCTCTTGATGGAGGCTCTGCCTTCTCTTGCTCCACTGAGCCCCACAGCGCCAGGCTCAGACCTCTCAAGGTAGCTGGGGACTTCTGGTTCTCAGGGACCAGGGCATGGCCTGGAGGATAAGGGCTGGGTCTCTGCCTCTAACTCCCCTGGCTCCCAGGAGCAATGCTCATTCTGCATTTGCCAGCTGGCCTGAAGTTGGCTTTCTCCCAGGCAGTAGTCAGAAAGCACCAGCCACATACAGGATGGAGAGAGTGGAGCAGAGCTCCTTGGGGCGGAGCGGGAGAAACAAGGCCCAGCTTATGAGGAACTCAGAACCTTCTAGGCTAAGCATGCACCCCTTAAAGGCCCGTGCCCAGTCCAGGGTCAGGAGCCTCCTCAGGGAACCAAGCGGAACTGGGATCAGCACTCCCCTCCCTCCTACATCTCCTCTTTCGTCAGGATCTGTGGCCAGAGCCTGTTCCAGCGACACCCACATAGAGACTGCCCACTGAGCATCAATCTGCAGGATGAGAAAGAGACCGAGGTGCCAACCGGAGTTCTGCTACTTCCAAGCTGTGAGACCTCCTGCCGGCTGTGATGCCTCCGATCCAGCTCACCTGCCCAGTGGGGATCACAGCCCCTGCTTCATGAGGGCTGGGGGTAACCATGTAGGTACAGCAGCCACAGTGGAAGCCAGCACACAGAATCAGGAGGGACCAGGCCACCCCTGCAGTGGCCCATCTTGTGCTGTGATGGCTACCATGCAAGTGTTCTCAATGGGTGCTAGTGTGTGCGTGCATCCCTCTCTAGTCTGCACAACTCCCCAAGACAGGCACTGCTGGCTCCATTTTACAGAGGAGGAAACAAAGGTGCAGTGAGGTTAAAAATCACTAGCACTAGGTCATCCAGATGGGCCAGGGGAGCAAGGAGTTAAACTCTGCTCCCAGGAAGCTGAAGAGCTCAAGATGTACCCGGAGGCCTCAACACGCTGCTGCTGCTGTCCCCTGCCAGGTGTAGCCTGTGAAGAGCTATGTGCGAGCAGCCCATGAGGTGGAGGGCTGGCCTGCAGGCCCATCGCTGTCCGATGAAGCCGTATCATTTCAGCTGGTGTTGAATTTTATCACTGTATCATGAAAATTGGGAGTCAGTTTGAGACGTGGGCTTTAGGCAAGGGAGCTTATGAATTAAAAATTGTTGCTTAGCTGCCTGCTGACAAACGGGCCTGAGTCCTGGGTGACACCTGGGCCAGGCTGCATTCAACAACCCCGTGACTAGCATATGGCAACCAGTGGTGTGGGTTACTTGGGCTTTCAGCCTGGGAGGGGACAGGGGAGAGCCAGGGTGTGGGAGCGTTAGGCCTACCCCTCCCCAAAGTGTTCCCTGAAGCCACCTAGTCGGTCTCTGCACATCTTTGCTGGGTACCTGTCTGTGTTCTGGTCTCAGCTCAAATGTCACTGTGGAGGAGCCCCCCATTCACTCCACCTTCCACCCTCCCCCTGCCACTCCTTGTACCATTATCTTCTTCTACTTCTTTCAGAGCCTTTCCAGTTTGGGACTCTCTCCTTTCATCTGTATACGTATTCCTTATTCTCAGTGTCCCTCACTCGGAGGTGGGGACTGCATAAGTGTTCAGCTGATACACAGTAAATGCTTTTCAAATGAATGAATGAGTGGAGGCTGGGATGTCTGAGGCTACTGTAAAAGGCTACAGAGCAAGGTGGTGTATTCCTATAATCCTAACACTCGGGAGGCTGAGGCTGGAGGATTGGCAGGAGTTCAAGGCCAGCCTGGGCTACAAGTGAGTTCAAGGCCAGGCTGAACCATATAGTGAGGCGAGACCCTGTCTCCAAAAAAAAAAAAGCCTATAGAGCAGACCAATCCTGGGGCAACTCACAATGTCACACATTATAAAGGCACCACCGTGCCTGTGCCTGGGCGTAGGCGGAAGGCTCAGCCAATCAGCTGAGCTGTCAGCCCTTTGGACACAACCATGGTGATGTATGCCTTTGAGTGGAGTCTCTCGGTGAAGTCCAGTTACTGGATCTGGTGGGGGACAGCCAACCTCGGGGCACCTCAGGTGGATGTGACAACAGTATGCTTGTCTTACAAGCACTTCACACAAGGATGGCTCTCATCAACCTCACTTAAACCAACAAATGATTACCTCCCCTAACCAGACTACAAGGCTGACTCTGATTCATTTGCTAATAACTAGCTCCAATTTAGGAAACATTAACCTGAGTAGCCAAGGGTGGACAAGCCTATTATCTTAGGATTGCTAAGGGTCCAACCACAGCAGAGCCCCTGTGCTTGACTCCTTGTCCCTTGAGAGGTCCTCTCAGGACACGTTCATGGGGACCAGCAAGACATCACAAGCAGCTATGGCTGGAATCAGAATCTCTCCATTTCCTGACAAACTTTTCCTGTGCAACCGAGGGAATTTCTCTAAAGGGAATAATTTTGGGTGTGTCCACAAATGCAGCCACCAGGTGTTCATCACAGGGCTGTTTTATAGGGAAAACCTAAGTGTCCAACAGTAGGGGACTGGCTAAATGATTTGTGATATTAAACTTAGGCAGCCACTAAAAGTTTATAGAAAGGAAGTTCGTGACTTGAAAAGACAGATGATTTAAGACACATCAAGAGGAGTCATGAAGTAGCAGAGTTCTGGAAGCTATGTTTTGGGAGTTAAAAATAACTGCATAAAGAAAGGAAGGAAATGTTAACACACCTTATTTCTGAGGGTGATGCCAGGGTAGAGCTTCTCCACCTTGGCACTACTGACACACTGAGATGACGCTGGTGGGGCTGTCCCAGGCATGGGGGGATGCCCAGAAGTAGCCCTGGCCACTGCCTACTAGACTCAGCACTGTTCTCCACATGTGACAAAAGACAAGTCTCCAGACATTGCCAAATGGCCCTGAGGTGGGGCAAAATCACCCCTAGTAGAGAACCATTGCTCCAGAATCTTTTCAATTTTTACCTTTTGACTTATTTGAATTATATTTGTTAAAACAAAAAGTCGCTAGGTGTGTGGTAGTGTGTACCTGCAGTCCTAGCTACTTAGGAGGCTGAGGTTACTGTCATCTACATCTCCAATTTGAGGCCAGCCTGGGCAACCTAGTGAAGACCTTGTCTCAAAATAGAAAATAAAAAGGGCCAGAGTATAGCTCAGCAGTAGAGTGCTTGTCTAGTATGCATGAAGCCCTGGATTTGATCCTTAGCACTGCAAAAGGAGAAAAACAAACAAAAAACCAAAAAACCCTCAAAGTGAATACAAATTCCTTTAAAAAAATAATTCTTGAAGTTCTGTCACTAGGTAGTTAACATGCTCACCCAAGACTGTGAATATAGTTAAGGCCACTGAATTGTATCTGTATTTACCACAAAATAAAAGGTCCCCAGTGGTTGATGGTGTGTGTCTGAGAGCCCCCAAGTTGGTGTTAGATGCAGGCTGAATCCTAAACTGACTCATTTATGTGAGGAATTCTGACCTGAGTAACCACCATTATTCCCAAGTCGCAGAATTGAAGTCCCCAGGTGCAGGGACCTTTCCACCCTGGTCACTGCTCTGGCAGATAGGATGAAGGACAGGAGAGGGCCAGGTGCTGGGAAGGCTAGGGCTCTGCCTCCAGTAGCATCTGGGCCAGAAGAGGAAATGGGCCTGGGCCTCTGAGAGCAGCTCCAGTGGACACAGCTGCCAGGAGGACATCAGGAGAAGGGAGGGGGAGTCTTCACGTCCCAGGCTGGGAGCCAGCAGAGTGGTATCAGGAGAGGCCAGTACCAGGAGCCTTGAATGCCAAGTGAGCAATGTGGGCCATGAAGAGTCCCAAGAGGGGGAGGGTGGTGACAGGAGGGCCTGGTAGTGACCAAGCGTGGATGGTGATGAACTAACGAGGGCCAGTGCCCACTGCAGGCCTCTGCCTGCCAGGCAACGTTCTAAGCACTTTACACATGTCAGTCAATTACTCTTCCTGGCTGCTCCATATGGAGGGCTTGATCTTCATGGTCATTCCTCTTATTACTGTTATTCCCATTTTACAGGTGGGAAGAGCAAGGCAAACAGAGATTAAGTGACCTGCCTGGAGTCACACTGCTGGCAATCGGCAGAGCCAGTACCCAAGGACAGATGTGCGCTTTTGCCTCCTGACAAAGTGCTTTGTGTGAATGTTGCCTCAAAGTGCCCTGTGAGGCCAACACTGCTGCCCCATCTAGCAGGTGGGGAAACTGAGGCCCGGTCAGGTAAAATGACCAGTCTTGTCAAGGACACATGGTTACTCACACTGGCTTAGAACCCCAATAGCACTCCCAGCTGCCTGGGGCTTGGTCTGTCCCAGGTGGAGCAGTGCTCCCTGGGCTCCAGGGGCAGAGACCAGACAGGAGAGGGGCCAGATGGGGAGGAGGAAAGTGGGGCTGCAGCCCCCCCAGGCCCCCATCTGCTTCTTCTTCCCTCTAGGGCTGGGGTGGGTGGGCCCAGAGCACCCACGCCCACCCTCAAGGAAGGTGGGAGCCCAGGTCCCCAGGGCTGGCTGCTGTGCACTGCCGGGCCAGCTTGGCTACATAACTCTCCTGCAGCTTGGCACTTGGGACAGGTCAGGGCTCAGGGAGATTTACAGCTCCGATAAAGCCATCTCGGTCCTCCATAAGCAGTACTTGATATTTGATGATCTAAAAGGCCTTGTCCCCGAGAGAGAGGGCGAGGGAGAAGGAGGGGGGTCGCTTAAGAAAACAAAGAGGACAGCGATCAGATGCCCAAGGAGAAGGAGGCACGCAGCGGGACATGCTATCGCCCTGGCGGTGTGTCCCCTTCCTCTGGTGCCTGGGTGCTGATTCTGAGATGGGGCACAGGCCCAGGGGACAGGGCCCTTTGCAGTGTGGGGGCTGCAGAGACTACCCACCTTACCGCCGGGCCACGAGGATCGGGCTCTGGCAGAGGTAGAGTGTGTGCCACCCCAAAGAGCCCATCACGCAGTGCAGAAAACTGTAGCCAATGGGGAAAGGACAAGGCACATGTGTGAAGCTGCCTGGGGCACCCCAAGGGACTGGGCATGGAGTGTGAGATTGGGTTTGTGCCCATGGGCTGCAGGGCTCTCTGAGCCCGTTTCCTCACGGGGATGAGACTCGGCCCGGTTCTTACAGCCATGTGGAGGGTCAGTGAGAGGAAATCTGAGCCCTGTACACACTGTAAAATGCTGTGCCTGCGTCAGGGACATAGCAAGGATGGTGGAGCAGGTGCTTGGGCGGTGCAATGACACAGTGCCTGGAACCGGATGTTACCCAGGACGGGATGTGGTGAGCGGGAGCCAGTTACAGGCATACACAGAAGCTTGTGGGACCAGGAGCTTAGCACCCCTGGCCTTCCCTTCTTGTCCTATTCCCCAGGGTCCAGCCTCTTCCTCTAAGGCCATTCATTCAGCCCACCTTGCCAAGGTCAAAAGCTTGTATAAGAAACTCTGGCACCAGAGAGCACTGAGTTCCAATCCCAGCTAGAAGTAGTTTTGTGTGATTTCACTGTAGTAACAGAACTTGCCCCTGGGTTGCTGGGAGGACACAGCTGGTGTGGAGCGGTGCTCCCTGCCTCGCTGAGCCCTCCTATCTTCCCTGCCACCTTCCCTCCATGCCAGCGCCCAGGGGCCCACGCTGCCCCTCCCGCCCCGACTGCTGTGAGTTCCAGCACAAGTGACTTTCAAGACTGCGGAAGGAGAGTCGATCACACACACCTTGAGCCGAGTAATTTATGAATCAAATTGTGCTCCGTCAGGGCTCCACGGCCCAGAAATAGATGTGGTCAGATGAGGTTCAGGGAGCCAGCCTCAGACACAGTAATCTTCATAGAAGCCGGCCACTGGCTGACCTTGAGGGGCCCCCAGGACTGCAGAGCCCCCTCAGCCTGGGCCCTGCTCCAAGGCTGGGAGGAAGGACAGAGGTCTGCCTGGGGCTCAGAGGGGGGCTGGTGACCCTGAGCAGGTCACTTGACATCTCTGGGCCTCAGAGTCCTCAAAAAAGTGGGGCTTTCCCATGGCAGTGGTTATCCAGATGTCTGCTTCTTTATCAGACAAGATCTCCCAGCACCCCAGCACATAAAGTTCAGTATCTGGCAGGGGCAGATAGAGGTGCAGGTGACCAGCACACTCGACGTCCCCCACCCACAGGCCTGGAGCTTTGGGCAACCTGGAGGCTGCAGGATTGCTTTGGTTTTAACAACTCACAGTCAAGTATGAGTGCTCGATAAATATTAGCATTATTCCAAAGAGGGGCTAAACGCGGCTCCTGACATGCCATGCTCCTTAGTCATCCCAGTGACATCACTGATTAGTAAACCGAAGTGACAGTGTTCGTCCCGAGTCACACAGCCTGTGGGGGTAGGCTGGGACTTGAACCCAGAGACCAGCTGCCCAAGCCTGTGTTCCCTCCCCAGCCCCGCCCTGCACGGAGACACTGCATGGAGAAGGCAGAGATCTCGCCAGGCCCAGCTGCCCGACCCTGGGAGGTTTCTGGCATCTGGTCCATGACTCAGAGTACAGCATCAAAGCAGATGTTTCTGGTCAGGAAAAACTGCAGGGAAAAACCACAGATTCAGCTAAGAACAAACCCAGCTGGCAAAGTGGAAAACATCAAAGATCCCTTTTCTACCAAAAATGAGTCAGAATCATCACGTTCACAGGCAGAGATGGCAAATACATCCTCTGGGGCAGGAGCCCCAGTCTGAAAGCAGCAAGGCCAGGGTCTCGCCTGGAACTCTGATGCCAAGAGGTATAGAAAGGCCAGCTCTAAAAAAGTCCTGGGGTCAGCTTCGATACATGCTGAGTTGTTATCTTCGCTACAGGACTTGTCAGAGCTTTGCATGTACTAAGGGGCACTGGATGGGTTGACCTCCATCCAGCCCAAGGCTGGGAGCCTGTCCACACCACAAGTCCCATGAGGATCCCAGACCCATGGCCGGTCTTCTGGACACACACACACACACACACACACACACACACACACACGAGTACCCCTTTTCACTGTGGAAAATTTCACACATGCATACATGTAGAAACAAGAGCACAATAAAGACCTGAGTACTCATCACCCAGACTCACAATCACCAAAATGTGCCAGCTGTATTTCTTAGTCACCCCTCCCCGACATCCCACTCTTCCTTATGGCGTCGTCCAAGTCAGTCCCAGCTCATCTTTAAATACTGTGCCCACCTCTCACAAAGATGGAAGTCTAGCCAACATGCCACGATCACATCGTACAGAACGGGGCACTCCTCATGTCCCTGAAGACACAGACCAAATTCAACAGCGAGCTCTTTTGGTTGTTGCTTGTTTGAGACAGGTTCTTGCTAGGCAGTTCAGGGTGGCCTTGAACTCACTGTGTAGCCCAGGCTGGCCTTGAACCCCAATCCTCCTGCCTCAGCCTCCTGAATGCTGGGATTACAGGTGCATGCTACCACACCTGGCTAGGACCCTGTTATTGACAGCATCAGCCTCTGAAGTATCCCCCTCTTTTGTCCCAGAGGCAGCTCTGAGGTCACTGATATGAAAGGAAAGGCTCTCGAGATGTGTGTAATGCTTAATTTCTTAAACAAAAACAAAAGAACAGGGCCGGGGGATTTAACTCAGTGGTACCGCACCTGCCTCACAAGCCTAAGGTCCTGAGTTTGATCCCTGGTACCGGGGCGGGGGTGGGCGGGGAAGAAGAACAGAAATGGTGGGAATCAAATGTGGGACATTAGTGGTCTTGTGCCACACCAACCCGTGTAATTCTCTAAGCCTTGGCCCACCTCTGTGACGAAGGCCAGGGTCCTTGGCTGGGGTGGCCCTGCATCTTAGCAGCCCTCCTCAGATGCCCTCGTCCTCCCAGCTGCAGGCTCAGCCACAGATGTCACATTAGGTCCCCAGCCCCTGGCAGCAATGTACACCAAGTTTGGAGGCATTTGGAGGATCCTTGAGAGAGGAGCCAGGCAACAGGGAAGGCTGTCCCAGGATGCTCCTGTCCCCCAGCTCATCTGGGAGGGAGTCCTGCTGAGCAAGCAGGAAACAGGATGGAGTGGAGTAGGGGAGCCTTGTCTTTCTTGGCTTTTTTTTTTTTTTTGGGGTACCGGGGATCGAACTCGGGTCCTTGTGCTAGCACAGCAGGCAGCGAAACTACTGAGCCAAATCCCCGGCCCTAGCCTTGTCTTTCTGGCCAGGAAGAGGTGCAGGAGCCAAACTCTTCCCCAAACAAACCTCGACCACTCTTTTGAAGAAAGAGAAGCCCCAGGACAGAACTTAGGGTCTTTCCCTTTGGGCCATCCCCGAGATGTGTGGCCTATGTCTTTCCCAATTCCAGGGGTTCTGGGGCCTGCCTTCTTCCGCCAGCTGGCACGGGGGCCAGGAAAGCGGTTTTGCCAGCAAGCTCCCAGCACAGTGGGACCCCCAGGGTGGCCAACTCCAAGTTCTGCAAAACAGACACCCCTGGAAGAGAGGGAGCAAAGGACCCTGCCGGGAGCATCTTTTGGGGTGTTCTGTAAGCTCCAGACTCTCAGTGCCCACAGAACAGTGAAGACAGCCCTTGGTCTGTTGGGGGAGCTCCTGGCGCTGTCCCTGGCACCAGGCAGAGCCTGGAAGCCCAGATACTGCCTCAGCCTGGGTCCCAAAAGAAGGTGATCTTTGATCTTCAGCTCTCTCCTGCACACCTCTGGTCAGATGTGCCCACTTGCCCCTCCTGGCACCAAGCCCAAAGCAGCGCCAGCCCGAGTCAGCCCCAGCCTCTTGGTCCCCATGGTCAGATGATGACTTATGGCTTTAATTACCCAGGGCTGGTGTGAGCCTCACAGAGGAGCCAGCCCTATCTGCCACGCTTGGTTCCAGCCAACAGGGGCTGCCAAGTTGGCAAGGTGGTGCTGTGCCCCAGCCCTCTCTCCCCTCTGGGTGCCCACAGTCCCGCCTGCCGATCCCGCAGGGTGGCTGTGTCAGGAGAGAGTCATGGATGTCCCGGGGACACAGGCGGACGAGGTGGGGCAGGAGGAGCAGTTCACTGGCCTGAGGGCAGCGAGATAGGGTTGAAAGGAGAAGGTGTCGCCAAGGTGGTTACAGGGGTTGGACAAAGGCATGGAGCCCACTGTCCCCACGGGTCACGGCAGGGGCCTCTCAGCTGGCCTCCCTGCCTCTCCTCTTGCCACCTCTCTACCCCATTCTCCATGGGGATCTTTTTCAAGACTGGCACAGGTCAAATTCTCCCATTGGGAGGCCTTCCCAGTGCAAAGCGAATAAAATACCACTCCTAACTCGTTCTGGTCTGCAAGTCTAAATAGTCCCCATCTTGCTTTCTGGCCTCTTTTCCTACTCCTAATCTCCTCCTTCCCTCCACACTTCTGCCCCATTGGCCTCTTTTTACTCTTTCCTAAATATATCCAGCTTGGGTCATACCTCAGGGCCTTTGCACATGCCACTTCCTCTGCCTGGAACTCTTGCCCTAATAGCTCCAGCATTGCTCAAATGTCACCATATCACAAAGGCCTTCCCCAGCCACCCTAGCTAAGTAACCCCCACTCAGCCATTCTCTAGCACAACCCCCCCCCCCATTTTCCTGCAAGCAGTTGTCATTATCTAAAATTATCTCATGCATTAATCTGCTTAATTATTTATTTTCTGTCATCCTCACTAAACTACAAGTTCTGCTGGAGCAAGAGTTTTGTCTGCTTGTTCACGGCCATATCTCCAGCAGCCGGCACAGGAGAGGAGAGGCGGCTGATAAATATTTATGGATCATCAAATTAGCCCAAACTCCTTGTGTTACGCAGGACAATGACAGCAGAGCCAATAGGCCAGGGCCACACCCCTTCCTCCCTTCCTGGGACTGAGTCGCCACCCAACCCCCTTCCCTGCAGGGAGGGGTCCCCTTGGAGCTTCCACTTCCTGCCCCACTGCAGCTTCAGGGCACTGGAGAGCCCCAAGGGGGCAGTAATGATGGGCTCGGCAGGACTGCAGCTCCAGAAGGCGCCAGCCTGGGAAACTGCTGCCTGCCTAGCTGCCTCAGCGCCTGTGCTGCTGTCTGTGACTTCCAGGGCTGGGTTGCTGTGTCCTGTTAGGGCTGTGCTGGGAGAAAGGCACTGGTGAACCGGAGTGGGAAGGGGCTGGGGTGCTGCTTGCTCCTCTTCCACCCAGGCCTGGTTATCAATCTGCCTCGGCTGGAGGACTCCCGGAAATGAAACTCCCCTTGGCGTGGGGCCTGCGGCCTACCCAGTCACCCCCTCACCCAGTGAATGAAAGATGATCTGCAGAGTTTCGGCACTGAGGCGATCGCCATAAATCTGCCAGAGTGTGCCTGGGATTACTTTGTAGGATTAATTATCTGTCCTTCAAACAGAGACCTGACCTCAGCAACTGCATGCCCCCAACCGGGAAGGGAGGGAGTGCGGTGGGTGGCAGGGAGGCAGGCCTGGGGCGGGCTGGTTGAGCAGGCATTGTATTGTGTCGGGACCGCCCTCATCCCTCCTCTAAGACCCTCCATGGCTCCCTCCTGCCACACACAAGTCTGCCTGGCTTCCAATGCTTCCTGCAACTTGGCTCTTCTTGACTCACCCAACAAGTAGGTCCTGAAGCCACTTCCTGTGCCCACATGGGGCACCCTAATCTCATCTCCTTCCTATTTACCCTCTTCCTGTGAAGGCTTGCCTGGAAGGGGTCTTGAGTGCATAGGACAGAATCAAACTGGACAGGAGCCAGGTCAGTGGCTACCACATTGCCAACAATACGACCTTGAGTGTATTGAACCCTATGAGCCTCAGTTTACCCATCTGCAAAATGGGAATAACACAGGCAAGGGACAAGGTCTGCCCTCCTCAGGTTGCCTGGCATTCTGTGAGGCAGGTGGTCCTGCAGAAAGAATGTGGGCTTCAGACTCACACAGAGCTGGGTTTGAATTCTGGTTCTGCCACTTCTTAAGGGCTTAATACTTAAGCATGCCCCCCTACATGCTACCCAAGCTTTCTGAGCCCGCTTCCTCCTCTGTGAAACGGCACACTGATGGCGCTTGTTGTAAGGTGCAATCTTCATAGAGGGCCTTCGTGACACTCTTGTGTCCTCTATGGCCAGTCCCTGTGGCTTCGTTTTCTGTCCCTCCCCCAGGAGCCCAGATGGTGTGTGAACCCCCACTGTCCCTGAGAGAAGCCAGCAGGAGCACCACCCTCCATCAGTGCTAATCACAGAGGCTGCCCAGAGCCAGACCCAACACCAACCAAGCCCAATTAGTGGTTCTGAGTCACGCGGGCCATGCAGGAAAGCTGGCTGGGCTGGGCCTTAGCTTCTCTGGAGAACAAAAAGACAAGAGTTTCAGGGGAGAAACACAGGAGTCTGACGGTTGCCTCTGGCTTGGAGGTGGCTAGAGTGACACAGGAAGGCCCCGGCAGTGTGGAGTAGGTGGGCTGGTGCCAACTGCTGTCTGCGCCACACTAGGGCTGGCCTGTCCTGGGCAGGCCACCTCCCCACGTCCCATGGGGTGTGAGTTGGGTGGGCAGGGAGGGCTTCCTGGAAGAGGAGACCAAGGAGCTGAGTTTTAAAGGAGGGGAGGGATGTAGAAAGATGGAGAAGAGTGGAATAGAAGGGCAGACCCATAAGGGAAACAGCACAGGCTCCTCCCCAATCTTCCCAAGTACCCTTCTTTTGAGAATTTGCAACTCAAAAGCTTGGCCCAGGCAATGTCGATGAATCGCTGAATGTAATGTCCAGAGCGCTTGCTACACACCAGGCACTGCGCTGTGCTGGCTCCTCTTTGAGGCAGGGGTTTTACTGCCATTGCAGAAGCCACTCGCAGAGGTCCCACAGAAAGTCGAACTCAGAGCGGGATTTGAATTTCACCTGTCTGATCCCAGCCCTCAGGTGCCACTGTGGTCAATGCCAGAGCCGCTCCCAAGGAGTCCAGGCCAGGCCTCTTGTTCTGTGCGTGACACAGCGCGTCACTCCAGGGCAGGGCAAGGTGGAATGGGGACAGTCAGAGGCCGAGGCAGGCGCTCCAACCCTGCTCTAGAGGAGCAAGAGAAAGAAACCCCAGGGATTTCCTGGGCTCAGGGTGAGCAGGGCCGAGTGTGGGATTGAGTAACAGTGCAGTTTGCTTTTGCAGATATCTTGGGTCCACCTTCACCCCCTCATACTAGACCAACCTCACTGGACTTCAGATTTGATCTCCAACACGGGAGCCCCAGTACGCTGCATCCAAATGCTGGCTCTGACATTCACAAGCTGGGCAGCCTGGGGCAAGTTACTTAACCTCTCTAAACTCAGTTTTCTTATCCATGAGTGGGCACCATGATGCACCTTCCTCATCACCGGGCCGTGAGGAGTAAGCGCATGAACACACAGGAGCTACTTACAGCAGCACAGGCACATGGTGACCACCCAAGAAATGTCCTCCCCGTCACTGCAGGTGGGTTTTCCTTGGTGCTCCACCCCACCCCTCATCTTCAAAACAAGCACCCAGGCCCAAGCCCTGCTCCTCCAGGTGCACAGGCATCCCATTCTTGCCAAATGTCTACAGCTTCATTTCTTCCAGAAATGGCATTATGTTGTCCCTTTCTGTTTCTTTTACTACTCAACAGTAGGTCTTAAATATTTAGCTGTTTTGTTGTAGCACATCTATTAAATTAAACCACAGGACACAGAAGTGGTGGTTTGGTAGGATCTGATCTCTCAGCATGCAGCTTCTAGCTGATACAGAACTTTCTTTAGTGCAGGGAAGCAGACCTCTGTAAAAGGCCATAGGAGAGGCCGCAGAGCTTGCAGGCTGAGAGGCAGAGTCCAGACACTACGATAGTACTTCCTTAACAAGAAAGAAAACACATTTTCACAGAAATTTTTGATGAATTTGAAATATAAGAATTGAGTATAACTCCTTTTTTTCTTTCTTTATTTTTTCCTCTAGGGATTGAACTCAGGGCCTTCACACCAAACTGTATCTTCAGCCCTTTTTTTTTTTTTTCCAATATGGGGGTTGAACTCCTTGCACTTTCGAGGCAGCGGAACCACTGAGCTAAATCCCCGGCCCATCTTTGGTCCTTTTTAATTTTTTTTTTTTAATTTTTGAGACAGGGTCCCAGTAAGTCACTAAGTAGCCCAGGTTGGGGTAGACCCTGTTCAATCCTCCTGCCTCAGCCTCCCCAGGGTTCTGGGGAATATAGGCTTGTGCCATCGTACCTGGCAATTTCTTACACTATGGGTCTGGAATGAGAAGAATGAGATTGGGTGGGCAATGGATAATATTTTGCCTAACTGGAATCCACCGAGCGTGAAACTACCCTCAACCAACTGCAAATATCCCCATCTTTAAAACCCCTTCTTGGCTCACGAGCTGTACAAACAATGGCAGAGGGAGGACAGCTCAGGTGTCCATGCAGGACATGGAGAGGTTGGTCATTAGAGTTGCCACTTGAAGGTGTCTCTGATTTCTGGGCAGTCAGCATCTCTACCCATGTCCACTTGTCATCTGGGTTCACCATATCATGAAAGTCCTTTGCCTTTGGTTTGTTTGCAGTACTATATTAGGGATGGAACCCAGGGCTTTGCACATGACAGGCAACCCCACTCTACCTCTGAGCCACATCCCCAGCCCTTTTATTACAATTTTATTTTGAGACAGAGTCTGACTAAGTCACTAAGGAGCCTTGTTTGAGCTCAACCTCATGATCCTCCTGCCTCAGCCTCCTGAGTAGCTGGGATTATGGGTATGTGTCACCACATCCAGCTTTCTTTGCCTATTTACCTATTGGATTTCCCAATGTTTCCCATTGATTTGCAGAAATTTCTTATATATTCTAGCCATGTGTACTTTGTTGGTTTTAGTTGTTGCAAAAATCTCCTCCTGATGTCACCTGCTGTGGCCTTTGTATATCCCTATTGAGTCCAAACTCCTTTGATGTCCTTCCATTTTTCTTCTAGGGTATGTGCTCTTTGGGTGCTAAGAAGTCCTTTCCTACTACAAGGTCACAAAGACATGCCCCCACATTTCCTTTTATGAGCTTGTATTTTACCTTTCAGATCTTTAATCCATCCGGAGTCTCCTTGGTACATGGCGCATGGTAGGGATCTTGCTTTATTTTTCCCCAGAGAGCGAGCTAGTTCCTCAACACCAGCTTCTAAACAAGTCATCCTCTCATACTGATTTGTGGTACCTCCTTTGTCATATATCAAGTGTCCATGTTTATACCCAGCTGTAGTTCTGGGAGCTCTATTTTGCCCCATGGGTCTCTCTGCTGATCTTTAAAGATGTCCTAGGCATGTGTGGGACTCCTCGGCTCTCTTCCTTGATAGCTGCCTGGTGACAGTGTCTCAGCCTGGCTTGTGGACACTGTGTGTGATGCTGAGCTGCCCTGTCTCCCCCCTCCTGACACTTGGAATTGGAAAACTAGAACTCAGAGATGACTGACAGCTTAGACAGCAGCGGAGAGGGCATCTCAAGAGCAGCCGCGGTGGTGTGCACACAGCTGGGCCAGCGTGACCCAGGTGTGTGGGAAGCAGTGAGGGGCAGAGACGCTGTGGTCAGCTGAACATTGACCACCAAGGTCATCCAAGTTCAAATCCCAGGAACCGTGGAGTGCTACTTTCTGCTACTGGAGGGTCTGTGCAGGTATGATTTGGTTAAGGATCTCAAGCCAGGAGATTATTGAGGATTATCTGGGGGGCTCTAAACATAACTACAAGTGTCCTTCTAGGAAGGAGGTGTGATCACAGGACAGCAGAAGGCCACGTGTGAGGGAAGAGGGGACTGGAGTGTGCAGCCGGCAGCCAAGGACTGCTGGCAGCCACCAGGAGCTGGAAGCAGCAAGGACAGGACTGTCACCTGCACTCCCAGAGGAAAACAGCGTTTCAGCCCAAGAGGCTCATTTTAGGCTTCAGTGATAGTAAAATAGATTTTGCAGTTTTAAGCCACTAGGATGGTAGCAGTTTTTTAAGGCAGCAACCACAAACGAATATAGATACTGTAAGCAAGAAGAGGACATCCAAGTTTGATGTCCTCTGTCCTGATCCTTGCAGTCTCAACTCCAATGCCCTGGATGCCTGCAGGAGCACTGAGGGACCTGGGATGGCTCCAACCAGAGGCCCCGGACACAGCCTTCACCCGAAGCTCAGCCCTCCAGCCCCTTCAGGTCACCTTCCCCTGTGCCCTTGTACACCCAGATGGTCCATCTACCCCCCTCAAAGCCTTGCCCATTTCAGTCCCTAGTGCCTGGGATGCCCCTCGACACCTGACCTGTCCCTCCTGCTGATCCTGTTCCAGGATCCCACCCACAATCCTGGCCACTGAAGCTGGCATTCCCGAGCACAAGCCCCATGCTGGCCACTGTTCTGAGCACCTCACAGTCCAGAGGTGACTCCTGGACACCCCTACAAGCTCCACTGTCTTTCCACTCCTCAGACGAGGAAAAGCCAAGGTGATGCCAATATTAGGATTTCCCTCTCCCTACCCATTACGGTGTCGCTCTTTTCACCTCTGCCACATTACTCCACAACCTGTATTATTATTTATTTAATACTTTTCTCTAACTGGATTCAATGTCTTTCCCATTATCAACCACCTTAAAGGAGACTTATTTAAGCATCCCAAATGGAGACTCACTGGACCAGCCATACATAGAGGGCGACTGCAGCCTGGGGCTTTGCTCTAAAGCCCGATCCACCCTCTGTTCCGTGGGGAGCTGAGCTGAGGGTTGGAAGGTGTCACAGACAAAAGAGCCCAACCGAACTTTCTCCTGGACACAACTGATAGAAACAGAAACTGTGAAAGGGAATCAAGAAGGGAATAACTTTCTCCCTGCATGTGCCAATGGCACTGGGGTCCGCCTAACCATCCCAGCCCCAGCCCCTGCTCTTGGCCTTCTGGGGTCTCTCAGAGGACTCCCTGGAGGCACCAGCCATGCAGGACACACGAACAGCTTCCTCTACGCTGACCTCTCCAGGGAATCCCAGCACTTCTGCCATGGCCCAGGTTCCATGACACAGCCTGTCACCTCTGGAGACCACTGAATGCAAAGGGTGGCTCACTGAGACCTCGCTAAATACCACCAAGTAATGCACAGGCCGATCCTGTCCCTACAGATCCCTAAAGGGGACAGAAGGCACCCTAGTGACCTTTAAGGTCTCAACTAAACTGTTCTTGCTGACGTTTCTGAATTGTGGTGGAGGAGGCGGGTCACTGGCCCTTCAAAGTAGCCCTTGGTCTCCTGCACATTGTCAGGATGTGCCATTTGGCAGTGGGAGCCTGTGAAGGCAGGGGCTGGAGATAGAGGCGGCCTGATCCCACTCCACAGCTCCCACAGGGCAGGAAACGTCCCTACCACCAGGAGGTCTCGGACGAAGCATAGCAGCAGAATGTGAATGCTGAGCAATAAATTCATTCTGTGCCTCGATGTTTGTTCACTTCAATCAATGTCTGAAAATATCTGCTCCAAAATCTCTGTTTCCAGGATATTGGTCAAATATTTGAATGAGGAACAGCCAGTTAATTGACTTGGGTACAGTACTCAACAGGGAGGTGGAGAGAGAGAAACAGTGGACAGGGAGGTCCCGAACAGGCAGTGGGATGGCTCAATGGGGAGGTTTTTTGGCACAGTGAGCACTCGAGGAGACTGAAGCCAGCTACTGGCTTCAATTCCTGGCTCCAACATCTGCCAGCCATTCAGCCCTGGGCACCAGGCCTCAGTGTCCTCATCTGTACAGCTGCGGACAGCAATCCCAGTGCCACCTCCTGAGGTTGCTAGGAGGATTAAAGGTTGATGCAGGGCTGGGGATTTTAGCTCAGTGGTTCCACCGCCTTCCTCACAAGCAGAAGGACCCAAGTTTGATCCCCGGTACCAAAAAAAAAAAAAAGGTTGATGCAGGTAAAGCTTTTAAACCCCTTCCTAAGCACCCAGGAACTGTCAGCTAGTATTACTGTTGCTATTGCTCTTTACTCTGGTACTCAAAGGTCTCCTGATGTGGTCCAAACTGGCAAGAGGGTGTCAGAGCTGGAGAAAGGGCCTCTGAACATATGTCCACAACCTACCCCAGCAGCTGGCGACCCCTCTTCCTCTGGGCCTCTCCAAATTTCCTTGGAGGACCACCTTTCCTGTGGAGGGCAGCCTTGCCCCCACCCCCAGAAGTATTTCTGGCCCATGGAGGCTTCTGTGATGAGCCATGTGGGCAGCTGGTGCCTGAGGTCGGTACTGGACCTGCCTGCTGAGCAGGCAGGCATTTGCATTAGGCTGGCACTCCTGCTGAAGGAAAGATTTCTTTTCCTTTTCCTCCCCTGGCCTTCTCCTTCTCTCTCTCCTTTCTTCCTACTTCTTTAAAGCACAGGCTCCATGGGAAAGGGAGTGGGGAGGGTGGTGTAGGGTCCTGGTGGCCCTGCCTGGCCCTGCAGAGGGGTCAGCTGCAGGCACGGCTCCCATGGAGTGGCTCACAGTGCTGTGGGGCCAGATCTCACCAGCAGGGTCGGGGTCAGAGCCCCTATTTCTATCCACCATCCATTTTGCTCTAGGATCATGGAGCATCCAGGTTGCTGGACCACTCTGGTGGCAAAGAGGGTGCTGCCAGAGGGGTGGGCAGGGACGCTGCAGGCCAGTTAGAAATTACTGGCCTCCGTCTCTACCCTGCATTGTGGGGTGCCTTCGAGACCCGTGGGGGATTTTACAGAGAGCAATCTTAGGTCCTACAGGCAGGGAGGGGCACGAGTCTGTGAGACATGCATTTTGAGAGACCCCATCAATACCCACATGCCCAGTACCCAGGTACTGAATCTTGTTTGTGTTCTTCATGCTTATTAATAACAGATAGCATTCCTTGGGTGCCCACTGTGTCAGGCACTGTTTTTTGTACTCGTTTTGGCAGACCGAACTTAGTGTGAGGGCCTTCACACTAAGCTACATCTCCAGCCCTTTTCAATTTTTTTTTTTTTTTTTGAGATAGGGCTTCCTAAGTCCCAAAGTTGCCCAGACTGGGCTCAATCTTGCGATCCTCCTGCCTCAGCTTCCCAGAGTGCTGAGTTTAGAGTCATGTGCCACTATGCCTGCCTTCCAGCCCTTTTAAAATTTATTATTATTTTGTACCAGGGATTGAACTGGGGACCTTGTGCTTTCAAGGCAGGCGGTGGAACCACTGAGCTAAATCCCCAGCCCTAATTTATCATTTTGAGACAAGGTCTTGCTAAATTGTTCAGGCCAGACTTGAACTTGCAATCCTCCTGCGTCAGCCTCCCAAAGTGCTGGGGTAACAGGCGTATGCCACTGCACCCAACACAGGTGCTGTTTTGGTAGCCCCACCCTTACAATAACCCTGTTAATATTCCCATTTTACAGAATAGGAGACTGAGGCACAGGCAGGAGAAGTAACCTGATCAAGGTCACCGGATATCTGAGGTCAGACTAGTCGTGGTTAGGGACTATGACCAAGGCTCTTCAGCCCCAGAGCAGGCACGAAATACAACTCGAAGGCACAGATATGCTGCCGGGGACATTTGTGCTGATGACAACAGCTTTGTTCCCTGGAAGTCAAGAATCAGAGCTGTGAGGGAGTGGAGGTGGCCGACAGCAGAGCACCAGAGCCCCATCTGCCCCTCACCCTCTCTGCAGGCACCCCAGGGTCCCCACCATCAGCCCCCACCCCATCTGCTCCTCCCCTGCTCCAGCTAAGCTGAGCCCAGAGAGATGGGAGACGGCGACGCGGGGTAGGGGGTGACTTCGGGCTTAATATCTTTGTAACCATATTGCAAAGGGCACGCTAAGACGGAGCCTTACACTTAATCTTTCTCTTTTATTGCTTTTTCTCGTGTATGATTTAACCTTGTGCCAGGTATCAAGCTAGATAAATAAAAACTTTTATTTCAGATTAGCCCTGGCTGGGGGCCGCCTTGAAAGCCAAGCAGGTACCTGAGGCATCCGAGGAGAAGGGAGGAGGGATCTGGGCTGCTGAGGGGCTCGACTTGAGTTCAAAGGCCCCAAAGATACTGGAGACCTTTGCTGAGGGGGGAGACACAGGCAGTGCTCACAGCCAGGCAGAGGGAGGCAGGCAGCTGGGGCCCAGCCTTCCTGACCCTTTCCCTCCCCCACATGCTACCTGCTCCCAGCACTTTCTTCTGGTGCCCAACCCAGCTGGGGGATGCTACCTGCACCGATTCTCCACAAGAATGTGAGTCCCACCAGGGCGGTGACGCTGGCCTTTGCTTTCCTGTTGGTCCCAGGACCTAGCATGGAGCCCGGTACACAGGAGCCAGTCAATTAATGTGCACTGAGAAAGTGAATTGAATGAATGAATCCTAATCCAGTCCTGCATACAGACCAGTAGGTTGACAGGAATCACTCCGTGTATAGGCAGAACTATCCCGTGGGGCAGAAGAGATGATGTTCCAGCCCAAGGCCCACATTCAGAGAAAGACAGACAAGATGTTCAAGGCAGCATGGTTTGTAACAGCAAAAATTAAACTCTACACTCATGGACAAGGAAAATGGATACAGCAACCATGGTGTTTTCACACAATGGAATATTATACAGTAGTGAAAACAAACAAATGATACCTATACCAGGCAACATGGATGGCTCTAGGATACTGAATAGAAAACATATATCCCAAGAGGCTATATATTGCATGCTACTTCTAAAAATAAAGTTCAAAAACCAACGAAGTTGAAGCAATACCATATGTTTTATATACATAAAATAAGATATTTCCCAAAAGGAAAAGAATGAGAAAACAAGAGGCTGAAGGACGTAGTTCTGGGGACAGACGCAGGGTTGGGGTGGAGGAGGAACTCACAGGCAGATGTGAGACACGTGTGGCAGCCTAGCTGGGTGCTGGTGTGGTGGTGGCAGGTTCTCAGATGCCCCAACACTATTAAATAAGAATAAAAGAAAACAGACCCATTCCCGGGCCAGTGTTGATTGTGAGTCAAGAGTCACGTGTCCGTCAATTCTGAGGACCGATGGTGTAGAGAAGGCGCACTAAATGGTGGCTAACTCTGTAATTCCCTCAAGCACACCTTGGAAGTCAATACAGAGCAGCTGTCTTCGAGATTAGGACAAAATGAAAAGAGCTGAAGGAAAGAAAGGCAAATGCCTGTTGACACGCAGAGACCAGGCTAGAGTCTCCCCAGTCCCAAGCAGCCTTCAACCATAAACTTGCACCCCACATGCGCCTCTCACAGAGGCTGCCTTGGCCATGGCAGGGTCTGTTCAGCCTGGGCAGCCAGAGCACAAGTGGCTCTGAGCTCAGCTGGCCAATTAAACAGGCCTCGGCTCTATTCAAGGCCCCGCAGCACGGGGGGCCTGCCTGGCAGTGCCTCAGCGAGGACAACAGGCACCCAGGAGGCCACTGTGTCCTGAGCAAGGGGGACTCCTGGCCATGAGGGGAAGGTGAGATGCAGAAAGGGAGAGTCTCAGGTCGTGTTGCCGTGAAACCTCTTAGGAGCAAGGGGCAGATCAGGCTCCGACAAAGAGCACCCAAGGGCCTGTTAGAGGAGAGGATGAGCCAGGATCCTGAGCACAGCAGTGAAGACTCAGGGCACCGAGAAGTCAGAACACAGAGCAGGAGCTGCTGCCGAATGGCAGTGTGGCCCTGGGAGAGCAGGGACAGGGACAGACCACAGCTTTGCTGGGCTCTTCCGGAGCAGCCGCCAGTCTGTGTGATGTACTGCTGTTTTGGCATGGTGACAGAGAACTGCAAATAATAAGCCAGTATGTTTAGATAATTAAATTTAAAAACCTCCAGGGGCTGTGTACTTAGATATTTTTGAAGAACAAGAGCTAGGGGATACCAATGGGCTAAAGTTGGCAGCCTGCTCCTTGCAGCTTGAGAGAATGCTGACTGACTGCTAGTGGCTACTGAGCACAGGGCAAGTCAAACTTGGAGGCCCCATCATGTGCAGGGATCAATTAGTGCTGTCTGCTTGGTTGAGGGATGGGTATTTTGGATGGGTCTAGGGTGGTGCTTACCATACAGATGTGCCTCCTTCTGCTTAGGCCACAACCAGGACCCCAGAAACTCAGAGGTTACAAGTTCTTGTCTCCTCCTTTTCCTGCATCTTGTATTTCCAGTATAGCACCAGATTCTGTTCACTCCCCTCCTGAACGTCTCTGCTGCCCCCAAGGACCCCTCAGCGAGGCTACACTCATGGCCCGTTAGTGGACCATCCTCATCCAGGGCTTTCTGCTCTAACCCACTCCAGGGATGCATCTCCAGTGAGCCCTCATTCACCTCCCATCCCAGCCACACCCAAGGACTCCACTGTTGCCTTAATGCCATCTACCAACAGCCAATGCCACCCCTCCCTGACCTGCCCTCACTCCTTCCTGGCCATTTCCACAGTGCCCAGCCAGATGCCCTTAAGTTCTGGGCCTCTGCTCCCTACTCCCACTTTGCTCTCCCCAGCAGGGGCTGTTGTGCCATTCAGATTTTCAAAGCAATTCTGTTTCTTTGGGTTTTGACTTCTCAGTGGAAGAAAAATGCCAAGCAGCTTCGTTGCAAGTCTTTGATGTGCACGGCATGATGCTCTCCTACGACAGCTGTCCCCACAGGCCCTGGCTAGGGCCAATGCAGTCAATGGGACACGTAGGGGGTGCAAGCTTATGCAAGTGTAACTATTATTGATTATCCCCACTCTCAGTCTACACACACACACACACACACACACACACAGCCCTCCCTTCAAAGGACCTCTTCGCTTGGTAGCATTAAAATAAAATTTGGAGATGAGTGTTATGGAAGTCTTTCTCCTGCAACAAGATACCTGGCTGTACCCCCCTGTGACCCCACTGTAAGGCCACTGCCTTTCAGGCTGGAAGTGAGGGGTTTTGGCCCTGATACTTCCCATCTATTCTTTATTCTTCAATACTTCTTGATCCTTCTTTTTGTTATCACCTGCCCCAAGAGTCACTTAAGACATTTTTTCCTGACTGTTTCTCCACCTCTCCGTGTGGAATCTCAATACCACAGGTAAAATGGATACTTGAGCATTTGACACAGACAGTAGGGTATTTTTCACCATCCCAAGCACAAAATTTCACCCCCTTGGGGTTGATACCACCCACCAAGAACATGAGCTCTTCTAGACCGCAGCTTCTCAAAGTGTGGTCCCCGGATCAGGCCCTACAAAAGCCAGTGACCCGGGGAGCAGGCTCTGAGAACCACTGTCACCACAGAAATAGGGTGTCTTCTGGAGTCTGAGATACTTGAGCTCAAATACCTGCCCTGACACTAAGCAGCTGTGACCCTTGACCAGTGTAGGTCATCTTGGAGCCTCATAAACACAATGGAGTGTGATTCTTTCCCTTACAGACTGCTACACAGAGTAACTTGTGTCCAGCCTGGTCCTGGTACATGGCAAGCATCTAAAAGATGGCGGTTCCCCCTCCTCTCGACTTGGGGCAGAAGACATAGATGGGGACTGAGGTGGGGGCTGTAATGCAGAGAGCAGAGGAAAACTCTGCTATGGGCTCCTTTAAACCCACCTACCTCTGGTGGCCAGGGCCCTTCTGATGCTGGAGGGGAGAGACTCAAATGATAGAAGTCATCTGTCTGGTGTGTGTGAGAAGTCCACATGGCTCCTATGGGGGCCAAAGGATTTGGACAGCAGCAAAACCATCTGCAGGGCATATTTGATTGTTTGGATCAAAAATGCCCCTCAAAAGGCACATGTTTGGAAGGTGATTGGATCATGGGGCACTATACTCATCAGTGGATTCATCCCTTGATGAGCTTATAGCTGAATCTGCTGTTGGAAGGAAAGGCATGACTGGGGTCACTATGGGCATGACCTAGAAGGATACTTTCTTGTCCCTGGTCCCTTCCTCTCTCTCTCTCTCCCTCTTCTTGCTCTGCTTCCTGGCTGCTGTAAGGTAGGTAGCTTTCCTACACCATGCCTTTCTGCCATGACACTTCTGCCTTGGAGCCAGAAACTGTGGGCTAATGTAAACCTTTCTTCCTTTAAGTTGTATATGTCCGGTATTTTGTTCCTGCAATAAAAACCTGACTAACACACAAAATGAAGTTACAGGTCACTGGTCCCTCTCCCCGAGTGCCTGATGCAGTAGGTCTGGGTAGGCCTGACGATCTGGTGTCTAAGGGTTTCCAGGTGATACAGTAGTGTCACAGACCTGCTGTGAGAGCCACTGCTCCCTAGGATGGGTGATCAGGAGAGGAGAAAGGCCTGGGCCTTGCTGGCAGAGGACAGTGGGGCAGCATCCTAAGCCTTACAGCCTTGGGACTGGCAGGCAGAAGCCTTCCATCTGGGCTCCTGCTCATCTGGGCAGGCCTGGCTGTAAGTGTGACAGTGGCCATAGCCAGCAATACGGCTTCTGACAGTAGGTGTGTGCCTGTCCCCTGGGAGCTGGGGAAGCGGGGAAAAAGCTGACATAGGTCAGAGGCTAACTAGGTGTCACCAAACACCAGTGACTTCATACAATGGGCTCACTGACTTTTCTTCAGCTTTGTACAGGTATAACTGACAAACAAAAGTTTTGGTTATGCTTAAGGAGTACAATGTGGTGTTTGGATCTACGCATATATTGTCAAACGAGTCCAGCAATCAAGCTAACTAACACAACACCACCTGACCCCGTGGCCGAGTTTTTGGATGTATGTGGAACCCTTGAGATCTACTCTCTTAGCAAGTCTGAAGTGTGGCTTCATTATTAACTCTATCCACCACACTAGACAGCTGTCTCTGGAACTTGTTCATCTTCTGTCTGAGTTTGTGCTCTCTGGCCAGCATTGCCCCATTCCCCCCAAGCCCTACCTCCCCGGTAACCTCTCTTCTACTCTCTGTACTATGAGCTCCCCTTTTATTTCAGGTTTCGCATATAAGTAAGATTGGTGTCGGCTGTATTTCACTTAGGACAGTGTTCTCTGGGTTCATCCATATTGTCACAAATGGCAGGATCTCATTCTTTTAGTAGACTGAATAATGTGTATGTGTGTGTACATGGTCATGTGTCGCTTACCAGCAGGGACACATCCTGAGAAATGTGTTATGTGATTTCTGTCATTGTGTGAACATCACAGAGTACTCACACCAGCTAAGATGGCTATGATGTCCCTAGGCGATGTGACCCTAAGTGAGCACTGCTGTACATGGGGGCGTGTGACTGTGACTACACTGTGGTTGTTCCCAAGTGGTGGCTACTGGGAACAGCGCTGTGATGAACATGGGACACTTGCTTTGATTTTCACAGCTCTATGTGAACGAGACCATCAGCCCCAATGAAAAGATAGGCAAGTGAGTAATTCATTCAAGGTCACTTGGCTTGGAGAACAAATAGTGTTTGGAAGTTAAATGAAGCAGCTTCTCTGCCCAGGGGCTCTGATGACGCCACACGTCTCAGGCCATGGTGGTCCCAGCCTTCTCCCTCACTAGCACCACCTGCCCCCTCGGATGCCCATCCTTGCTGCTCACAGCACAGTGAAAGCCTCCCATTTACAGGTCTGTCCCCCGACCCAACCGCAGGTTTGTAGGCCCACAGGATGACAGCCCGACCTCCTCAGGAGATGGGCACAGCTCCTGGCCCTGAGAGGCCCCTCAGCCACCTGCGGGGCACAGGAAGCCGCACACTTGAGGAGCAGTCGCGATGAAGTCAGAGCTTTTCTAACGGCTTGCTGGGCACCATGCTCACGAGGTCACGGCTGGCCAGTGGTGGGGCTGCCCACAGGCGGACAGGGAGCCCCTGTGTCATCTCAAATCCTCATGTGGCCACAGCAAATAAAGAAATGGACAACACTGATTTTTTGTACTAAGTTGTATGTAGTCCAGTGTATCCTAAACATTATCATTTCAACATACCATCAATATTAAACATTATTATTTGGTAAGTGCTAGGAATTGAACCGAGGCCCTCACGTATGCTGCATGTATGCTTGTGTGAGTGCTTTATTGCTGAGCTACACCCTCAGGTTCCTACGTAAAACATTATTAATGAGATACTTTATAATCTTTGTTGCATCCTATGTCCTCAAAATCTCATGTATTATATTTACACCACATCTCAGTTCATACGTCTCAAGTGCTTAATAGCCACAAGGCTGGCAGGGCCGGAAGCCCACCAGCATGGGCAGCGGCCCGAGCACCTGTGCTCTGTGCTTCGGAGTCCTAAGGACCCCTAGTCCCAATCTTTCCTTGACAATTACCAACCCTGATGTTCTGTGGCCATTTAGACCCACCAGTACCATCCATGCACTATGGGGATTCTTAAGCCCATTCCACGGATGAGGACCACGGGGCTGGAAGAAGCCAAGCATCTGGCATGGACACACTGCTGGCAGGCAGCAGGGAAGGGCCTTAAACTGACAACTCTGGACTCCAGGTCCAGGGCTCTGCATGGGGTGGGCACAGCTGCCCCCTGAAGCAGGATTGTCTCTGTCTGGCAAGGGAGGGTCGAGGCCAGTGGTACCTGTCTGCTCAGGTACCAGGGTGGGCTGGCAGCGGGGGACAGGAGGCCGCTGACCCCTGATTTGGCCTGGCTCTTTCAGGCAATGATGGTGTATGGCAGGGCAGACACAGGCTGGGGAGCAGCCGGGGCCATGCCAAGTCCTCTCAGGGAAAGAACTTTGTCATTCCTCGGTGCAACTTTAGCCACGCAGAGCTGAGAACAAATTGATGGCAATGGGGCTATAACTTACCTCTGAAGGCCTCTTTGTTCTTGGCAAAACAGAGGGGTCATTAGTAACGGGGAAAGCACTGGTGTGCAGACATAAATCCCCATGGCTGTGGGGCTGATAAACAGCCCAGAGGGGCCGGGGCCTCAGGGTTTGGGGCAGGTTAACTGCACGCCGTGGGCCACTTGTGAATACAAGCCAGCATCCACCCACGAGGGGCAGGTGGGCTCCCCACGTGCAGTCAGAGCCACCACAGACCAGGCTCTGCCCTGAGACTCAAGCCACACCCCAGGGCCCTCAGGACCCTCACCTGCAGGGGCCCCACCCCAGGGCCTCAGTCCTTTCAACGGAAAATGGTCCCTAAGCACCTGGGTCTGGGACAGGCTCCCACCAGGCACTCAGGGCCAGCATGGGGCAGGTAGCCATGAAGATGCTCTGGGGTTGGCAGGGGGACATGAGCCATCCTCTGTCTGCTTCCGGCTAAATAGGCACCAGCTAAGCCACCCAGCACAGGGCTGAAAACCAACATCCCCAGTGAAGTAGGTGTGTGAGACAGACCTTGAAAGATGATGTTCTTTTTTGTTTCTGAGGGTCTCACTATGCAGTCCAGGCTGGCCTTGAACTCACGGAGATCCTCCTGCCTCAGCCGCCTGAGTGCTGGGATTACATGTATGTACCACCACATATGGCTGGCAGACAATGTTCTTTTCAGCATTGTCTATGCTGGCCAAGGAATACAGAGATAAGGCCAGATCCTAGTCTGCTGACCTAGCTCTCTGGGGATTGAGCTCTCCTGTTCACCTGCCCCCAGGCTCACACTGGCTCTCAGGGTAGGCACACCAGCCTAGGCCACGAAAGGAGGGTGAGCAGGAACACAATGGGGCCAGCTCAGTGGAGCCACGCAGGGCCTGCAAGGGAGAAAAGGGACCGCTCTTTCTCCAGGCTGTTCTGTCAGAGGAGTGGTGATGAAGACTCATGAGACTCAGGATCAGGGCCACCCAGCAACTGAGATCCAAATGCAGACTTGGGCCGGGGATTTAGCTCAGTGGTTCCGGTGCCTGCCTCGCAAGTGCAAGGTCCCAAGTTCAATCCCCGGTACCAAAAAAAAACAAACAAACCACAAATGCAGACCTACCCAGAATAGTATCATCTGCCCCAGGTGCTGTCCTCCCTCACCCTTTCCACACCCATGGCAGACTGTACCAACTGAATACTGCACCAAGCCTGTTTGGCTTCAGGGTCCTCTTCAAGCAGCCATTACCAATCAATCAAAGCTGGAGTGAGACTGAACCCATTTGTCACCCTTTCCAAAAGCTCTCAACACACATCCGTGCTGGCAGTGGGGACCCTATGAAGCTATGCTAAGTGCTCTGCCCTTCTGGAAGTTTCTGCCTCCTACCGTAGCGTCCACATGCTTCTCCTCTGTGTGGTTTCCCATCCTGGTCTCTCTACTCATCCTCTGTTTTGCACCTGGCTACATGGTTCTGGGGGATGGCAGCCCTGGGAGCCTCATAGAATGCTGCCCCCTCTTCCAAGCTCGAGAGCCCTGTCCAGACACCCAGGGTCCATCAACCTGGCCCTCCAGCCTTCCACTCCAAGGGTGTGGGATCAAGAGGGGGCTGGTTGAGGCCATCTTTGAAGGGTGGAGAGGGCCAAGGGTCTGGGCTGGGGGCTTGGCACCCAGCATGCATCTGGATGGGCCAGTGCCCTGGAGGACATCAGCTCCTAATGTCACTGCGGGAGTTTCCCATTCTGGGCTAGGGTGTGTCTGGAACCAGCCCAAGGACAGTGAGGATGGGAGCAGATACTCTTCTTCCTAGACCAAGATCCTTCTCACGCAGCCACCTAATCTTGGCCCACCTCCATTGCCTGTGGGGCTCACTGGTGTTCCTAGATCTCAGCACAGGACCCTCATCACCAGGGACACTGGCTTTGCTTCCCAGTTGGCAGAACTCAGAAAGGAGCTGAGCCCCTGGGATGCCCTGCCCCCATTCTGCCCACCTAGAGAGGGCCCCCAGTTCCCAGGGGGACCCTGCCTTCCTGCAGAATGGTTTCCTTCCCAGGGCAGCTCTCCTACATCCTGGCCTGAGAGCCACTCACACTGAGCTGCTGGGAGCTGTGAAGCAGAATCTCCCGGGCTCCACCTGGCCTTGCAGGGCCAGAGTTTCCCTGGGCACCAAGGACTCTGTACCTCTGACGGGAGCTCCAGGCAGTTCTGGGCCACACTGGGGTTTGAGAGCTCACTTTCCTAGAGTGATATTTACTCATTCCTTTGTTCCACAAGCACATGTTAGGTTTCACTCTGTGCCTGGACACTGGAATAGGGAAATGGGGAAGAGAGTCTTGCTGATCCTCACCACCCAGCTGGGCTCCATTTTCCCTGGGCTCAGGGATGTAATCATCACACCAGCAGCTGCAGGGCCAGTGTACCACGATACCCTGATTTCCTGTGGTCCCAAGGGTGTGCTGTTCCCTTCCGCCAGCCTCCCCAGCTAATCCTTAGCTAACCAGGTAATGCCTAGCTTCCCCAGCTGTTATTAACTGCTTGCACCAATAATAGTTACCACTTACAATAAAGTCTTTTACATACACTCATTCAGCTCTTTGCATGTATTAGGTCATCTGACCCTTAAATACCTCTCACTGTTCCAAATTTATGGATGACAAACTGAGGCACAGGGACTCAGGAGATCCCATCTTCTACCTTCTTGATCACCACATGCTGTGGCTTGGATCTAAATGTTCCCCTAGAGCCTCATGCGCTCACAGGTGGGGCTTTTCAGAAGTGGCTGGACCTAGGGCTGGAGATTTAGCTCAGTGGTTCCGCTGCCTGCCTCGAAAGCTTGAGGTCCCGAGTTTGATCCCCAGTCCCGGAAAAAAGAAAAGAAAAGAAGTGGCTGGACCCAGGGTATGTAACTATGGATTAACTAAATTAGTCCACTGATTGGTTTAGCACAGTGCTGGGTGTGGATAATGGGAAGGCCCGCCCTGGGTGTGGGTGGCACCACCCAAAAGGCTTGTTGTAGTGTGTTTTGCCAGCCAAGGGATCTAGATGGAGAGGCTCCCCTCCAAGACATTCCAGATGAGACATGAATTCGTGACGGCTGGAAATGCGAAGAATATGAACTCGCCTAAAGTCGCAGCTCTGTTTGATCCAAAATGATGCAAAAATTGCCACCTTTTCATCAAATAACAGAAAAACCCAGAATGCTGAAGGAGGCTGGATAGGAGCCACCATATCCCAGGCTCAGCTCAAAGCTCAGACCCTGGACAGCAGCCACATTCCTGCCCCCTTGCCACCAAGCAGCCCCAAACACTTCCACCTCGCTGGCTTCCCAAGAGCCCCCTTTCCCCTGCTCCTTTCTTTTGGTCCCCTTTCTGGGCCCTTTGAGCATGAGACCCCAACAGCAGCTCCTCTGGGTGGTGGCTGAGGTCAGGCGCAGCCTCTCCTTACCTGATACAATGGTGTAGCCAATCCCCCGGGGACGCCCCTTATCTTGGTCCACGGCAGTGATCACGCGCACAGTTGTGCCCTGGGTGGGAGAGAGGAGGGACTTGAGTTGGCTCACCTGGAGCCAGGACTGCTGTCTTTCTTTGTCACTGTCCTGGCAGCTGCCACTTCTATCTCCAGGCACATGCCGTGGCTGCAAGGCCAGCCCAGGAGGCAGGTACAGCTGCCCCTCTGTCCCTGGGATCAATGACCCAGCATACAGGCCCAGGCTTTCAGATGACAGCTCTGTCCCTGGCCTTCCTGGTGTCCCTTGTGCACACAAACCATGCAGGGGAGAGGAAGGAAGAAGGAGAAGCCAGCAGCAGGAAGAAGTCTGGTGGTCTCTATAGAAGCCACCCAGGACTGCTATGTGACCTCAGGGCAGGTGCTGCACCTCTCTGGCCTCAGTATCCCCTACCTTAATACAAATAAGGTGAGACTTTGTTTTCACTGGAATCTGAGTAGAGGAAGACATCATAGATCAGTCATCCTATAGGGTAGAGTAGCATAAGTCCTGAAGGCATGGATCTCCAGGGTTCACCGGCAATCCTGGAGTCACCATGGCCCTGCCCCAGGGCCCGGGCAGCATTGAACCTGCAGCTCCTGCCCCAGTGGCCCTGGCCCCTCCATTCCCCTGAAGTGCAGTGGAGAAGGACAAGGAGCCAGGGTGATGGGGGGGGTGGGCAGGGGAGCAGGGGGCAGGGCAGTCTGTGTCGAAGAGTCAAGGACCCTGGCACAGACAGTTGCAAACACACTAGGTGCTCAGATAGAGAAACGCACAAGAAAGGGCAGATGTCTGCCTCAGGAGGCCACAAGGTGGTATACAGGGCTTACCCCTATCTGAGCCCCAGCTCCCCTGCAGAGATGCTCTCTTCCTGCATGTGGGCACTGTGCCCTGGGGGGAAGAAGGACCCCTTCAACTGCTTCTGGTCTTGCTCTGGGACAGCAGGGCCCCCAGTCCTCCCCGGCATGCTTCACAGCAGTCCTCCCACCTCTCCTGCCCACCTTGAGGCTCAATGAGGGAGGGTGAGAACGTTCCAGGAGGGTGTGGAGTCTCCATGGAGAGAGGCACACATCCAGAGGCCAGCTCCTCCTCAGCCCCCTGCCCTGGGGGCCCAGAGTTCTAGCCAGATCCCTTGGTACAAAGAGTCTGGTGTTTATTTGTTTTTGTTTCGGATCTGGGTACTGGCGATTGAACCCCAGGGTCTTTGCACTGAGCTACATCTCCAGCCCTTTTTTTTTATCTTTTATTTTGAGATATGGTCTCATCGAGTTACTAAGTTACTACCCAGGCTGCTCTTGAACTTTCAATTCTCCTGTCTCAGCCTACCAGAGTGCTGAAATTACAGATGTGGACCACCATGCCTAGCAAGACTCTGTTACGAAGTCTTAGCTTGGGCCGGGGATTTAGCTCAGTGGTTCCGGCACCTGCCTTGCACAAGGTCCCGAGTTCCATCCCCAGTACCAAAAAAACCCCAAAACACAAAACGAAGCCTTAGCTCTCCCGGGCTGGTTCTTGAAGACAGAACTTCCTTCCATGTAGCCTGCTAGTGGCCCCCGACCCAGTGTTGTGCAAAGAGGGGACCTGGTGGCCAAAGGACCCAGAATCCTCAGAGCCCTGCAGAACCCGCCCCTGGGCAGCTCTGGTCCTCCCAGGTGGGCAGGGCTGGCTGTGCAGGACAGGAAATCAAGGCCTCTCCTACCCCAGCAGGAGTCACATGCCAGCTCCGCCAGGCTCCTGACAAGGTTTGGGGTTTCATCTCTTTTTGGACAAATAAATCCGCTTTTAATAAAACCCTGAGCTTTTAATACAAGTGCAGACAGAAAGACTGGAAATGTTATAAGAAGGAATTAACAAGGAGGCATGGGAGCTCTAGGGAGCCCATGGCTCTTGTTTCCGAGTCTCAGTGATTATATTTTCAATATACTGCAACTTATTTCTAAAGAGGCAGGAGTGAGAAAGCACAGTCCTGCCTGGCCTGCTAGGAGGGCACCCTGCCTGGGGCGGGGTGACTTTTTGGGGCGCTGCCGCTGGGCTGTGGCTGGGAGAGTCGGTGGGCAGGCCCAGGTCCAGCTAGCGGGGCCCACAGCAGGCCTCCTGAGAAATGGTCTGGCCAGGGAGGTGACAGGGGGGCAGGCCTAGGGGCCCCACTATTGTGAGGGCAGCTAAAGGCCTGACTGTGCTGGACAGACTGCCTGTGTCTGAATCCTCTGAGCTGCCCTTATTTCCTGTCTAGATAATGGCTCAATAATCACCCCCTCTCCTAACCAACTGACATATATCTAAATGTCACAGCAAACGTGGTAAGAGTGACCACTCCTATTGACAGAGCTGGAATCACTGTGTGCCTCTAATCAAACCCAGGGCCTTGTCCCAGGTCTCTCTCCCTCTCTCTCTCTCTCTCTCTCTCTCTCTCTCTCTCTCACACACACACACACACACACACACACACACAGAGAGAACATTTCCAAACAGTCTCCAGGGTCCCATGAATCGTCTCCACCCTTGAGACAGGTGCTCCGTGCATGATGACGCAGCTGGCAGCCTGCAGGGACACAGCAGCTATAATTGAGCACCTACTGCCTGCCAACTCTGTGCTCAGCACTCACATGGGTTCTCGCTCAGTTTCCCTCAGCAGGCAGGTGTAGGGGTGGATAGATTTTTTTTCCCCTGCCCCTGCTGTAGGGATGCACATGAAGAAACTGAGGCTCAGGGGTTCTGGTCACAAGGTGCAGGGAGTGGGGTGTGTGCAGGAAACTAGGGAAGAAATGGCCATTCTGGGGGCGGCCTGGTGGGCCCACTGCTCTCTGGCAGAGGTGAAGGGTCCTAAGGCTTTGGGCCCAGTGACTATGCCCAGGCCAAGTGTGGGAAGTGGGGCAGAAACTGGGACTTTTCTAGAAGGGTTCACATCTGTCCCTTTTGTGATTGTCCGCTTCCTATGAAGCCCTCAGCTGGACATGGTGGCACATCTCTGTAATCTCAGAAATCAGGAGGCTGAGGCCAACCTGGGCTACATAGTGAGTTCAAGGCTAGCTTGGAATATACAGTGAGATCCTGTCTCAACAAACAACAACAACAAAAACAAAACCAAGAATCCCTCACCAGTACCGTGGCTGCAGCAGGGGCCAATCTGAGCTATGCTTGGCTTCAGGGGCCAAGGGCCACCTCCCTTCCTGCCATCTCATCCGGAAGCCCCTGATAGCCATTTCCTTGGCAGGATTAAGGACTTGAAGGATGACGTGGTTTGCTTTGGGGGTGGGAGGCACCCTTGATGAGGGGAGCTGGAGGGTGGGGGCCGCTGGGACTTCCGACGAGAGCTGCCACAGCAGATTCTGAGGCAGAAAATCCTATTTCTCAGTCCTTAATTCCAGTCAATTCCAGTCAAAGGGCTGATAGGCATCGGCTGGCAGTAATTTGTGCAGTTTATCCGCTCTTTTCACCTTCTATCGGCCCTTCACTGACGGGCAGGCCGACATGCTGCTGCTCGAGTGAGGAAATTAAAATTTGATGCAATAATCCCAAATAAGAAGGATTTTATTAGGTAATATATACACTTTAGATGAGGCATGCCAACCTGATACACTGATAGACGGAGACATACATGCTGGGAGCCACAGATAAAGAGGGGGAGCAAGGCAGAGTGGGGAAGGGTCCGGCTGGAGGCCCCAGCAGCAGTGCGGGCTGAGCCAGGAGTGGGGGAGACCTGGCTTTCTGGGTCAGGAAGCTTAACAGGTTGGTGTGTCTCAGCCCTGGCCCAGCCCGGAAAGACTGCGTCAAATCAGAGCTCCACTCTATAAAGGGACAGGAGGGCCCTGGATGGAAGCACGAAACCAATTAGAAGGTGCAGCAATCTAAGCTGGAGGATGGCAGAACCCGGCTGTAGGAGAAAAGCTGTGCAGACGGGAAACTCAGTGCAGAGCAGAGGAGGCAGAGGTGCGTGCATGGAGAGCATGATCCTATGGTTGCTGGGGGAGCCTGGCCAGAGCCCCAGAGAGGCTGAAGCCCCTACTTATTGCCTTGTCTGCCTCTCCCAACCTGGTTATGGCCCATGTGGAAGGGCTCAGACTTGCAGCTCCCCAGGCCTTGGCCTACAGGGGAAAAGGGGTATCTCTGGCCAAGTGAAAAGATACTAAGATTCCTGATTCTGAGAGAAGAGAATCGTATCAGATGCTAAGAAACTGAGGGGAAGGAGAACAGGGGCTGAGGTGGGCAGAGTCCAGCTTGCTGAGCTGCGGGGGAGGGTCACCCTAGCAGGAGCCTGCCCAAATGTCTAGATAGAAGAGGGGTCACCTAGCCCAGGGCTCTGCACACAGGCAGGGCCTGATAAAGGACTGATGGGTAAGTAAGAATGGAGTAGTGTGCTTTCCGAGGGACAGGCTCAGAGATCTGCAGATCAGAAAGGAAGAGCTGTAATAGCTTAGGTTGAGACTCGAGAAGAAGCCAGAAACCAAAGGGGCTCAGAGGAAGCTCACAGGGACAGCACAGGTTTTCCAGCCATCTTGCCCTGACCTGAAGCTGTGGCCAGGGAGCCCAGCAGATCTGAGCACCATAACTGACCCATGACCACCCAACCACGCCCCTGACCCCTCCTTCTGATGTCTGCCAGCTGCCTGCACTGGCTCGGTGACTTACACACATTATCCCCAACCTGAAAGCCCCCAAGGAAGGGTACTGCATATACACAGTCAGCTCCACTGTTCCTGTGAGGAGGTGGTCAGAGCCAAGTAGCCCAGGGCAAGGAAATGTCACTGCAGGGCTTCTGAGTTCCTCCGGTGGCCTGGCCACCATCAAGTCCTGCCTACAAATCAAGTTGGCTTTGGGCGTCTTTTCTGCACCCCACCCTGGGTACAATATCTTGGGAGATGAAAAGGAAGCTTGAGATAATGGTCCAGAGACCCAGGCTCCTGGACGACCAGGGCTTGACAGTGACCTGTGTACCTAGGTGACCATAACGAGTGAGACCATCAAACGAGTCGTAAATTGCTCAGCATAGAGAGTTCTACCACAATCGGTTCTACCAGTGGCTAGCTCTGTCTCCACTGAGGAAGAAGTCGGGAAAATAATCCCAAGAAAGGTGGTGAGTGAGCTGGGAACTGATGGACAGGTGGACTTGGGATTGGTGACAACAGCAGGTGCAAGGGGTGACAAGATGGGACGGCAGAACGGTGAGAGGATGGTCTGACTAGGGCGTATGTTTGCTTCTTCCTTCAGCCATCGTGGAGGTACTTCCTGAAGCCCACCACATTCGCCCACGGCAGGCCCTGCCCTGCCACAGTGTGAGCTGTGCCCCCAGTCAGGCAGGGCAGCCAGGCTGGCTAAGCAGTTTACCCAGGGCACTCAGGAGGGAAAGCCAGGGTTTGGGGGACAGAGAGCAGGCCCTTCTCATTGGAAAACAGCAGGCAGGTCTGACTGAGACTGAGATGTGGGCCTGGCAAAGCTGGAGTTTCGGGCAGTAAAGAAGGGGTCCTGAGACATGAGGTGGGCAGACAGGGACAGTCTTCTGTCTCAAAAGCTGGGACTTTCACTGTGCACAGAACGTCAAGAAAGAAAGTGAGGAGTAGGGCCATTGAGATGGCCCCTTTGTTCCCTAAGCACCTGTGTGAGAAGGGTGAAAGCATCTACCTTGTCAGAGCCCCCATGTGCCACACCTGGCCCCAGGAAGGAAGGAGCCAAATGCCAGCTTCTAGAGCCTGAACCCAAGGATCCAGTGGTTTCGACAGTCACAATGCCCAAGCTGGGGGCTGGCTTCCCTGGCCCACACTGGCCTGAGTGTGGTCTGCACCCAGTCATGGGAAGCCAGCCTCCCCCTTATGTGTGAAGCTGAGCCTGTGCAGACGTGCAGGTGAGCCCTGAGCGCCCCAGACTCCAGTGGGTGCCCCACTTTGCTCCCAGGGTGGTGAGTCCTTCCCCTGAGCAACTAACATTCCTTCACAAGAGGGGGTGACTTTTCCTGAGCAAAAGCCGCTCACCAAGCAGTGTGTCCAGGGGTAGTGTCTGCCTAGAGGAGCCAGCTTCTCACTGGTCAGCCCACAGCAGACTTTTCCATCAGGTTTGCACAAAGCACAGCAGAAGCTGCCAGATGAAGGATGGTCATCCTTGCCCACTTGGCCACAGCTCTGTGGAGCCATCCCAGCATGGCCCCTTCGGAGCAGGCAGTGGCTGGCTGTTGCCTGACAGTTTGTGACATCACACAAAATCAGGAGTTTCTCTTGAAAACCTGAACTTGAGAAACCCATGAACTGAACAGTGAAGGAGGCAGCTGGCACTGTGAGCTCTTAGGAGAGCTCAGGCTGAGGGGGCTCTTGGAGCAGAGGGCAAGCTGCTGCCAGCTGCTGCCATCTTGGGGGCAGTGTCAATGCTAAGAGAAGTGGACTGGACTGGGACCATGACTGAGCCACATAATTGGCTTGTTGATCTGGGACCAAATCTGTTCTTCAGTGCAGGCTGTGCATTCTGTGGGTATCCCCAGCACTCCACAGAAACTTTTCTGAATCCCTCCCCCAACCCTTAGTGTCCCAGCTCATTTGGGTTCTGTTATAGTTTGTATCTAGATATTCCCCTAAAGCCTCATCAGTCATAAATGGGGGTTTTTCAGAGGTGGCTGGACCTAGAGTGTGTGATGCTAGGATTAAGAGTGTGTGATTACTAAACTAGTCCACTGATTGGTTTGGCCCTAAACCAGGCAGCCTAGATAGAATGTAAAAGGTGCAGAAAGAAGCTGCTATGGCCCCTTGCTTTGCTGCCTTCTGCCTGCCATGAACTGTTTTTCCTCTTCGATGCCTGTCTGCCATGCCACCTGGCCTTGGAGCCAGCCGATTAGAGACTGAAAGCTCTACATACCATGAGCTAAATAAACCTTTCCTCCTTTAATTTTTGGTGTCAGGCATTTTGTCTCAGCATCAAGAAAAAGTAAGATAGGTTCTTTGCAACTCAGAGCTCTCCAGGGATGAAGTGACAGGGGAGGAGAGGGGGTGGAGCCTGGGGTTTCTGCTTCTGGGGCATACATCACTATCATCACAGGGACTGGGGGACAGGCAACCCCAGAGGGAACCATCTCTTACCGGAGGAGAATGCTCATAGATGTTGGTGCTGTAAGGCAGGTTGATGAAGATGGGGTCCATGTCCTGGACGTCTGTGATGATGATGGCCAAGTTGGCCAGGGTGGACAGAGGCCTGGTCTTATCTTGATCCTTAGAGGACAAAGACATATACAGCCTTAGGTTGAGCAGTGCTGTGGGCATGCACACACAAGTGCACACATGCACACACACAGACCAGCAGTGTGTGACACATGTATGCACAGACCCATACACAACACACATACACATGCATCCTGAAGGAAAGGGCTTAGTATGAGAGGAATCAAGAACACCAAGAGCTTTCAGTAACCTTAAGAGTCCAGCAGGAAAACACAAGCAGGGTCCCCAAGGCCCAGAGGATGGTAGCTTCTCCAGTGTTACCAAGAATGGATACGGTAGAGGCAGATCTTTTGGCCTCAGCCTGGCCGAGGACTGGCTACCCTGGATGTCCACCAGTGTGTGGGATGACTGGTTTGGAGTAGATATGGCCCCTCCCTCAGCTCCTTTGCTGTGTTCAGTCCCAGGCCACTGACCCTCTCGTACTTACTTCCTGTTCCCCTTCCAGGACAGCAGGGGACTGGACAGGATCAGGACTTCTCAGAAGAAAGGCCCTTTGGCCACAGAGGGGTACCCTGGGACCTGCATGCCTGCTCTGGGTATGGACTTGTGGGTCAAGTGACTTCTCCAATCGAACACCAGGGGGAGCTCCAGGGCCTGTGACATCTGGGGGCCTCCAGCAAGGACTCCTGAGGTCACGCAGGCCACCCACTGTGGCTGTGGTGAGACAGGCAACATGTCAACCACCAAAGTTAGCTGGAAATGCAGTCCTATAAAAGCTCACCAAGAAAAGAGACCCGAAGTCTATGTTCTACCCCCCTAAGCACACAGCCGACTCTGATGAAGTGGCCCACTGTTACTGCGTCCCGAAAGTGCAACCGCAGTGACAGCAACCACAGTGCTGCACACAGATCCCTCCTCCTAGCCACTGTGCTAGGCACTGTGCATGCATGGATAGCTACTAGGGCTCACTGTTCAGAAGGGTAAGATCAGAGAGGGGAAGTGACCTGCCCAGTCACACAGGTGGTAAGGCGTAGCCAGCACTCAAACCTGGCATAAAAATCAACCCTTAGCAGTCTTGAGTTGGGGCCCTAACATCAGCACAGACTTGCTTGCTTGGTACCCTCCTCAGTATTTTCCCACTGAGTCAAATCCCTGAGTCCCCTTGTTTCTTTCTGTGATGAAGGGCTCCGCTGCGGCTCCAGGGCTTGTAAATTCCCACCTGGGATGTAGATGTGACCGTCCCCAGGTTGGATCCCGAGAACCTCTGGAGCAATGCAAGGTGTGTCAAGAAGCCTGGGCTGGGCCCTGGCCCTCTGAGATGGAGGTGTGGGGCCTGGGAGGTGAAAGTCTTCAAGGGCAGCTCAACCAGGGGGCTTCAGGGATGGGAGTGGGTGCAACAAGTGAGGGAGTAGAGAATGGAAGCGGGAGGGCTCTCATCCAGGTACACAGGCCACAGTGGGAGTCCCAGCCAAGTCCCTGACCTTGAGGGCATGAGTTCCCAGTGGGTCTGACTTGCCATCTCCAGGCTTCTGTGGGGAGCTGGCTCTTGTCTGGCCTGGAACCTGCTGTCCTCATTCCACACCTGTGGCTACAGTCCTGCTCCTGCCACGAAGGACCTGTTCAGCCCTCCTTGGACCCCATGCGGGGACAGGGCATGGCAGTGGGCACATCTGGCGGGCAGGCACAACTCCAGCCTCCCAGCTGTGACCCAGCAACCAAGGGCACAGCAGCAGCCCAGAGGCATTCCTGGTGTCAGCTTCTAGAGGAGCAAGTGCAAGGCCATATACCCTGGAGCTCTAGGGCCCCTCCCGTTCCAAGCTTCCAGGTCTGATTGCTGGGAGATTAACAGCAATTTAACTGTATTCATCATCCCAGCTTGAACACAGGCCTCTTGATGGCCTGGCCACCCACATTCCTGCCTGTGCCTGGCTCTGGTCTATTCCCGAGTCCCAAAGTCATTTGTACGGTGGATGGAAATTATCCCTTGGCAACTGGTTCATGGAGAAAGAGGGCAAGCAGCACCATGTTCTGAGGCCAGGCGTGGGCACACAGACTCCCACACTTGGTGGTGAAGGGGCAGAGTGGGGGCATGGAGAAGACCACATACGGGTGCACGGAAGGCAAACTCGATTCTGGAAGTCAGTTTTACAAACAGCAGCACACAGTTTCTGTGGGCCATGAAGGGAAGGGAAGAATGGCCGTTTCCTCTTCAGGGACCTCCCCAGGGGCCAGTGGGCGAAGGTTCAGGGCAGAAGTTTTCACTTCCTGGCTCTGGAGACCTCTGGTGTTCTGGCCATGCCTGGGGGAACCCCATCTTTCAAAACCAGACCCTTAGCAATGTCCAGATTCAGCACCAAAGACTGGGGCTTTGTGAGCTGCCATGAAGTCCCCATGTCACTGGCAGCCTCTTCAGTAGCTCCACAAAGCTGGAGTGGGTGCTGAGGGCCAGGCCAGTGGGTCCTGGGGTTGAAGGGGATTCCCATGGCTTGGTTTGCTCTTGGCCTGAGTCTTGCAAACAGAAGTCCAGGAGAGGAGAGGCCAGCCTCTTGGCCTGCTGCGAACTGATGGTCCCAGCTATGTCCCAGGGCAGCAGGAAAAGGGAAGAGGGGAGTAGCTTGCCTGTCCCTCAGGCCCTGGAAAACAGCTGGTGACCAAGGCCCAGCTGCAAGTTCTGGAGACTGGGCTCCTGGTCCAGGACTGGGAGGGAGTCAGACAACCTGGGTTAGGATTCTTGCTGTCTCCACTCCTTACTAGCTGTGTGGGCCTCAATGGTGTCATCTGTAAAATGGACTGACAGCTCCTCTCCTGCCCTGGACCAACTCTCCCTGCCTCCCTGCAACTTCAGTGGCTGGTAGGGTGCTAGACACAGATGGATGCCCTGTTCTAGAACCATCACCATTGTATGGAGCCGTGGCCAGGATGCCAGGACCCCTCTGGCTCCTGCATGTTGTCAGGACACAGCTTGGCTGACACCTGTGCTCTGTGTCCCAGGGGCGAGAGGACACCCTGCATATTCCAAGGAAGTAACAGTGCTCCTTTGCACTAGGTGATCTTGGGCAAGTCTGAAGAGTCCCTGTGCCTCGGGTCCTCCTCTGTAGAATGGGCATCTTACTAAAGCTCATGATGTGGGGCTGTCTGAGGTTTAATGGTGACAGCCCAGTCCGTATGAACACAGCATGGACACTGACAGCAGCTGTCACTGTGACTCCTCTTGCCAGCATCCTCGTGCTGTGGAACTGCTTCCGGGCAGGAGGAAGCAGATGCTGGGGCACCGGGCCCCCGAGCAGGACTCACCGTAGCATTGACGGTGAGCTGGTAGGCCTGCGTGGTCTCGTAGTCCAGCTCCCGGATCACGATGACAATGCCGCGGGCACTGTCGATGGCGAAGAACTGGGAGGGGGGCTGGAAGGAGTAGAGGACGCTGCCGCCTGCACCCAGGTCAGGGTCTGTGGCATTCACGATGAAGATGGGCGTCCCCACTGGAGTGTTCTGGGTGAAAGCAAAGCAAATAAAAGGGTGAGTCGGAGCTCGGAGCAGCTGCCTGCACAGTGACAATCCCCCAAAGCCCATTAACCGCGTCCCTCCAGCCAACCAGACCCTGGGCTCTGTCATTCGCATTCCAGGAGGGTTCGGAGCAATTTAAAATGCAGTATCTATTTTTTCTCCCTCTTTTGATGCCCTCCTGGTGGCTGTAAGAGCACGGGTTCCAAAGATGATCTGCTCATCCTGGAGACCTAGATGAGGGGCCTTTCGGTCCCCAAACCCATTTCTTGGCCATTTCACTTCCTCTGCTGATTGCCCCTTGGCTGCCCAAACCGCTGGCCTGGGATATGCGGGAGCCCCATTGGGAATCTTGTGTCAGGGAGGTTTCAAGGGCAGGGCTCAGAGACGTCTTCCCCAGGGTCTGGTAGGGGGCCCTGTCTGGCACCTCATGAGCTGTCTGGCTTTGCCCAGGCAGGGGCACCCACGTGCCATCCCTGGGCCCTTTGCCACCCTGAGGACTCCACGCAGTGTTCACATGGGAGCCTCTTGTGACTGCCCCTCCTCCACAGTGGCCACAGACCCCTGTCCCTTCTGACTTGGGGGTCTCTGGTTAAAGGCCACATCCTCAGGGAGATCTTCCAGACTCCTCGGATGGGTCAGTGCCCCCAGGTCCCCACCCCCACCACCGTTTATATGTGGGTCCCAGGGCACCCAGTAGTTCTCACCCTCCACACTCCCGCCAGGCCAGTGCCTGCCTTCTCTCATGGCGTGTGGCTCTGTGGAAGCCGCAGGGCTCTGTCACCTTGCCTGGGATGTGGCAGGTGCTCAGCAAACACTCTTTAGGAACACACATGGATCTCTGATAGCTCTTAGCTCACCATATCCCGAGGGCCTGTTCATAGTCCCTGCCCAGCCTTCCCTTCTCATCTTTATAGTGCCTACAAGAGGGTCAGGAATGGATGCTAAATGTTGGCAGAGCACACTTACCCATAATTTAGGGAGCTCTGGATGCATCCAAGGAGAGGCAATCTAGTAAGACTCCGCACAAAGATAAAAAGTGACACTAGTTGGTTGTTCTGTGCCAGGCCCTCTGCTATGGGCTACATCTGCCAGCTCTATGACAAGCAACTTTCTGGGTGGCAGCTATCATCCTTCCTCAGAAGAAAAAGCTGAGCCAGGCAAGATGATGTATGCCCATAATTCCAGTACTATGGGAGGCTGAGGCAGGGGGTCCTAGTTCAAGCCCACCAACTAGGCACCTTAGCAAGACTCTGTTTCATGATTTAAAAGGGGGTAGGGGTATAGCTCAGTGTGAAGGCCCTGGGTTCAAGCTCAATTACAGTGAGGGAGAAAGAGAGAGAGAGAGAGAGAGAGAGAGACAGGGGAAAGGAAGTTAGCACAGAAGGTTAAGTAACTTGCCCGAAGTCACATAGCTAGGCAGAGGTAGAATAAGGCCTTGAATTCAGGGGCAGCTAATTCTAAGTGTGGGATCTTAATCTCACAAAGGCTTCTCTAAAACCTGGCACCCATTCTTTCCCTACTCCTCCGTGTGACTGAGTCGCACTGCTGGCACCCAAGTCCCTGCAGGGCTCTGCGCAAGGAGGCATCCATGTCTCTGCCTGCACTCTGTGCTGCCATGACCCGGGCCCCATGCCACTCCCTGAGCAGCTTCTGCCTCCCAGGACCAACCTTGGGCACCCAGCGCGGGTTGAGGCTGGAAGGGCCTCCAGGGAACACAGCTGTGGAGCTGCCACGGTTCCTCCCTGAGTTTGCTGATCCTCGCTTGGCAGGCTGGTGCCTGGCTGAACAGTCAGGCACGCAGCTCATCCATCTCCCGCCACCCTGAGAACTGGGAGCATGGCACAGACAGTGGGAGGACCCGTCCTGCTCACTGTCTGTGACTCCTCAGTGCCCTCTGCACAGAACACAGGTCGCATGCGCTGGCTGTGTGGTGCCCTCACACTTTACCTCCTGGGGGTGCTGAGCTATCTGTACCTCTTGAACCCAGCAGGCCCCCCAACACCTCTAGGCCCCCCAGTGTGCTTTTCCTTTGTTAGGTCTATCCCTGTTTGGCTGCTTGGAAAAGATGCTCTTTCCCTCCAGAAGACAGCAAGCTGGCAAGGGGCAGAGCTGACAAGGGCTAGGGATTCAGGACTCAATGCAGCATGCCATGTCTTTGGGTTGATTTCTTAATCTCTCTGTCCCATGGATCCATCCTGTCCTGCCTTCTCTGAACCCTAGTTTTCTGCGGATGGCATCCCCAGACATCTTTGCTGGCTTCCATCTGGGTTCTGCCAATGGGAAGCACTGGCAGGAGGAGAAAGTCTGTCTGGGGCGTGACTTCCCCATGCTGTCCATCTCCCTACCGGCACCCCTCATTCCTGGCCTTAGCTTACAGGGGCTCCAGTAATACCATTTCCTCCTCTTCCCTTCAGCCCTAGGGGTAGCAGGGGCTTCCTTCTCTTGCTAACCCATGGGTGCCTCAATATCCCATATTTTCCTCCAACCCCACCTACTTGTTATGGTTTAGATCCTAAATATCCCCCGAGGGCCATGTGTTAAAGGCCTGGACACCAGCTGTGGAGCTATTGGGACCTTTAGGAGGGAGGGCTTCAGTAAAGAAGTGAGGTGGTTTCAGGGGATCTTGGGAACCTGCCCACTTCCTTTCTCTGTCTCTGCTTCCTGGCTGCCATGAGGTGAGCAGTTTTGCTCGGCCATGGCTCCCACCATGATGTACTGTGCTGCCACAGGCCCAAAAGAACATGGCCACTTAGCAATACACTGCAAACCTCTGAAACCTTGAGCCAAAATAAGCCTGGCTGCCTTGTAAGCTGATTTTCTCAGGCCTTTTGTCACGGCCATGGAAAGTTGACTAACATGCTTCCCTTTTCTATGCTGGCTCTTCACAGCCATGTCTTTATTGGAATCACCTGAGATGAATTTTTCCCTACAAGGACCCCAAAAGACACAGACACCTGCAAATACACTACAGAGCTCTGGAGACTGAGCTCTGCAGTATAGAGCTCGGTGAAGCCTGCCCCTGCCCTGCTGCCTGCCATGATGGTATCGGCTTCAAGATCTTTCTGGGATCACAGCTCTCTCTGCCCATCCCCATTGGCACACACAAGAGCCAGGGCCAGCCCCCCAAATCCAGAAGAAAATGCCCTATGGGGCTTTGGTCCCTATAACAAGAAAAGACAGATATAGTTGGATGTCAGAGCTCCCCACAGCAGATGGTCTGCACTTGAAGGCATTTGGCCAGTCAGCTTGACGTGCCCCACACAGAGCTGGCATGCAGGCGAGAGGGACCACTCCCCTTCCATAAGATGTCAGCTCTCTAGCCCTGCCTCAGGGGGACAGGATATTTCACCAGTCCCCACCTCGTGGTGCAGGCTGAAGCCTCATTGAGCATCAGATCAGAGGATTTAAGAGCAAGACCCAGTGGCCAGCAGAGGGAGGATCCTCCTGCCTGACCTTCCTGGATTATGCTTCATGCCCTGCAGTGAAAACACATTTAATTTCTGTATAACTTAGGAGAGGTTTTACACAGGCTGGGCAAAGAGCCATTCACAGACTTTAGAGGAGCAAACTATCAAACCATCAGAGAGAAAAGAATGCTGACTTCCTGCATTTTGGGTTCTGGGCGCCATGCTCCATCAGAGAAATTATGGGGTAGGGGTAACTCATCAGCACACACACTGGGGGCTTCTCCAAGCACCAGCTGTTCTCCATAGGAATGCACAGATGTGCACACAGGTATGCAGCCTCCATGCAAGCAGTTTCTACTGGGCCAGGAGCAGCTGTGGGCAGTGGATGTTGGTGCCCAGGGTATGAACTCTGAGTCGGACCCCCTAACTTTGAATCCAGGCCTTTCCACTGGGAGAACTGACATGCTGTTAAACCCCTTTTGGCCTCAGTTTCCTCATGTGCAAAATGGGACTATTAACAGCACTACCTCCTAGAGTTGTTGTGAGGAGGACTCAGGTAAGATAAGGCATGAAAAAAAGCAATGCTCAATAAAATGTCATAGCAATTATTCCAGAAATAAAATATCATCACAGGGCAGAGTGAGGTGAGTGCCATTTAAAAGGGAATGATATTAGAAATAGTCCAAATAGCCAGTGAATCTGTCCACCATAAACTTGGATAACTGGGCCCCTTAAAATTCAAAAAGAAGCTGGGCATAGTGGTGCACACCTGTAATCCCAGCACTTGGGAGGTGAAGGCAGGAGGATCACCTGTTTGAGGCCAAGCTAGGCTACACAGAAATGAAATCTGTCTCAAATGAAACGAAATGAAACAAAACAAAACAAAACAAAACAAAAATTCAGAAAGAGAACATCTCCCTTGATTGATCCCTGGCTGCTGTAGTGAGGCAAGGGAGAGCCTCAGAAGGCCCTCATTGGGTCTGAGAGCCTGAGTAAGAAGGGGTGAGTGGGTCTAAGGGGTAGAGGCACCTGAGGCAGAAACACCCCTAAACAAGGCCAGTTCTGACCATGTACCAAGCTGAACTGCCCAGACGCAGGAGCTAGAAGGAACCGTGGGGATAAGCCAGTGAAGCTTCCCACCTTACAGATGGGAAAAGTGAGCCCAGAGAGGGGATGTGCCCTGCTCCAGGTCACACAGGTGGTTCCTAGCATAGCTGTGACTGGAAATCAGGTGCCTTGACTCCTGAACAGGTCTCCTTTCCACCCCACCCACCCTCTTTCCAAGTAAAGCTGCTCTTTATACACACAGTTCTGCTAAAGGGGATGAATCTGGGCAGCCATGTTACTACTAAGCAATCTCAGATCCAGGATGCATCTGATTGGCCCAAGGATAATCACCTGACCCAAGCAGGCCAATCAGATGGGGCTTTGCAAATTCAATCAAAATTTGCTGTGGGACTCTCAAAGATCTTTGCTATCCCATTCAGGTTGGAGTGGTCACCATGACAGACTGAGAGTCACCCAAGACCACAGTTACAAGGTGGCACAGAAGCTGTGAGCAGGCAGAGACAACCCATCTGCCACCAGGGGAATGGCTCAGAGAAAGAGAGGGGATGAGGGGAGGCACTGCTCTTAGACTTCCTTTCCTGCCCTTGGTGTAGTGTGTGACATGACCTATGCCGGCCCTCCTGTGGACACCTCCAATATACATGGCTTCCATGGGTCTTAGCTCCTTGCTCCCACATGGCACCCCAGAACATGCCTGAGCCTTAGGCAAGGCTTCCCCACTCCCACAGCTCTACCCCAGGCTCCTTCACCCCTCCTGCTGGGATTCTGCCCCTTTAACACCCCAGTAGGGCCACAGAAAACAAAGCTCCAGGACACTGCTCCTGCTAATGAGGGCACAGTGCCTGACACACAGGAGGCTGGGAAGCAGTTCATGGGGAGAAGAATAAAACAGCCTGGGTGAAAGCAGCCCCCTCTTTTTTAAGTGACCCCAGGTACTCCTCTTAATTTGCAAATCCATGTGGGTCACTGGTGATTCTCAGCATGCATGTGGGGAGGTGGCAGGGCGGGACAGCCTGATCATGGACTCTGTCAGCCTGGAGAGGTGGGTTTGCCAGCATCACCCCTTCCAGACCTTCACACCTGCCAGTCTGTCCCTCTCAGCAGGTGGCCAGTGCCCCTGCCTCTCCCAGTTCCCACTTGAGCTCCCCATCACCTCTGATGGACCTGCTGTAAGTGGGCTGCCCTGTGCAATTCAGAGACAAATAAATCTTTTTGCTACTCCTTGGGGTGACAAGGGAATAGACTCTGGGAAAGTTCTGCCATGCAAGGGATCTTGTTCGTTAATAATAATGATAAATAGCTCACTTCTCCCGGGCAGTGTGAGTTACATTACACTCTGGGCGCCTCCAGAGGAGGCTCAGAGTGCTCACTGGAACGAGGTGGGGACTGTGTGCAGCCAGGGAGAGGGGCACCCGAGGAAGAGAGGCAGAGAGGGAGCCAGGAGAACAGTCATGGGGACAGTGGTCAAGGAGGTGGAAGGCGGCGGGATGGAGAGAGGGAAGGGGAGTAGAGGGCATCAGGACAAGGGGGCTGCTGGGAAGGGTAAAAAGGACAAGTGTGGGGGCCAAAAGGACCATGGGAATGAGGGGCAGGAGAACCTACAGGAGGAGAGAGAGGGACTAAAGCTGGAGCAGCAGGAACTGATAGAGGAAGGAGAGACATCAGAGAGGAAAAGTTGTGAACAAGGGAAAGAAGTAGCAAAATCAAGCAGCAAGGGAGAGGAAGACAGGAGAGAGAAAGGAGAGGGTGCACCCTGTCACATTCGTGGTGGACCCTCCCAATTAGATTAATTCTGTACCCTTGACCAAACCTGGCTAAGCCCCATAGCATCTCCACCATAGGTGCTATCTCCAAAGGCATTATTAATATTTATGAAATGCTTGCTAGATGCAGCCACAGTCTTTAATATCTTATTATAGAGCCTGTTATAAAATGCATTAGTGATAAATTCCTGACAGATGGAGTTCTGACAAGGTGCAGGCACCTCACTGGATCAGAGCTGGGAACAGACCCTCCCCGATGTGCTGTTCAGAGGCTAGTGGCTGTCCCCAAGGTGGGCAGAAGAAGAGAAGGAACTCCCATGGACGCAGCCCCTCCCATCTTCCTTGGCCTCTGGTCAGCAGCTTTTAACACATCTTACCTCACTGCTTCTTATTCCCGGATGGGGGAACTAGAAGCTCAGAGACACGAAGCAACTTGTTCAAAGTCACAGAGCTTGTAGATGGTGAAACTGAAGTTCATATTGTCTACCTCTCTGACCCTAGACCTCAGGGGTCCCAGAGCTGAAGAGGGGGACCTCAAGTTGTCTGGATTAGAGAAGCCAGAGTTGATGGGAGCTTTGGCCCAAAAGGAATTTTGGAAGGAAGGGAAACCTCAAAATTGCACACTTTCACTGAGAATATGGGCATGTGCTCCTGTTGTAACAGGAAGAATAGAAATCAAAGCTTACTGAGCTAGGGTTCCTGGGACAAGAGCAGAACACAAGTGTTTGGGGTCAGCTGACTGCTAAGACAGGTGCCTCTCCACTGTGACTCTGAGGTCTACCAGATGCTTTGGCAGGTGTCACCCCGAGGCTCTGTGGCATTCCAGCTATGAGGGAACAGTGAGGGAGGTGAAGGGGGAGTCTACAGGGGACGTAGACAGTGTTTCTGTCTCAAATAGTCAAGAAGGCATGTATGGGCACCACTGGGGAACAGGGGGCAATGCCCACACAGAGAACCTTGCAAGGAGGACAGCTGAGGGGAGAGCCCAGGGGCCAATGATGGCGGCCTCCAGCGCACACTCGTGTGTGCACAATCCCACATGTGCACAGATATGTTCCAGGAGAAGAATGGGAGAGACACGATTTTACAACACTTCTTCTCTAAACCAGTGTCTGCTCTCTCTCAGATGATGCACTCAGCTCTAAAAGTGCCAGGTTAGCTCTCAGAGCCAGTGCAGGCTGCCTGGTGGAGGTGCCAGTCCTGCAGTCAGGAGAAGCCCCAAAGGGCTGTGGGCACTCAAAGCCTGGCTGGGCTGGCCTCCACAGCTGCTGTGTCTCCACTGGAGCAGCTCAGCTTTCTTCCACCTGAGTCCCTTCCCCTTCGCAGTGATTTTCAGAACCACTAGGAGGCATTTGTCAAATGCTCACCCAGGGCCCATGTGGCTCCAGATTGTGCCAGTGCTGACCTGCGGGAGTGGCCTTGGACTCCCCACTGCCCCCAGCCTCGCCATCCACTCTTCATCCTTCTCTTCCCGTCTGGTGCTTACCATGGCCACCTCTTCTTCACTCCTAGCCCTGTCACTTGTCCATAAAAGGCGTTCGATAAATGTTTCAAAAGAATGGAGACTTTCCAGTAAACACGACAGATTGAACACATCCATTTATTTCTGTTTTTGTCCCAACCTTTCACCAAAATGACAATAAGGGAATTAAAAATGCATAAATCCACAAGGGCAAAAAGAACAGGAGAAGAAAGAACAGCAGATGAGAGACATCAACAAGACTCTGGAAGCTGGAAACATGGGCCGGTTATACCTGCTGCAGGGATGGGGAGGCTGAGGGTGAGGGCTGCCCCATGAAGTCTGGGAAGGCTCCGGGAAGGCTCCGGACATGGAGCCATCAGATCATGCCGTGTGGGAGGGCAGGGCAAGGCTAACAATGGGAAGGCTGGCTGGAAGTCTTTAAAAAGAGCAGGTGGACTTTCAAGTTCCTCCTCAATCCTTGCAGATCTTTTCTCAGGGACTGGGTTTGTTGGGCTCTGGATTCCAGGCTGGGAGTGGGACTAGCCCTGCACATAGGGCAGTAAGTTCCACCCTGCAACTTTCCACCCCTCCCACCCCCACCAGGCCTCCTTAACCATTCAGCTTCTGGAAGACCAAGCGTCCAGCAGGTACCAAGAAAACTAGTGCAAGAAAAAACCCAGATAGTAACAGGCTAGAGTTCCCTCAAAGAACCAGCCAAGTCCTTACCTAATCATCCCACCCTTCCTGCCCTAAATATACACGGGTAAAAGCAGGCAGCTAAATGTGAACTTGGTCTTACATGTGAAGAGACAACTAAGGCTCACTTCCATTCGGGAAGAGACTCCAGTGTGAGAGGCAGCCGAGGAGTGACAACAAGGGCCCTTGAGTGAGGAATCCTGAGAGCAGGATATAGTCTCCTTGAAACAGGAACACTCCAAGAGGAGGAAAGGCCCAGCAGAAAGAAAAAATTCAACAGATGATTTGGAAGATAAAAAATTCCTCTGAAGTAGAACAAAACTCACAGATGAAAGTGGGGGAGAAAAGTAAGAAAATCAGAGGAACAGTCCAGAAGACCCAACACCCAATTAACAGGGAGGAATGCTCCACAAAATAACATTTAAGGCCATGTTTCCACATTGAAAGAGACCACTGTGTGTTTATGAGCAAGATCCTTAGAGCCAGGGATTTAGCTCAGTTTTGCCACCGCCTGTCTCACAAGCGCAAGGTCCCAAGTTCGATCCCCGGTACCCCCTCCTTCCCCGCCTGAAAAAAAAGATCCACACAGAGGCATAAAACTACGACCTTCTGATAGAGGTGTTTTTTTTGGTACCAGGGATCAAACTCGGGTCCTTGTGCTTGTGCAGCAGGCGGCGAGACCACTGAGCTGAATCCCCAGCAAACTACGACCTTCTGAAACACTGGGTATGTAAGAAAACATCCTAGAGACTTTCAGAGAGAAAACAAAAGACTACATATAAAGGTTCAGGCATCAAAGTGACATCAAAATTCTTACCAGCAACATTATATATTGAAACACAAAAAAAGGAAACAACTCTACATTATGAGGAAAACTATTTCTATTCCAGAGTTCATCTACATCCAAACTATCAACAAAACAAGTGTAGAATAAACATAGTTTTCAGAAAAATGAAAAAATACCTTTCCCATAAACCATTTTCCTGGAAATTACTGAAGGGTGTACTCCAGCAAAATGAGAGTATAAATTAACAAAGACAAAAATGTGAGACCCATGGCACAGGGGATTCAATACAGGAGAAAGGTAAAGGAATTCCTAGAGTGACTCTCTTTTCCTTCCCCAACCCCACCCGACATCGAACCTCTTGCGACGTAGCCTTCGAAACACCAAGCAAGTCAGAGTTCAGCTAGTCTGGATTGAGGCAGGGGTCGGATTCTCCAGAGACAATGTAGCCAAGAAAAATACAAACTAATTTTTTAAAAAAATCAATATACTTTTAACCTACTAAGAGAAAGTAGTCAGTTATGCCAGAATATTTAGAGATGAATAAATGACAGGTTCAAAGAACTGTAAGCAAACAAAAAAGGGGTGATTATTAATTCCAGGGAAAACAAAAGAGGAAATATAATTATAGTATATTGTGTGGCTCAGCTGTGAATAAAATTTATATAATCATTATAGTGTATATGCTAAATGCTACTTTAGCTAAAAGGAGGGATATAATTATGTTTGGAGGGATGGTAGGGAACATTAAGAGTGGTGTGTGTAGCAAGATGAGGTGGGAGGGTAGTACTTGTGAAATGCTCATCCTTGGCAGTGGGAAGCCCAAAGATAATGTCTAAAACTGCATGACTTGTAAGCATGTGATACAGAATTCCTTGAATGCCAAACACTGAATGAGGTTGTCTCAGGGAAATGATGGAGCACAGCACTGCTGTTTTATTATAAGCCAAGCTGTACCATTGGACTTCTAAACACATACATATGTTACTTTGATAAAAATTAATATAAAAACAAAAACCAATGTGTCTCCCTATGGCTGACATCTGAGTGGCTTCTTCCCTTCCAGCCCCATCCCTTGTAACAGGTCCTGGGCAGTCACTCATCCCCCATACCTCTCAAACACCATCCCTGGCTCTGCTTTTACCTCCATAGCAACATCTCCAGACCAAGCTGCTGGCTGCACAGGGTTTCCAGAACACAGTGGTGTGCTGGACATGGAGGGCTGGTACAGCCCCATCAGAGGGACATCTAGGTCTTCCTCCCTTCGGCTCTGAAACCTGCTCTGTTGCCAGGTGTGACACTCGAGTGTGAAATGGCCCCAGCCTCTTCCCCTTCTACAGACTCAGTGACAGTAAAGTCTGGAAATCTTCCTCAATACCACCTCCTCCTGGCACCACTTATGCTGTCTCATTTGCTGACCAGCAAGTGTGGAGGAAGCACTGGGCAACACAGGGCACCAGGCACCAGGGACAGCACACAGGTGGCAGACCTGCCCAGCAGCTGGCTGAAGGTCACATGCAAAGAAAGAAGGAGACAGAAAGGGCATGATGGCTGTGCAGCCCCATGACAGACTGCTTTCAACACCAAGCAGTAAAACCCCCTCTCTCCCGGCTGGGGTTCCCTCACCCTATCTAGGGGATGGCAGGTGTGACGGAGAATATAGGCAGAAGTTAGGGAGTTCAGTCCTCGGCTGGCCACACACCCTCACCTGTGTCCCAATCTGGTCAATTAGTCTGATTGGCTGCTGGGAGCTTCATCCCCTCCAACCAGATTCTGGTTTCCAAGGAGAAGGAGGGACCCAGTGAGTGACTATTATCTATTATCTTCATTCCCATTGACTTGAAAGGGAAAAACCCAGACATAACTGTCCCCAACTCTGGCTCACATCCCAGCAGCTTTCCAGTAACCATCTGTGTGACTTCCTTCTCTGTCACTTCGGAGCATCACTGGGAATATCTGATGCCTCAGTTATACCATCCAGGAAATGGGTGCAGCAATCTCCAACCTGGCTTCTGCATAGAGCTGGGGCAGAGATCAAATGAGCTAATACAAGTAGGACATCCTTAATCCAAAAATTTGAAATCTAAAATGCTAAATCTATATGAATATTCCAAACTCCATGCAAATATTCCAAAATTTGAAACTTTTCTGGTCCTAAGCATTTGGATAAGCAGTACTCAGTCTGTTAGTGGAAAAACACTTTCAAAAATCAAAGGCCAGATGGGAAATTTTCACATCCTTCTGCAGAGGCAGAAAACACCAATAAAAGAATCCAAGGAGTAAGCCGTGACCTATGGCAGCGTCATCCCGAAAAAGTCAGCCTGGCATCCTGAACCTGGGTTGGGTGGGTCCAGGACACTGTCCCTGTGCCCTGGGCTGTGGGGGCCAAGCATGAGGTGGTCCTGAGATTTGGCAGATTCTGCAAAGTGGCAACTGATGGATGTGTAGTGTCGCTAATAATAGCAAAAAAAGACTTACCTGGGTGTAGGATAATGACAACTCACATCTATTAAGGACTTCTGTGTGCCAGGCCCTGTTTGAAACACTTTATGTGTGTTACTTTGTACAATCCACACAGTGACTTGTGAAGTAGACAGTGTTCCTACCTCGCCTTCCAAGGCCATGTGATAGTAGCGGGGTGCTGGGATTCACACCCACAGCCTGTACTCTTAACCAGCACCGCCTGCTGTTCTCAGTGCCCAGTGAGCAGAGCTGACCAGGCCCCGGAGCAGGGAGGTGGCCACAGTGACCTTAGGAAGCTGGGATGCTGTCATCCTGGCTAAATGGTCGGGACTACTAAACACGGTTAAGGGGATGCTGCCAAGTGGCGTGGGCTATCCAGAGGTTCCCGATTCAGAAGTGACAGGTGTCAGTGGTCTTCAGGAAAGTGTTGGAAGTGGAGTAGTCAATTCTCTGGACCTGTCGGGTTCCTTCATCCCTTCATCCATCTGGAACATGTTCAGGGAACAACACCGTGGGGGACCGCGTTGGCCACACTCACTTCCCTCATCTTCCCAACAGCAAAATGGTTACTCATGCGGAGGAAGACAGACGTGAGGGCAGGCCGTGAGGGAGCAAAGCCACTAGGGCATCTGGCTGGAGTCCCAGCTGCACCCCTACACGCTACGTGACTACAGAGAAGTTGGGCAGCCTTCTGAGCCTCAGCTTCTTAACAGTGAGGTGAACATGAAGGGAAAACCTGCCCCATGGGGTTATTATGAGCTCTATGAAGGACACTGGATGCAAAGTGCATAGTGCGTAATAAGTGCTCAGTAAACCTTAAGTTCTATCATAACACTCGCACCTCATGGGGCAGGTGTAAGGGTTAAGAGTGCAAATGTAGGTAGACAACAGTCTGTAAACTGGAAAGTAATCTTGCAAATGTCACCTTCAGTGGGGAGGTCTGGAATGACAGCGGATGGCTCCGAAGGCTGAGGTTCCTACTCTGCTCACAGCAGAGATGAAAGCCCAGGGAACCCGCTGGGTGGCTCACACCCCCCACCTCCATCCCAAAGGGGCTCTGCCTCCCAGCCCCCACATTCATTCATTCCTCTCACAATGATGAATCATGTTAAACAAAATGAATATGCAAATCTCCTTAGGGCGGGCCTTACATCTTCAGGAAGCTGCTGCTAATAAATGGATTCTGAATTAGGAAGACAGCTCACGCAACCGCAACTTATCAGCTGTCCCTCCTCCCCCTCCCCTTGGGCTCCTCCATCCTGGTGCTTGTTGTCCCCAGCCACCTGTGCACTCTGGAGGGGAAGGGCGGGTGAGGGAGACCCACGTGCAGAGGATGGGTCAGGCCTGGTGCGGTTTCTAACTCTCCTAAACCTCTCCCATCCCCACGGCGACTGCTGCCCTGTGATGGCCCTTCAGGCAGTGTAATGTAATAAGTGGGACCTGTCACTTGGTGCCTGGGGGCTTACAGGGCTGGCAGAGCTGGAGGGGAGGCTTAAGACCCAGCTACAGGAGAGACGAGGGGCTGGTGAGGACTGGGAGAGAGGGGGCTGGCCGGGCCCTGGACCTGGCAGGAAAAGAGAAGCTGGGAGGCCTACAGGGCCCAGGGCTTGGGGAAGTAAGGCTCAGTAAGGGGAGAAAGGCTGGACAGTTACAGTTAAAGCAACTTGAGTTGCCCAGTAGAGTGGTTTGTGGCCCTGGGTGCATGATAGAGTCATTGCCAAAGGGGCTTGTAAAAAGTAGCCTTGTTAAAGCCAGAAACAAGTGTGGTCCACGCCTGTCATCCCAACACTCTGGGAGGCTGAGGCAGAAAGATTGCAAGTGGGAGCTCAGTCTGGAAAACTTAGTGAGACCCTGTCTCAGACTAAAAAATATTTTTAAAAAAGGGATGGGGATGCAGGTCAGTGGGAGGGTTCAACCCCCAGTACCCACCACCAAAAATGTATCAGGGCCAGGCTACTGTCAGCTTCAGGATTTCTTGCAGTCCCAGAGGAATTCTTGTGTCCAGTCAGGGAGGAGAAGCACCACCCTGGGCACTGAACCATATTACAGATGGGAAAGCTGAGAGCCCAAGGAGCCCACAGGACTTGGCCATATTCACTCAGATGGTCACAGTTCCAGACTGTAGATGCCCACCTCTGTGCTTCCTCCTTGATGTCCCCTACGTTGTCCTAACCAGGATGGAAGGTGAGTTCCCAACCAGAAGTCATTCTCAGCTTCTAGGGGAGCAGAGTGGGGAGTCCCATATCAGGGCATGGAGGATCTGGATCATCCTGGGGGAGGCACAGCTCCGTGCTCTTCAGACCCTTGTCTATCCAGTGAAGGAGCTGAGCCCATTATCTCCACATTAGTTCCCTTCCTGCACTGTAAGCATGTGATTGTAAGTTTTTCCTGAAATCTAATCAGAGGATGTCCTGCTGCAAAGCCAGCCCTGTGGCTGTCCTCAGTGTATATGGGGGCAGCATGTTCTGAAGTAAAAATTAATAAGATCATTTCTCTCTTCCTTTCCTTTGCTTCAGAGCCTGGCTCTTCACCAAGATGCATGCCACTGTCATGGTTAAAATCCTCCACTTCGGCCACAGGCACTTGACAGAACCCAGGGCATAGCCCGGGCATCAGGACCATCAGCTAGAGGAGGGTTTTCTGAGAAGGGTAAGGGCACCGGAAGCCAGAGGACCAGGAAGCCAGAGGTCGCTCACATCACTGCCCTGCAAGGACAGCAGGAACCCCAGACATTAGTGGGACAATCCCAGATCCCTGTCTTGCTCCCCTCTTTTAGTTTTGTGTGGCTTGGGCAAGTACTGAAGCTCGGTGAGCCTCAGTTTCCTCATCTGTGAGGTCCTAAACTGGGGGTCCCAGATGAAGCTATGATCTTGTGACATTTAGACAAGACCCTGGTCCTCAGGAGTGGAGGGAGGACTTGTCGTCTTTGTGACCAGCTTCATTATTGCCAGGTAAGGGCAGCCTCACATTTTCCAGCTGAGGTAGGGGCGGCCCCAGAGCTCCACCCACCCCAGGAGGCTACCTTGGAAGGGGGGGGTGTCCCAAAATGGGGCTAGGGTGTAGCACGTGTGCCCTTGCCGCCCTGGGAAGGTGGGGCCCCTCAGCAGGGACCGTGGCAGGACAGGGTCCAATTCCTTGGTCTACTATGCCTGGCAGACCAAGGCCCACTGAGCTCAACTCCAGCTTCAGGGACACCCTGAGTCCTGGCACATGCAGACTGTAACCACCAGCCTGGCCCCTAGAAAGGACGGAGACCCAGAATCTCAGATGCTCTCTGCTGAGGGCCAGTGCTAGGGCAGCCACAGCCTCATCTGTCAAGACTCAACTTGACCAAGAAACAAATCATCCTCTCCAAACCTAACAGCACCTGGACCAGGCGCCTCCTTGTGGTTCAAGATGATGACCCGCTAGGCAGGGAGCTCCAAGGGCCTCCCCAAGACTGGTTTCCACAGCAATGCTTCTCTCATCCCTCCTCCTCCTGCTCCAGGGTGCCCCAGCCTGGCAGCTCTGGAGTGTGCTGGCCTTCCCCCAGAAGGCAGGGAAACAAGGTAGGAATTGCAAATGTCTTTCATTAAGCGGGGTGCTAACACCATGAATTACAAATGAAGCCCCATGAAGAGGACCCTGGCAGTCTCACCTCTGTTTGATATTAATTGGGCGACACTTTGTTTTAATGGTACATTAATTAATGTGGAATTTCGACGGAAGTCCGCGTGACACTCACATTAATACAAATGAATTCATTACCGTCGGTGTTATTACAAGAAATGACAAATAAATCTGTAACAGTGGGACCCTTCAAATAATAATCACGAATCATTAGGTTTGCCGCTCATTTGTACTGTAGCTTGCAAATATGTGTATATGTTTTCTGCTCTGACTAGTGAGCCTTTGGTTCTTTCTTGGCTGGGGGAGGCAGCTGGTGGTGGAAGGGGAAGCCTCTTGCAGACTACTCTGCATTCATTGCCCCTCCCAGCCTCTCAGGCACAGAGACCCCCATATCAGCAGCATGATTGAAGTTGTTTCCCCCAAAGCCTTCCAAAATAGCAAGACTATTTTTGCTTCTCTGGAGCAATAAGCAAGGTCCTAAGAGACCACCTTGGAAGAAAGTAGAAGAGTGGCCTGAGGGACTCAGATGGGTATACATTCCCAAGTGATTGGCACCCATGCTATATTTCTCCATTTTGCACTCAGGGCAGACAGTGCCAATGGATCCCAGTGCATGTTCCAAACTCTACACTCAGGGCAGACAGTGCTAATCAATCCCAGTGCACTTTACAGAGCCTCAGGATCCTGACCCAGCACACTAAAGCAGCTTCTGTCAGTGATTGGCATGTGACAGGAAAGCTGTTTGGTACCCCTTTTTAGAGGTTCTTCCCCCGGAGGACCTTAAAGTAGGACCCAGTCCCTTCTAATGGGGATGCCCAAGAGCAGTTCAGCTCAGTGGCCAAGAAATCCATCCAATGACCTTTCTGGGACTCCTCCAACCTGGAAGTCAGGAACTCCACGACTCAGCTGACTCACTCCCACTCTGCAAGAATCAACCCATCTTTTACTCATAGAGGCTTTCTGATCTCTGGCTAATAGATGATAACATGGAAGCGAAACCCCGTTCTCCCTCCCTGGAGCTTCTGTTGTGTGACCAATGTCGTGGGCCCTGCCAGTGGCCTGCCCTCTGCCTGGTCCAAGGAGTCCTAGCTGGGGCAAATGCTTTGGCCATCAGCTGCTGCTCCAGAGGCCAGGTCTCAGCTGATTAGAGGTGGGCCCCAGCCCCCTCTCCCATCGCCTTCTCCCACATTCACACTGGTGCTGAATGAACCAATTAATCACCTGGCATTGTTAACTGTACTAATTACCCTCGCTCTTGAAACTTGTGGAACAATTATTTACTGTCTCTGCCTCAGGAGCTATCAATTACGGTGATTGCAGGCAGGATGTCTCTTCTGTCGAGCCAAGATGGAGGCCTAGTCAGGCCCAGAGCTGATTTCTCAAGAACTCTTGGAGGGCTTGGCCTGAGCTCAGGCTACTTCCAGATGTGGCAAAGCCAGTGGCTTCTGCATAGGAACAGGCACTCCAACCTAATAACTGATCCTAAATGAAGTCTTTATTATACAAAAATGGTTCCCCTAAATGATGAAATGACAACCTTCTAGTACTACCATGGGGACAGAACCTCTTCCTTCCTCCTGTGTCTCTGTCATTGCACACATATTGCCTCCTTATCCAGGTTTGGCGTCATACCCCCCAGAGATCTGCAGGGAGGCGACACATGCACATTGGATTACATTTTCCTCCTGGTTCCCCAAGTCCAGGGTCTGTTTGGGTTCTGCCAGCCCACTGCAGCACCTGTCTTGGTACCTCATACTTGGAGAGGCGCTGGTGCCTCTGACTCAGGTCTCTGATGAATGAAGGAAGACAAAGAAGACACGCAAGGAAGAATAGCTTTAAGGCTCTTCCATCCCCCAGGACCTTGAGGTACTCCTGTGTGCCGGGGCCGCTGGCTTTGGAGCACTACCCCACAAACCAGCCACCACCCCACACATGCACAAGGACACTCTCCCCCTCTTTGCTTTTCAACCTCCTTCCCTGCCACTGCCCGGTGACAGCGTGTGACGTGAGGTGCAGGGTTGTTGGGTAGGCATGTATTTATTCAGGCGCACACCAGGATGTGGCTCCCTGTCCCCTGGTCTCCCTCCCTCATTCCAGCCCTCCTGCTGCCCCCAGTGTGCGTTTCCAAACGTCAGGGCAAAAAGCACTTAGAGCCAACTGCTGAGCCCAAATCTATTACCCCGCAGAGAAATGCACTCGTCACCACTTGGCTGACAGGCTCTGAGCAGGCTTTGGGGCTGCGACCAGCCTCCAATGGCCCACCCTGTGGCCACTCCTCTGGGCAGGCGTCAGGCAGGCAGAGGGGGGTCAGGGACCTCCACTCCACTGAGGCTTCCTGGGTCCCAAACAAGCCATTGCCCATCTGACAGCCACACAAGAATGTCTCAAAGATGCTTTGGTGTCGGCACAGCTAAGAACAAACTCCAAATCACCCCTGGGAACTGCGGCCCAGGGGCCATGAATAGCAACATGCCCTAGCATCCAGATACTCACCAGAAACCAGAGCCTGGTGTCTTCTCCCAAATAGTGCTCTGCTCCTCTCCCTCCCTACCCACTGCCCCCTCTTGCCCGGATCACTGCAGTGGATTCATTATTAGGCCCCACATCCTCTCTGGCCCTGTATTAGGTCATTTCCTGCTGCTGTAACAGAATGCCAGAAAATAGGTGTTTTATAATGAGAAAGTTGTATTTAACTCACAGTTTGGAAACTAAAGTCCAAGGTGGGCAGCCTCACCTATTTAGCCTCTGGTGAGGGCCCGACTGGCTGCCAAGTGGCAAAGGAAGTAGCCCATGTAGAAGGGGACAGCACATGGGGGCACTCACTACAGCAACCTGCTCTTGTGAGACCAGCATTAGTCCTTTCCAAGGGCAGAGTCCCCATAACCTAATGACTCTCACTAGGCTCCTCCTCTTAAAGGATCCACTCTGTGAACACTGCCACAATGTGGCCCAAGCTTCCAGTAGGCACTTTCGGAAAACACAACTCAAACACATTACAGCAGATCCTGCACCATGGACTTCTCAGAAGTGGGAGGGGCTCTGTGAAACGCACTTCTGGTTGGGCTGCCACACCCTCCCCGTGTCCTTCAAGAACCCTGCCATGGCTTCCACTTGGCCTCAGAATCAAGGTCAGAGGCTCCTCTACAGCCTACATGGCCTGGCCCAGCAGCTCTCTGACTCCTCTGCTCACTTCCCTTTTGCATCCCTCCAGCCACCCTGGCTTTCTCTACCCATCACCTCCTCACAACAGCTGGGGCCTCAGTGCCCCTGAGCCACTGCCTGTGCTGTCCATTTGCCAGAACTGTCTCCTCATCTGCACCCCCGGTTGGGGCCTCCTTGGCTTGGTCATGTCAACCAAGTCCCCTCTGACCTTTGCCTCTATCTGCTTAGAGCCCCTGGGCTCCAAGCTCTCTTGGCAATTATATGACTTCGATTGGCATCTGTCTCCACCATTGGATGTGAGCTTCTGGGAAGGAGGTCATGGCTGATTTTGCTCCCTGTGTATCTGCAGGGCCTGCCATGTGCCAGGTATTAAGCTGGTATTGGAAAAACATCCTAGTTTAAACAAATGACACCCTGGGCACTGTCTCCTAACCCTGTCTTCATTTTCCCATCTAGTGAGATGTTAGGAAATCCCAGTTCTGAGGTTTCTTCTCCCTTTCATTCATTCAACAAACACTTCCTGAGAGTCTGCTCTGTTTCAGGCCCCACTGGGCAGTGGAGGGACACCAACAGGCATCTACTTGCATGATGCTCACCATCTAGAAAGTCTCCAGGCAGCAGTGACGAGCACCAGGAGGCCTGACCTGAAAGATGCTGCCATGGGCTGGCTCCCAGCGCCTCCCTACCTGAACCTGGCACCTGCTGGTCTTGGCTCCTATGTTCTTTCTGCCTGGAAGATCCTCTCCCATTACTCATTCACTCATTCCCTCATTCAACAAATAACCCCTGAGCATCTAATATATATCAGGCAGTGTCACAGGTGCAGGGGACACATGAGTAAACACTTATGTGTGTTAAAGTCTCAACTTGGTTACCACTTCCTCAGGAAGCCAGACCCCCCTAATTCCCTGCACCTGAGTTGGGCAACCATTCTATGGATCCCAGAAACCTTACCCTGTTCTGACGCCATCGCAGCACAAATCAGTTTGCATTAAAGTTGCTGGCCTGACATCAAAGTTCCATGGCTGCTGCCCAAGCACAAGGACCCGAGTTTGATCCCCGGTACCAAAAAAACCCCAAACAAACCAAAAACAAAGTTCCATGGCCGCCTTGCTCTCTATGGCAACTCTGGACCACTGCAGGTCCTTGTCTGGCTCGTGGTGGACACTTCAGATCTAGTTCTGCATGAACCAGTGCCTCTGCTGCCTCCACTGTGTGCCCACAAGCTCTAAAGGTAGAGAGGGAGACATCTTGGATGGAGGTGTAGTGGGTGGACATAAACGTGAGGTAGCACATCTGTAAGAAGGCCGGGCAGGCAACAAAAAGAAGCACGAGGGGGCTTTGGGATAAGACAAGGAGAGGGGATACAAGGTAGAAAATCAAAAATACCATGTCCTGAGTCTGGGGGCACCATGGCCATCAGTTTACAGGACAAATGAGGCTGCATGACATGACCAGAAGTCCTCAGACAAGTGACAGATATGCCAATCAGCTGGTCAGATCATTACACATTATACATGTGGATCGAAATGCCACACAGTATCCTGTAAGTATATACAATTACTGTGTCAATTAAAAAGCATACTAGTAAAGAACAAATCCTCAGACAAGCAAGCTTGAACACCCTTCCACGCAAGACTCCAAAGCCCTCTGCTTTTGACCTTTCCCAGGCACTTCCTTTGGGCCTTAAGCACCCAGGATGCTCTCCAGTCATTCCGTTACCCCACAGGGTAGTGGGTGGCCTCTGTAATCACTCTGTCCCCACCTCTAGAGCTGCCACCCTAAGGCGGAGTGTTTTCCCCTCGCTGGAGCCCCCTCTCACTGGCCCTCAGTGAGGCCTGCCCTGACCAGACCCTGGCTCCAGCTCCTGCCTGCCTGATGTGTCCTCACAGCCTTGGTCATCTGCAGGCACAGGTTTACTGTTTCATGAATGAATGAATGAACGAACAAACAGGAAGAAACTAGGTGTGTGGCCCCTAAGGCTCACCAGGCTAAAAGTGCACTAGACTCCTTGGAGCTTCACATGGAGTCCCCAGTATGGAGCAGACAGAAACTGGCTGTCTGCTGATTGTGTCCCATCTGGGGACACAATGACTGCTCATTGGTGAGGACAACCTGAGACGCTGAAGATGGGACCCTCTGGCCATTAATGAAACACAGGGCTCCAAGAGAACCTGCCAATGGGTTAGGGACAGTGGCTACAGATCCCCTTCCTTGTGCTCCTCCCTCCCCTGCAGCCAGTCTCAGCTTGCCTCTTTCCTCCGCATCCCCTTTCCCTATAGCAGGAACTAAAGAGATTAACAGTCAGCTGCCAGGAAGGGCCCAGGTAACACGCTGGGCTCTTTCAAGTCTTGTGTCTGGTGCTTTGGATCTCATGGTGACTTCCATGAATGCAAATCTTTCCTTCGGCAGCACTGTATAGGGTAGAGATGGCTTTTCTGTCCCACTGCTGTGGCCAGAGAAGAGGCAGTCCTGTCCCTGGCCCCAGGCTAATCCAGGTCACACACCACCCCAGTTATAAACAGATACCAGACCCGAGCCGTGGGCCACCTGTGAAATCGAAATCTAGCCATAAAATGACTCCCTAACTGTGAAGAGATTGGAACATCACTTCACAGGCTCCTGGCTGTCTGAGAAGTCCGCTGTAAAAGATACAACTCCTTCGAAGGAGGACAGGGTTAGAAATAGAGTCCTATCTTTGAACCCCAGACAGCTGTGGCCAGTGTTTTTTGCCTTGTAGGGCTTCTCTGTGGTGCTGGTGGCCTCTGCTTCATGCCTGACTGTGGGCGGGGTTCTTGTGGGTGCTGTGCACCCCAGGACGATGATGCACCCAGGGCCCCTGGGCTGGTGTGCAGGCACCTCCCTCTCCCTGTTCCTCGTCATGAATAGGTTAACCTAAGTTCTAGCGTTCGGTAGGTGCAGGCCGGCTCTGCTCACAGCTCTGATTGCTGGCCCGCCTGTCCAGCCCCCCATCCCAGCGCCTCCTCCACTCTGCTCTCCCGCTGCAGGCTGGGGTGATTGGAACCCCTCCTGCTAAGGCTGATTAGGCCTGATTTCACCAGCCTTCTCCCAACCTCTGGAACTTTTCCCTGTTATTAAAGTTGTTTTCCGTCCACCCTCTCGGTCCACTGGATGAGGTGAGTTTATTCGATTTGATTTCTCTCCCACCTCCCTTTTTTCCTACTCTCCTCCACCTTGCCCATGACTGCCAGTCACAGAGCCCAGAATTCCATTTAAAAGAAAAAAAGAAAATTAACTTCTAATCACATAGTAAAAATAGCCATAATAAAGCCAAGTGACTACTAAAAGCCTCATCTAATGTAACTTTGATTAAAAGCTGAGATCTTCCTCCTCCTCCTCCTCTTCCTCCTCCTCTTCCTCTCCTGAAAAGGCAGGGCTAGCCCTTTAAAGCAGCAGCTGGGTGGAAGAATGGGAAATACAGCCTGCTGTCATTTCCAATTTGCTTTTCTCACCTTTTTTTCTTCCTTGAAGGCTTTGTTTTACAATTTGGGGTGCCCTTCAAGGGCCCTAAAGATGCACAAGCTCATTGTCACCCCACCTGCCAATACTCAGTCCCTCTGGGAGAACTGAGTCACTTCAAAGCAGCGGTCCCAGAAGCCTTGAGACCCTCTGCCCCACATGGGGGCATAGCTGCTGATGGGCTCTGAGCCCCTGTGAGGCCTGAGGGTAATCACAGTGTCCTCTGGCCTCTATTTTCGTATCTGTCAAATGGAAAGAGTACTTTTTCTCTTGCCAGAGTGGCTGGGAGAAGTACAAGGACTTGTGTAAAATTTAGGCTAGAGGTTAAAGGAAAGATGGTCAGTTCCTCCCTGTTTGCTCACATGTTCTAGCCAGAACTGTCCAGGAGGAACTGGGCACTGGGACAGGGAATCTCCTGGTGTGTATCCACCCAGGGTGGGCAGCACTGGCTGTATATGAACCCTAAAGAGCCTGCAGTTGGCCAGTGGCCCCCTAGGTCCCTAGCGACGCCACTGCCAAGATCATGTCCCATCCTCGGGCACCATGACAGTGAGGGTATGTCCTCAAGTTTGTGACAGCAATGTTCCTTCCAGGCCACTCTGGATCATGGAGATCCTCAGGGACAGAAGGCCTGGAGGGTGACACGTTCTGGATTACGGTGGGCTGCAGAGGTGAGAGTCCAGTCCCCCTGAATCAGGGGTCTCCTCCCTACCCCTGTACCTGGACCCAGGTGCTTAGCTCTGTGGGCCTTGGTGCCCTCACCTGCTGAAGGTGCTGCTGGAATCTGTCCACCAGGCTGTCCTAACAAGTCTGAGACTTGGTGCCCTTGCACAGGAATGAATCTAGAGCTCTCTGGTGCTCACCTTGGTGTACCCAACCACAAGGGCATCGTCTATACGATGCTCACATTGACTCCCTTTCCTTATGACCCATCCCTCCAAAGCTGAGGGACTACAAGGCCCACAGAAGCCCCACCAGACCAGCCTGGGAAGGTGCTCCCTGCTCAGAGCCTCTGGTGTCCTCAAAGCAGCTGAGCTTACAAGAACCTGCTCTGCCTGAGCTTCTCCTCTGAGGGGCGAGAAGAGCTGAAGTGTGGCGGCTTGGAGCCCAGCCCAGCTCAGTTTCATTCACCATTCCTGCCATCTCTCACTCAGGGCACTGGGCTGTGGAGGCAGAAGTCTAGTGCTTTTCAATTTCACGCCAGGTATCAGTGGCCAGGCCTTGGCTGGCCTTATCTCCTCAGCCTCCTGCCCAGGTGGGCACCCGCTGAGCTCAGCCTCCCTGCAAAGCCCAGAGCAAGGCTGCTCCAGGGACAAGACTTATGGGAAGAGGGCCCTGGAGAGAGGCATCTGCTGTGCAGACAGGGAGGCTGGCCCCGAGTCCAGCTGCAGGAGTTGGGGGCTTACAGACCCTAAAGCAGAGGTTCAAGGGCTGACCACCAGTCACCGATGAATCAAGATTCTTAGAGGTAGAAGCTCCCAGGGGGTTATTCCATCCTTTATCTCACCCTTCCTCATCTCCCATATGAGAAAACTGAGGTTCCGGAGCACTGAAATAATGCGCTGAAGGTTACACAGAGCTGAGGGAACCTGGATGCAGGCTCCAGCCTTAGAGCCCAGATTCCTGGCAGTATCTAAGTGATGCCACCTGTTCATCTCCAAGCAGCTACACAGACACCCTGCAAGGGGTCTTCACATGCTGGGAGACCTCGAGTTATAATGCCCCTTCCCCCTGCATGTGACTGAGATGCTTCCTTGGAGCTATTGTGTTCTTGTCTGGAAAATGGGGGCAGAAAGAGCAACAGGTGCAAAAATCCTTACAGGGCTTTGTGGATCACTATCAGGGGTCAACAAACTGGTCTAGGGCCTCAGCTGGCCCCGCCTGCTTCTGTTCCAACCACCAGCCAAGGACAGTGTTTACATGTTTAAGTGTTTAGGGAAAGATCAAGAAGATTTCATGACATTTGAAAAGTACATACAATTCAAATCCAGGGTCCATAGTGAACACTAGGACATAGCAGTGCTCATTTGCTTTTATGTCATCTGTGGCTGTTTTCATGTGACAAGAAAGCTGGGCAGTTGCAACATAAACCATAAGGTCTGCAAACTCTCAAGTGCTTAATGTCTGGCCCTTTACAGAAAATGTTTGCCGACCCGGATAGGAAAGGCAGAGCTGGCTCCAAACCCCAGGAAAATCTAGGCATGGGCAGTCTCAGGGAGGGAGAGCTGGGGAAAGAAACACTTGCCTGGAAGCTCTTTATCCAGTGTGCACTCAGAGATCCAGGAAAACAATGTGGGACCCCATTCACAACCCCCGGAACACCCTCAGCATCTGCAATGAAGACATAGCCCAACCCTGCAGCCTGCAACTTAGGGACCCACCTCCCACCCACCCTCCACTGTGAAGACCCATGCTTGCCTTCCCCACTTTCTGCTCCTACCAACTTCCAGTGGCTACAGGTCCAAGGGCTCCTGGCCTGGTTGATGGAGGCTTGAGCGTATGGTCAATGAGTGGGTGGCCGTGGCTAGCACAGGGGCTGAGGAGAGGAATCAGAGCGGGTAATTGCCGCGTGAAAATGATAGCACAGCGATTTATCCACCCCAAACTGGGCTCCGGCATACCAAGAGGCAGCCTGTGGCTGGGAATCAATACCACCCCAGAGGAGGGATTATTAGGGAGAGAGGGGGTTTGAAAGATCCATAAGAGCCTGATGACTGTCTGTTTCCAAGGGGGCCATCAGCTGCATGAGAATTGTGCTTGGGGGCAGGGTGCTGGTGGCCTGGGCCAGGAAAGGCTGGGCTTGCGGTGGATGTGGGGTCCTCTCTGTACCCACCTCCTGAGGGAGGAGGCTGGGTGCAGAGCTGAGGGTAGGTAGAGTCAGCGACAGGAACACAAGGGAGACCCATCCTCATAGTGTGCACCTGCCAGCAAACAGATCTTGGCCCCATCTGCTGTGTCAGGCTGGGCAATCCTTCCTATCAGAGCCACCATCCCCAGACCAGTGAGGTCCCAGGTGATGGGACATGATCTTTGAACGTGGGGATAACTTGGAGCCAGGCTGCTGAGGACCCCTGAAAGGGTCTTCTCCAACTGCCTCGGGGCCTTCCTCTCCTTTCCCTGTCCACAGGGGCCCAGAAGGAGTGAAATGGGGGTAATTGCTGCGCCACCCCCCACCCTGCCCCTGTATGGGAGAGTAAGCAGAGGAGCTTCTTGGGGGTGGTGGAAACCACATCAAGTCATCACCAACAGCCCACGTGTGTGGTGTGTGCAGGGAACGAGATAGTGGTCCCCACGTCTTGGTCAGTCCCTGGGGACCTACAGCTCTGAGCGGGCAGGACGTTCAGGGGCTGGGGTCTAGAAACTGCACAGACTGCTGCAGGATCCTCAAGGACTCAGCACCACACTCTGAGTAACCCACTGCCACCACAATGTGGGGAGGCAGCAGGGATTGAGCTGCTTTCCCATGCGGTCTGGGCGGTTGGAGGGATGGCTGCCCATGGTGGGCGGAGGAGGAGTGTGGACTCTGGTCTACAAGCGAGTCCTGGCCCCTCTACCTGGGAGGAAGGTCACACCCCTTGGTCACTTTGGATCTGAGACAGTGTGTGTTCCCGATTCTTAGTGAGCACAAAGTCCAGGCCCCAGGGGCTCCTCCTGAAAGAGGTCTGTGGTTCTGACCAGGAGCCAGGCAACAAAGAAAGTCTTCCCAAGCCACCCAGATCCCCGCTGGCCACTGCCCAGGGAGGACACCTGCTCTTCCACCATCGTGGGGAAGAAAACAAACTCACCCTGTCCTCAAGGGTGGGTAGGGTGACTGGGAGAGGGAAAGGAAAAAGAGCGAGACAGAGAGACAGACACAAGAGGGAGAGACAGAGACCCCAAAAGACCCAAAGAGTTGTAGAACGAGGTAAATGAAAGAAGGAGAAAAGAGAGACCCAGAAAGACAGAAGGAAGGATAAAGGAGAGAGTGAAGGGAGGGGAAGTGGCAGAGAGGGGAAGGGCAGAGGGGAGTTGGATGTGAGCAGAAATCTGCAAGTGCTCTGGGTAGGAGAGAGGAGGGTCCACAGGAGCCCCCAGGAGACAGAGTGGGTACTGAGATGGCACAGCAAAGGTGCTTTTAGAGTGCCAGTTTTGCAACATTTGTTCATTAGACTTGATGTGTTTCTAACAAAGCCACAAGCAGGGAAAGACAGTGGAGGACAAAGGCAGGCAGCAGGTGAGGGGACCGTGGGCCTTTCCTGCCTCCTGGCACCACGCTGGTACCCCTGGCTTCCAGTCTGAGGAGCTGGTTCCCTGCTCAGAGCCAGGAGGTGCCAAGTGCCAGGCTGTAGACAGGCTGGGCCTGAGAGCGCCGTGCACCAGGTGCCTCACCCTGGTTCCTGCCTGGGTGCTGTGCGGAGGACAGCCCAGGCATCTGCCATTCATGCAGCACTGCCACTGCCTGTCCCACTAGCTGAAAGGAGAACCAGGGAGTGGTGAGCAGGCAGGGACACAGAGCCACCCCACAACTCTGCAGGTGCTCAGGCCTGGCTCAGAGGGGGTAGGTTCTGGGGTCCCCCTAGGTCCCCAGCAGAGGCCAAAGCCTTTTCTTAGGGTCAGAGTCCAACGAGGAGACCCCTCAACCACCCAGGCTTTTGCTCCAAGATCCCAACATGGCTCCCGCTGTCTGGCTCTGCCCCTTGACCAACCACGGGAACTCAGCCAATCAACACCTCCAGCCTCAGTTTCCCTGAGAACTGCTGCCCTGCCAAACTCCAAGGTTTTGGTGAGGACTTAGTAAGAAGGGGCCCAAACCCAAAGGGTGGGTACTTGCCTCCCGTAAGCACCTGCTGCACTTGTGGAATGCAAGTGCGCTCATGCAGAGAGAAGAAACTACAAACAGCGATGACTGATTGCTGGCTTTTGGGGCTGATCACTCACACTCTGGATCCACCAGGAAGGCAGTGCTAGTAGCTGCCTGTCATTTGCCAGAAGGCATCTATCTAACTCAGCATCAGACCATCTTGATGCACTTGCCTTGTATTCTGCTTTGCTAAAATCAGATTAACCCAAGAATCAGAAGAAACAACCATGTTGGACAGGACAGGGAAGCAGGGAAAAAAAAAAAAACCAAAAAAACCATTTCTTGGGGGGACCAATAGCTCTGCCAATCCTGTGCCCCAGAGCAAGTTTTGATTGCTCTTGCCTGGGTCTTGGTTTCCCCAAGTGTCAAGCAGGGTTGGGCCAGAGAGGCTGGGAGGGTCCATCCAACTCTGAGTTAAGCTTCTGCCATCCCAGGAGGTTGAAAGTAGCAGTATTATAAACCAGGACACAGCCACACACATCAGACTGTCACATTTCGCCTCATTGTCACAGGCCCTTGAGAGGCCTAGTGGCAAGTTAGTGCATGCTGGAGGGCATGAGAAGTTCACAGCTTAGGGTGCACCTCCAGCAAATTCAAAATGAACTCATTTATCACTTCCTCCTTGAGCAGCCTAACCTGTGGAGGGAGACCTTGTGGGGGTTAGCAGGGGGCAGGAGCAATACCAACATGTTTATCTTTTTCCCTCCCCTGCTGCATGACATTGGCTCTGATTTTGGGCCTCAGTGGTTCTCATCTGTAGAGTGCACCCAGCAATATGACCAAATGGCTGCTTGATCATATGCAAAGTCAGCTCCAGGAGAAATTAACCAACACATTGACTGGATGCTTACTTTGTGCAAGGCTCCCATGTGGTGAGGGGGAACCCATGCCCCGTATAAGTTTTTTGTGGCCTCAGTCTCTTCACTGGGACATAAGATAGGGTACTGTGACCTCAAGAGGCAGGAGGAAACAAAATGATATCTGGAATCAGACAACACAGCACTGGCCACAGCAAGGGCTCTTCACATGCTCTCTGATGCCATCAGTGTGGGGCTACAGGTGACATGGGGCCAGTGCCTGAGATACTGTCAGCTGGGCCTGCTGGGGGGCGCCCTAGGGAGTGGAGAGACCAGACCGATGGGACTGACAGGTGGCAGAGATGAAGAACGAGGCCAGGAGAGGCATCCATAGTCCATTCATCAGGGGACTCCCCAGGGACACCAAGTGTGCTGGGACGGGCTGTGGAAATGACCATGATAACGTGCGTCTTTAAGGAAATATAGAGCCACTTGGCAGAGCAAAGCCATTACAGGCTGCATTGTCGCCAGCGTCAATGATACCAGAGAAAAATCCTTCATATTAATGTGCTTTCTCGAATGTTGGCTTTTTTTCTTTGAGTGGGTGGGGGGTTGCTGGTGCTAGCTAACAAAAATGCAAATAGGAAGACCGGCCCTCCCTGCTGTGTCGTCCGTCAGACACCTGATGGATCGCGTCCCGGGCTCTCTGCTGTGTTTATTACTACTAATGACTTTCTTGTTATGATTTGGCTCCAAAACATAACCAATGGATCTAGAGAAATCCTATTATTCCATACATTATTCAATTAGAGAACCAAGCTGCAGGCCCTAAAGGGTGGCACTTGCTTCCGGTTCCCACCCTCGGCCCCAGCTGTGGACACTGTGGACGCTGGAAAGACGGCAGGTGCAGAATGGGGTGTGGTGAGTGGTCTGCAGGGTGTGAAAGGCAATGCAGAGCCTCTAGGAGCAGCTGTACAAACCAACACCCAAATAGCCCCAACTGATGTTCCAGGGCCCAGTCCCGGCTGTCCTCGAGACAGACGCTTCTTGTGGTCCCTGGAGTGCAGCGCAGGTGCTTGGCTTTGTGTAACTGCAACCTAATAGGTCCCTCTGTCACTTGGGCTCCTGCCCCCTTTCCTTGCTGTGACCCTCTCCTGAAGCCCCTTCCCCTGCCATATCACATGCCCCGCTTAACCTCTGGGCCCCTTTGGGTATGTTCCGGACAGGATGACTAACTACCAGTAAAGGATTTCCTTTATTTACAGTCTTTAACTCTGTCCTGCCCCAACGTGGGTCTCCACCCCATCCCAAACCTAAGATGCAATCCCAATCCCCAAAGCCCCACCCACTCATTTCCTGTTTTCATCAGCCTTCCTCCTACCTGCTCCTAATGAGTCATGCTATCACCCTAAAACCTCTAGTGGCTCCCTATTTCCATTGCATCCAAAGCAAACCCTCTGCCTGCCTTCCAAAGCCTGCTGGTTTGTTCCGCTCCATTGTTTCCGCCCGCGAACCCACCTGTACCTTTGCAGAATCTCACAGCCTCCTCTTCTTGAGCCCTGCTCTTGCCACTTCACCCCCCCCCACTACTCTCCAGTGCCTTCCAGCAAGCACCCCTGCATCATCTCAGCCTCCGGCCAGGCCTCACCCACATTCATGGGTGTCTCCAGCCCCTTGCCTCCCCACCAGTACCCACGGCCTGTACGCCACAGACCAACTCCCCTGACTTATGTGTGAGGTAGAGAGGAGGATCCCCAAGGACAGGGGCCACCCCCGTGTGCCCTCTGATGCCCAGCCAGGGCAGAGCCGGGCCGGCCAGCCCCTCTATGGGGAGACTTCAGGCTGCAGCCTGCAGCACATCCTCTTATCAGAGTGTCCTGAGCTGACGGTGTCTCTTCTAGTTATGGGCACTTAATAGGATGCCTGACTCAACGCCACACAGACAGCTGCCTACTCAGCATGTCTGGGTACCAGCAAAGTGGCGTGTGATGCCACCTGCCTGACATAACTCGCTTTGTCCCTGGGGAACATGGGGAGAGTGGTCCCTCATGGTGTCCTGCAGGGTCACATCAGGGGTCTGTCTCCTCCAGGCTCCAGCATGGGGTGATAGTAGAACACCCTGCTCTGAGGCTGAATACAGGTCAGAGCCCATTCAGAGCTCTGGGGGTAAAAGCCCACTGAAATGGTGTCTGTGCGTCCGCGAAGCCTCCTCCCACTTCCTAAAGCCCATAGACAGCCTCGAAAGTGGGCAGCAGATGTCTGCACCCAGCTGTATGGGAATCCGCTCTTGTCCCCAGAGCGAGTCCCTGGTGCCTGCACCCTGGGTGAGGAGCTCTGGCTCACCTGCTCAGAAAAGTGATCTGATCAAGAATGCAAAGTGGGCACGAAGGGAGACATGGGCCATAATTTCTCTAGTGTCTTTGGGCCTGACCAGAGGTTATAAGCCCCATCTACCCGCCCCTTCTGCCTGCCCTGCCTTCAGCTCCACGGTCGTCTTTCTCCTGCTCCATAAACCTCCAGCTCCGAGCCATAAAAAGTGCAATGAGTGGACTGGATGGAAGAGACAGGGCATGGAGCAGGCAGTTGGCCACGCTTCCCTGAAGAGCTGCAGAGGGCACGGCTGGCTGCAGCGAGAGCGCAGCCCTGAGGGCCTCTCCTGGCTGCCTGCATGGGCTGAGGGGACACAGGGCTCCTTAGGCGCTGGGCCACAGATTGTGGGCTTCCTCAGCTGGCAAGGCTCCTTTCCCTCTGAGAGGCCCAGCCTCATTCATTTCCAGGTCATGTGGAGACTTTGGGACTTCGGCTGCACTCACACATGTCCTACTCTCGTGTCCAGCGTAGGTGATCATGCTCACCCTCAGAGCAGAGCCACAGACTGAAGGCACAAGAATGGTGTAAAGAGCCTTAAAATGCCCCAGGGTCTAACGTGTTGGAGGAGCTTCTCTGACCACCTTAGGAATGTAACTTGGTTCTGACGTGGCTGGTGGCAGTGGCCAAGGAATTTGGATAGAAATGGAGAGGCAAACGCTTGTTAAGCTGGCAGGGTTCTTCTGAACTTGAAGGATAAAAGCTAATTTGAGAAAATACCAGGCTCAGAGAGTATTACATAAAATTATTTTATCTCTGCATCAGCAACAGAAGACTGAATGGCATTACAGTAGCAGCAAAAGACAGGGCTGGGGATTCTGCAGCAACAGGAAGTTCCCCTCAGCAGAGTGATAGCACTCAGGTGGTTGCTAGGGGCAGCTGCGGGTGGCAGCAAAGTGGGAGAAATCAGGACAGAGCTGGTGGAGTTGAGGGGCCTGTTCCACAGGCTTGTTTAGGAGCCAGGGTGACCCAGATTCGGCCTGAGATGATGGACACTTGCCCCCAAATTTTATGGATGTAGAGTGGGCTGGAAATGCACTGGCCATTTGGAAGGAGCTAGTGGGAGGTGGGGACAGTCAGGCATCTGGGGTGGGGATAAGATTAGGCATCTCAGAGTGAAGGGACACAAGAATGCCTCGAGGGACAGCCTGACACACTTAGGAAAGGCATTGGAAAACACTGGGCTGTTTATCATAAAATCGGAAAAGAAAATAGAATGGTTAAAATTCAGACCTCAGCTGGGAATGAGAAGGGGACAGGGGAGCCTCGAAAGAGGTGGTTTCTGAAACCTCAGGGAAAAAATCATGCAGGAAGTGAGAAGCAGGACAAAATGTCTTTTCTAAAACAGGGAGTTATAGATGTAGAAACTGGCAATGCCAGTGGGGTGGGGCAGAAAATATTTACAGTACCCCTCATGTCTATGGGGGACAGCTCCCAAGACCCCCAGGGAGACCTGAAGCCACATAATACTGAACACAATAGACATTATACTTGCTCCTATACATGCATACCTATGAAAACATTTATAAGTCAAGGAACAGTATGCAAAGAAACAACAAATAACATTAAAATAGCAAATTACTATATGAAATAAAATAAGGGCTACTTGAACACAGCACAGCGATATCAGAACAGTTGATCTGATAACTGAGTCAGCTCTTAAGTGACTAACAGGGGGGTAGCATATACAGTGTAGATACCCTGGACAAAGGGATGATTCATGTCCTAGACCAAAAGGTGAAGGACAGCTCAAGATGTCATCACACTTCTCAAAATTACAAACGATTTAAAACTTCAGCATTGTTTAGTTCTGGAATTTTCCATTTAGAATTTCTGGACAGTGGCTGGCTATATATAACAGAAACCAGGGAGAGCAGAACTGAGAAAAGGGAATTTCTGTGCTTGCACCTGCTGCCCATGCATCCTCTCTGCAACCTACTGAGACCTTCCTGAAATTCAGCTATGACCATGTCCTTCACCATCTCTTCCAGCCCAAGAGAACAGCCAGCCCCTGTCTGGATATGCTGGGTCCTTTATATCATGGCTCTGATTGACTGATGTTTTTTTAACTTAGGCAGCCCAAGAAGGGCCTCCTGGCCTCTGCAGTTCCCCACCTGGCATGTGCACATCTATGTCCAGCCAGGCTTGGTTCACAGATATGTAGTTTTCTCCCGAGCTGCCTCCCTCAAAGAGCTTCCTGGAGAGCAGAGCTGTGTTTCATGTGTGTCTTCCATGTCCAAGGACCCCGTATCTGCTGAATTTACTGCCCATCATATCACTGGTGAAATGCAGCCCAGGAGGTAGGCAAGAAGGATTCATATCCTCCCTGGGCAGAAGAGGATGCTGCAGGCCAGCTGGTCAGTGACTCCCCAAAGTCACCTGACAGCAGAGACAGCATGGGGACCAGAGGGGTCTTGTGATTCTGGAGCAATCAGGCTGCTCCAAGCACATGCAACATGCTACCTACAAGTCAGGCAGTCCATGGGCCTCCAAGATCCAGGTCCCAGGAGAGGCACACCCTGAAGTGCTAGACAGAGCACTGGGCACATACAGACCATCAAAATCAAAAGTGCTAACACTCATGATCTCACAGCTCCAGTCCTCAGCATAAGACAAGCTCAAGGCTGGGGCTCAGAAGACCAGGTGTTTTGAGGCTCTGTCCAGGCCCTAGAGTGTGACTTGTGACCCTCAGAGAGGCCCCTGGCAGGACTGCTCTCTGAGTGTGCCTGGAAGCCTGAGGGTTAACCACCTCCTGAGGTTTCACATGCTCCCCAGCCCCTCCTGACACTCGGCTCCCTGAAGGAGGCAGCCATTACCTTGATTGGCCTCTCCACCATAATGGGGCCTCAGGTCCCAGCTGCTATTGTGCTCACCAGCAGTCGGAGGCTGGCAGGAGAGCAGCCACGGTGAGAAGCAGATGGGGCCATAATGAACTGGAGACATGTGATGGCTACAGAGGAACAAGTTCATCAATTAGAGCCTTCTTGCCTGAGGGCTTCTGGGAAGGGCTGTTGTGGGGATATTGTGGGGATGGATAGGCCGACTGCCTTCCGGTCAAAGGTTCTCATGCCTCATGCTGACTCAGGTTCCCCAAGACTCAAGTCCCTGGAGGAATTCACCCCCTCCTTCCTGGTTCCCCAAAAGCAGCTTCTGCCTTTTGCTGTATATAGATAACAGGGGTTTCTCAGAGGAATGGCCCTCTCTGGGAAGTACTAACTTATCTTAGTTTCCCTAGGGCTAAGGGTCCTCTGAACAAGAGTGAGAAATGGTCCAGCACCAAATTCTAACTCCTTAAAAAAACCAAATTTACGAGTGGAATGGAAAAGTTAACACTGCTGTTCCCCTGCTTGGCTATGAACCCCACACCCAGAGGCTAGGAGATAATAATGGATGTCTTGCCCCCAAAGGGCTGACCTTGAGGTACTGTGCTGATGCTGAACTGGGCCAAGAATAGGAGTAAAAAATATCAGCACTTCCTACCTGCATAGGAAGTGCCAAATGTTAGTGTTGTCCATTGCTGGGAGGACCAGGTCATTGGCGAACTATACAAACTCCCTTGTCTTCAGCTTCCCATCTCTACCCAGCCTGGCTTTGCCCCTGGAGCTGAGAGGAGTGAGCCATGTCCACTTTCCTGGCTAAGTGTGGTCACTCTACAAGCAAAGACTGTGACTAACTCTGGAAAATCTCAACTTCAGATGTTTTAAAATGAGGGCCAAATGGGCATCAAGAACTGGAAATAAGCTGGGCCCAGTGGAGTCTGGGAGCCCCCAACAAAGGGGGTTCAGAATCCTGAATAGGACATGCTGGGATGATGATGTCAAAGGAAGAGGACCACTGGTTTCCCTAGCAAAGAGCCAGAAGGAAAGCCCAAGTGTCCACATGCATGGAGAAGACCTGAAGAAATAAGAATTACCCTGAGGCCCCTAGCCCTCTAGAACCCTTACAAGCCAGTCACAGGCGGGTCAGGGGTTCACATCTGGTGCTGACAGACCTCAGGTGGGCTTCAACCCCACAGAAGCCTCCAGTGGGTGCTAAAAGACCAATTTTAATCCCAGCGAACCTGGACCACAGGGATGCCAATTGCAGAGAAGTTTATTCCATCTTAACCTAGGAAGAATTTCCTTTCCATTTTTTTCTTTCTGTCTAAGACAAAGTCTCACTCTGTTGCCCAGGCTGGCCCATCACTTGATATCTTTGTGATTCAGCCTCCCAAGCAGCTGGGATTACAGGTGCATACTACTGCACCTAGCTAAGAAAATGTTCTTAAAATGTACAGATGCCGGAATTTGTCCTGGATGACCCCAGGGAGCCAAGAGTGCCACATCACAGCACAGTGTTGAAACGGAGGCACCAGTCGGCTACGAATACTCTGGGAAATCACCTAACATCTCTGCAACATGTGCATGCAAAGAGGGAACGCACCTTTCTCCAAGGTGGTTGAATGAAAGGAAGCCTGGGGAGTGCTGTCCCAGGCCCACAGGATGCATCTGATAAGCACCCACCGGGCACAGCACTCTGCTTGTCAGTGGGAGGGGGAGTTGGGAGGAAGGGCATCCTATCACCCTCTTCGATGGCCATGGACGGCAGGGATGCCAATCCCGGCGGCGATGTGAGCTGAGAGGCGGTGGGAATGGTGAGTGCTTGGGAAAGAAGGAGAAAGAGGCGACCACTGTGCACACCCCCACGCCTTGACGACCCACCAATGGACAAGGAGGATGACAACATAAGCGCCCTGGCCCTGGCAGAGCAACCCTAAGGGCAGAGAGGCATCTGGGGTCAGGCAAGCATGAGACAGTGGCTGCAGAGATGCCTGTGGCACCCATGGGTGAGAGGGAGGCTTGTACTCAGTGGGGCACTGTGGGGAGAGCTGGGAGAGGTGGCCCCTTGCCTTCGGCGGGCTGGCACATAGGCCCCAAAGCCACGGAGGAGGCTGGTTGTGTGCCAGTGGCATCCTGCACAGGCGCGCCTGGCGGGCAGAGATAAGCGGCAGCGTCCGGGCACAAGCCGGGCTCCTCAGAGCTGCGGAGCACATATTAATGGGCCCCATTCAGTGTGGCCCGCATGGCAATTAATAACCGGACAGGCAGAGAGACTGAGTGCATGTGTGCACGTGTGTGTGCATGTGCGCATGCGCTGGGTCGGGGCAGGCTGGGGCCGCCCCGGGCCTTTCCTCAAGGGCAGCCCCCTCCCCTGCAGCAGGCCCACTGCCCAGGCTGGGAGAGAGGAGCTCCATGGGCAAGGCTGGGGCAGAGAGCGCCTGTTTCTTAGGCTTCCAACTTGTGGGGAGGGGGTGGCTAAAGGAAGAAATGGATGCGTTTCAGTTGCCCTTCTTGGTCCCCATCTCCAGGCAGTGGGATGGAGGAGGATGGGGTGTGCACAGCATGCCTAGGCTGACAGCCTAAGGCTGGGGATGAGGACTGGAAGGTGCCTTCATGAAAATCAGAAGAAGACAGCAGCTCCAGAGGAGGCCCTGCCCTGTGAGTACAGAGCTTGGGAGCAAATGGTCCCTCGGTACCAAGAAAAATATGCTCCTTTCTGCAGACAGTGCCACCCAGCTCCAGGTTACACAGCTTCAGGAGCAGTGTTGGGGCTGCCTCTCACTAGCACGCTTCTCCTTGCTCAGTGCACTACCTGCACAACACAGGGCAGCCCTGCTTGGGAAGTAGCTGTTGTCACCCTGGATGGCTCCCTCATCTGGCCCACACCTGCCTGCCCATGGTCCTCACTGCTTTCTAGGGCCTCAGTCCTCAAGGTACAGTGGTGCCATCTGGGAACTTTGGAGGAAATACAGAGTCTCAGGCCCATTCTAGACCTGCTGAACCAAGATCTACTCTGTAACAAGATGCCCAGGGGGTTTGTAGGGTCATGAAAATTTGGCTTAGAAAACACTGGAATTGCCAAACACTGGCAGAGGTGGAGTAGAACATGGGGAGGGGGGACAGAGCAGAAGACACCTTCCAGAGAGTAGGGGAAGAGGAAGCAGCCAGGAGGGGTGGGGACCTCCACCCAACCCCAGCAGGCCTGGGCCTGGCCTTCTGCTCCAGGAGGGCGGAGCCAGCCCGCCCACTCAGAGCCAGGGAGATGCCAGGCACAGGCTCCGCTCCTTGCCACAGACCCCATCCCCGCACAGAGCTTTCATCAGGATTCCCAGGCTGGTGTGCAGGCCGGGCCTCCATCACTCCTATCACGCCGGGCGCAGGGAGAGAATAGCTTTCAGCTCAATTACCCTTCACATTCCAATATCATAACGCTCCAATGAGGCTTTTTAACCAAAAACAAAAAAGCCGTGTCTGCCGCAGGCCAGCTGCAAGGCCAGCCGTGCAGAAGGGACAGGCCTGCTCGGCTGACAGCCCCTAGTGGGCCCTCCAGTGACAGTGTGAGAAGGGACTCTGTCTCCAGGCACCAGCCAGGTAGAGGAGATGCTGAAGTGCTGGGCCTCAGTCTACCATCGTGTGCCCTGTCTCCACCCATTCACTGTTGGGATGTGACTGACCCACAGAACAGTCAGAGGCCCCGCCGGACTGACAGCCCAAGGCTAGTCATAGCACTGGCCTGCCTTCTCCTGGGGACAGCAAAGCTACTCTGACGCCACAGTTCCATGGCATTGTCCAACTGGGTCAGGCCCTGGGGATCCTAGTTCTTGGTTTAGGACGCACTGCCACCCTGGGGTCCTGGACAACAAGGTCAGCTCCAGGATAAGGAGTCCAGGGGGACCACACTTGGCTCAGCTCTCCTGCACCTGAAGTGACAGGCAGGGTCCTCTGGGCCCTTCTTGAACTACAGAGCACTCATTATGTGCCAGGCAAGTCCTGCTCCAGGTGTGTCTTATATACTGTAGCAGCTTCTAGAGCAACTCTGATGACTGTCCCCATTTTATGGATGAGGGTGACTGTGGCCCAGTGAAGCCAAACCACTAGTAAGGCCAGAATCCACGCCCAGGCCTTCCTGACTCCTGGGCCCTGGTCTAAGATGGAGCCCTCCAAGCCACCCAGGTAGCGGAGAAACCATGCCCTGTGAGTCCTGTACTGGGGGCAGCGGTGGGCACAACCAAGGGCCAGGCCATGAACCACACATGCTTTGTGAATTCCCAGGAGTCTCAGCCCCATGTTCCTCAGTGAAGGGCTGGACAGTACCCCAAGGTGGAGGCCGGCCCTTCTCCCAGGCAGCCCGCTTTCTCTGCCTGGCCAGCTCACTGTTAATGGCCTTGATGGCGGCATCCCCTTGCTTCGTCCTCCTGGCCGCCTGCTGGCTGTAGCCGATTGGCTTGTGATTTAGCACTCTGGGGCGCTGACCCGTGAGGGAGACATGGGGACAGAAGGAGGCAGGGCGGATGTGCAGGGAGGGGAGTATGCGCCTTGAGTATGTGTGTGCTGGTGTGGCAAGGAGCATCTCTTAAGGAACAAGCCCCCAGCCTGGCTCTCTGGAACTCGGGAAATGCCAATACCCCACCGCTCTCCCTCTCATGCTGGGGGGACAGGGCATGATGCTGGAGGGAATGGCCACGGATCATCTCAGGAGGGACGGGAGGGGGCTCCCCATCTTAAAGACTGGGTGAATCCCAAACCTGCAGCTATGGCTTGGGTGCTGACCATCCCCCAGTGCCTGGGTGTTAAAAGCCTGGTCTCCAGGTCTCTGTCCCTGGCTCAAGATGTGATCACTTGCCCCCAGCGTGCACTCCTGCCACTGCCACCTGCCACTAGGTAACACAGCCAACGGGCTGCCCTTGCCACCTGCCCAGCCCGCACTACGCTGTGTAGACTCTGAGCTGCCAAAACGGCTCTAAATAACCATCTTTACTTCACAGGTAGCCTGCGCCACGTATTTTGTGGTGGTAACATGAAGGTGACTGATACATCAGTGTCACAAATTGGTTATAAAAGGCATGTGAGTGAATGCAGGTATGGTCTCCATTTTCTTATTATTATCCAGCTTTCCCTGTGCCTGGTCCTCCCTGGGATTCAAGGAAATTATAAGACACAGACCCCATCTTTTCTTTTTTCTTTTGGGATTTTTGAGACAAGGTCTCCCTATGTAGCTCAGGCTGCCCTTGAACTCACTCTGGAGATCGGGCTGGCCTCAAACTCATGGTGATCCTCCAGCCTTAGCTTCCCAAGTGCTGGGATTACAGGTAGGCATCACCACACCTGGCTATAGATCCCATTTTAAATCAGTTCATGAATCGTGGCACTTTGGATGGGACTTTCCAGGTGTCAGACAAGTGATATAAATAAACTGCACAGGGTCAGGGGGGGTACGGTCACCTGAGCCCTGTGTCAGTCTCCCACAGTCCCTGAGCCCTGTTCCTTCTGCCTTGAAGCCCCTGACCCTCTGAGAGGGCCTTTCCCATCTTTTCGGGTCCCTGCCAATCTCAGAAAGGAAGCAGCAGAGGGGGAGCCCAGACCTAGGGGAGGCTCGTGCCAGCCCTGCTCTCCTCAGGGCCAATTGGAGCAGCAACCAGAGCATGGGCTGTGGGGCAGGTGCCCGAGGGGACACACAGCAGAGCACCAGGCTCCAAGCTCACTTTGAGGGCATCTGTCTAGTTTTGCTGCCCGAAGAAGAGGTGCTTGACATGAGCACATGCTAGAAGATGGAAAGGTATGTAGGAGCCACCGTGGTGGCAGGAACAGGGCCCAGGTTTCCTGCTTCTCCAGCCTGCAGTAGCCAGGCTTTGGGTGGTGGCTGCCCTGGTCCTCAAATACTAGGTCTCCTGTTCTGTTTTGCAGGGTGACACTGTGGGTGAGCAGCAGCCCAGCCAGGGTCTGCTGGAGGTCTGAGACCACATCTCATTCCTATGTCCCCAGCACCCAGCAGGCACCAGGCACCATCTGGTGAATGAATGAGTGAATGAATGAATGAATGAATAGGTAGAACCAGGCTCAAGGAACCAACACTCCTGCATTCCCCTGGCCCTGTGTCACAACAAGTCAAGTAGGAACCCCTGCGTTTCTCTGGCTTCTGCACTGGCTTCCCAGGAGGGTCATCAGTGCCCAGGTCCCACACAGCCTCCTCCGTGTGTCCCAGCAGCACAGAGGCCACTTGCTGGATGAAGGGAGCACGTTCCAGTTCCCCGACCTGCAGCCTCCCTCCCTGTACAGCCCAAGCCCTTAGGCTCCCGCTCCACCCTTCCTGGCTTCCCCAGGGCCCTGCCCACAGCTGGCATTTGTGAACCACTCCCACCAAACATCAGCCTCATAGCCTTGTCCAGACAACCCACCTTTGGCTTCCAAAAGGTTTCACCTTTTGGGGTCCTTGTCCTTTTGCCTGAAGGGCCTAGAGAAGCAGGGGAGCCAGAGTTTGAGAGTGCTTTAGAATGCATGCCCTGCTGCTCGGCCTTCTAAGCACCCCTGCACTGCTTTCCTAGAGCTGCTGTAACAAACTGTCACATCCTTAGTGGTTTAAAACAACACATTTCAGCTGGGCGTGGTGGCACAGGCCTGCAATCCCGGCACTCTGGCAGGCCGAGGCAGGAAGACTGCAAGTTCAAACCCAATCTGGACAACTAAGCAACTTAGCGAGATCTTGTTTCAAAACAAAAAATTAAAAAGGGCCGAGGATATAGCTCAGTGTGAGTTCAGTCTGGTTCAGTCTCCAGTACACACACACACACACACACACACACACACACACACACACACACCCCTTTGATTATCTTACAGTTCTGTAGGTCAAAATCCAAATTGGGTTTCATTGGGCTGAAGTCAAGGAGCCAGCAGAACTATGTTCCTTCTGGAGGTTTTCAGGGGACAATCTGCTTTCTGGCCTGTTCCAGCCCCTAGGGGCCAACTGCATTTCTTGGCTCCTGTCCTCTGCCCTCTTCGAAGCCGGCAGCATAACAGCCTCAATAATCACTATCCCCCATCTCCTCGGCTTCCACCTGCTCAGCTTCTCCCATGGCCTCCCTCACCTCCCTCTTACGAGGCCCCTGGCGATGGCGTGGGGTCTCCACAGACAGCAGGGTGATCCCCGCCTCCAGTCCTCCACTTGGTCACATCAGCCATGGGAGGGACACCATCATAGGCTGCAGGGATTAGGGTGCCCACTTCTCAGGGAGGGGGTGCATCCTGCTGCCTGCCTTACCCAGCCCAGTAGGCGACACCTCTGCTCCAATGGCTCCAAGTGAGGTACTCTCACCCCTCTCATTCGGGTGAGACCAGGCCGAGGAGCTCCAATGCCTTTGGCACTGGGCTTTGGGGACAGAGGCACCAAGGCCAGGTGCATGCAGTTTCCCTCTTAAAGGACATGGGCTTCGAAGTGGAGCATGGGCTTCCCGAGGGTAGGGAGTGCATCACACAATCAATCATTCCCAAGTCCCTGCTGGGTGCCAAACCCCCAAGAGTCTGGCCAGTGGTGGAAAGATGGCTGCACAAACATGTCCCTGCTCTGACTGAGCTCAGTCACCAAAGCCCATCATGATCACGCTGTCTTGTGCAGGGGTGAATAATTACACCCTCAGATCAAAGACATGATGCACCCAACACCCAGAACTTAAGAATCTGTTCTGCACTTGGAGGAGGAATCAATCAGGGATCAAAGATCTCACAGGAAGGTGGAAGCTCATGAAGAAGAGGGAGGGTGATAGAGAAGAAGACTCCACAGAGAGACGGGCTGTGCAAAGGCCCTGGGGTGTGGTATCCTCTAGGACCAGGAAGCAAAGAGAGCAGCAGGAAGACAGAAAAGCAAAAGGAGCAGCATTCAAATGAGGCTGGAGAAGGGGCTGGGGCCAGACTCTTCCAGTCTAGTGGGATTCTGGTCATCAGTCTCCAGGTGGCAGAGAAAGGCCTTTGCAATACACAGGGATGCAATATAGAATGAATGAATGGATGAATGGAGAATGAATGAATGGGTGAGCCTCTCTCCATTTGCTCCCCCACACCAGTGACCTACCCCATCCCCCTTCTGCACGGCAACATTTAAATGGGACCTCCAAGGCCTGCATGCTTCTTTATTTATTTCCCTGTGGCTGCCGTGATGTCCCGTGCACGAGCAAGCGCTCATGGAAATGCCTGTAATCACCAGCACACTTTAGGCATTACTTCCACACCATTTAGGGCTTTCCGCCCCAGTAGCTGCTGCTGCCTCGCCTCTGTCTCCGTCTTTTGGGTTGTGTTAGGTGGAATTCTTTCCTTTTTCTTTTTTTAAAGGTTTGGTGGCCCCTGAAAGTGTGCAGGACCTGATGGTTTGGGGGAGGTGACCAGGAAGACAATGCTTTGCAGAAATTTATTCTTCTTCTCCCACTGTCCTGGCTCTGAGCCAGCTCTGACCAGGGAAGGGGAAAAATTCGTTCTAGTTGCTAAGAAGCCTTTAAAGATTTTTGTGTTTTCCCACGAAGGCCTGAGATCGGGCTGCTGATATGAACTGCAGCTATGTAGGAGGCTGAAGGGGCTGGAACACAAGAAAGGTCACCTCGGGAGAGTCCTTCCCCTAACCAAATACCCTCCCCCGTGCTGGCTTCTCCAGACTCAGGGTTGTCTCTCCTGGTGGCAGCAGCTTTACAGTAAACCCCAAATCTGAGTGGATTTTCGGGGGATAAAATATATGTGTACTTGCTTGGGGGCAGAACACAGAGAATAAGATCTGAGACTAGTTATGTGACCTTGCGCAAGTTACCTACCCTCTCTGAGCCCATTTCCCCAGCTATACCATGAGGACAAGCCTACCTCTCTTAGCAATATGGACAGCTACTCTGAATGTTGAAGGAGATGATACAATAGAAAGGGACCTGCTTTGTGTTATCCCTTCCCTCCCTCTCCCTCAAGTTTCCACCACTCCATTCAGCCCTCCGCTAAACAGACGCACTTTCCCCACCCAGCCTCTGACCTAGCACCATGAGCACCCACAGGGAGAGGTGTCCAGAGGGGATGGCCATGGGGGACAGTCCCTCTAGTGCACTTGGTGTGAGGCTGTCCATCCCGTGTCACCTGCTCCGTGGAAACCCTGTGTCAGCACACTGCATTGGATTAGGGACAGTGAGTTTCCCAGGGGTACACAGCAGTTACAAAGTGGGGCCCGGCTTCCAGGTGGTCTGTGGAGCCCCACGTGCAGCATCCTAACCAGGTAGAAGGAAGCAGCTGCCAGTCCAGGAGCTCGTGTGATGCTAAACCTCGAGGATGTGTGAGACAGTGACCGTGGGCCCCGGCAACCTGTGAGGTGGGAGTCAGGATAGTGGCACCTCTGGGGAGGGGCTGCTAGGGGCTGCCAGAGTCCCCCTTCCTTCCTTTTTTTTTGTTGTGGTGCTAGGGATTCAATCTAGAACCTTCGCTGAGACATATATATATTTAGCTCTTTAAAATTTTGTTTAAAAAAAACACTGGATCTTGCTAAGTTGCCCAGACTGGCCTCCAATTTTTGATCCTCCTGCCTCAGCCTCCCAGAGTGCTTAGATTACAGGCCACTATGCCCTGCTTCAAAGTCTGTCTCTTGATCTGAATGCGGTCACACAAACGCTCTCACTTGGCAAGAAATCACAGAGCTGAACACATGATTGTTCACACCTTCACATCTATGACCCAGGAATATGCTTACTCGAAAAAGAAAAAAGCCTAAAAAATGAAAAAATAAAATAAAAATCACAGAAGCCTGGGAAGGACCATTGGAGAAAATCCTCTAGTAGCTCAGCCATGCCAATTGCATGAAGTTTTAAGCTTGACACCTTTCTGTCCTACCTGTCTTTGATCCCCACTGTATTCATGCTTTTCTTATTGCTATGATGAAATACTTGAGGCTGGGTGAGTTATAAGGAAAAGGTTTGTTTCAGCTCTAGTCTAGGGTCAAAAGCCTGCATCTGGTGAGGGCAGAGTCCCCTGGGCTGTGCGGGGACACACAGGGCCTCCCATGGCAAGAGGCAGAACACCTGTCTTCCATGAAGTCCAGGATTCAGGCAGGGGCTCCACCCTGACAAACTCCTCTAATCCTGACCCCCTCCCAAAATCCCCTCTTCTAAATACACTAACCGATTAAGATTTCTCCCTCCTAATACCTCACCCCAGGGGTTCCATTTTAACATGAACAGCTGGGGGAAGCACTGTGACCATACCCAACTCCTAGCTCCTCAAGAGTGGACAGACCCAGGACCAGCAGCCACCTAGCTGTCAGAGCTCACCCTGCTGACTCACTCAGCTGCCCCAGCTGGGTGAGTGTGAACGGCACCCAAGACTGAGGGGCCACCCACTGGCCCGAGCCAGCTGGTCCTGGGAAGGGAAGGCCAGGCCATGGTCGGGAGGCAGAGGGTCCCCTGGGGTTAGAAGCTAGGATGAGTGTGCACAAGGAGTAGCCCTGAAGAGTGGGGACTTCAGGTCTCCTGGAGGGAAGGGCTGGGGCTGGGCTCTCATGGCCCCTTCTGAGAGAATAACACGGGCAAGTGCTGCACCTTGCTCATCCATACAATGGGTCACAGAGAGGACCTGCCTCCCCACCCTCTCCCACCAGCTCCTTCCTGGGGGGACACGCCCAGCTTGGCTCAGTGGTGGAAGGAAGTTGGTGCAGCAGGACTGGATGCTGGCATCTTAGGGACAAGCACAACACCAAGCCCGGGCTGCAGGAATGTGAGACTGCAGTGGGTACAGAGGACAGGAAGGGCAGTCATGGCCACAGCTTGCAGCGCATGTAAATGGATGGATCCCTGAAGTGTAAGGTCTGTGTGGGGCAGCCTGGGAGGTGTGGCAGAGCTCAGCGGGCAGTTGCAGGCAGAGGAAGGGACTTCCATGCCAGCTCCCTCCCTCTGGGGCAGGACTGGGAGAGGGGACCAGCCTGAGCCCATGCCCTCCTGGACAAGGACGTGACCGGGAGTCCCCTCTCTGAGGCTGGCTGTCCCCGTGCCTGAGAGGTGGGCCGGCCGCTTGATGATGAAGACAGTGAGCAGGGAAGATGGTATTGTACCTAGTGATTATACCCGGGCGCAATCTGCCGGCGGCGGCATTATCTCATCTGGTGAGAAGAGCGGGCTTTTTAATAGACGGACAGGCAGTTTCCACTTAAGGTTATTATGAAGAGAGAGAGCCCAGCCCCTCACGGCTTCTAGCCAGTGCCACAAAGTTGCAAAGTAATTAAAGGCTGCTAAGGAATCAGAGAAATTATAATAATTCCATCCACCGAAAGCACTCTCCTGTTTTCCTCTTCCTAGTCGGAAACAAGGTGGGTCAGGCAGCCCACAAACACATTATCACAGCCCACTGTGCCTGCTCTGCAATGTCGGGGGCTGCCAGGCCTGTCCCCAAGCTGTTGTGACAATACTTAAACTTGTAAGGATAAGTAGAAGGGCTGAGACAAAGTCCCAGCGCCATGGAGACAGGAGGAAGAGCGGCAATGTGCTGTGGTCAGCCCGAAGCCCGGCACCTTCGTGGCACCAGTGTCCTGCATCCAGAAGGCAGCTGGGGCTGGGGGCTGAAGGAGTCTGGCAGGATAGCTCGGGACACTCAGGGCCCCTGGGGACATGGTGTGTGCCTCTGGCAACAGGGATGGGCTCTGTTTCATAGGTTCTGGAAAATATGTCCCGGAGAATCTTTCCCAGCCACCTCTAACTGGCTGGGTGGCCTCAGAGAAACCTGCACCCTCTCTGGCTATGTTGACACCTACAGAGTGTGTCAGTGTGTGGTTGGTATAAGGGACCATGAAGTCCCTCTGTGCTGGTTTCAAGGAGTCCATGGTGGACACTCGAGCTGTTAGACTACTTACTTCTCAACAGCTCTGTCCTCGTTTTTTTCCTTGTCATGTTTCTATGCCATGTTTCCTAGCTCCCCCTGGACTGTCAGCTTCTGGCCACTGACACCTAATATCAGCCCCTCAGTCCCTGGTGATGCAGGCTTCCACCCAGCTCCCTGCATGTCCTGGCAACCTTCCCAAGGCTCTTGGGGGATTTTCACAACAAGTGTCACAGCAGCCATCTACCAAGTGCTACCTTTGCGCCTGCAAAGTTGTCCACATGTCCCCGTGGAATGTTACAACTCCATGCTCCCTGCTTCACAGACGAAGGTGCTGAGGATCAGAGGCTCCTAGCCCTCGGAGGCTATGTGTGTGGCCTTGTTCCAGGGTGCTTCGGTGGGATCCAGGCCCTGTGTCACAGTCAGGTACGGGTCCTCACGGCCCAGAGTGAGGTCAGAGCTGTTCCTGGCTGCAGAGGGGGGGCCTCCCTAGACTGCTGAATCCCAAGCCCACCCCATCTAGCATTCCCACTACCTGCAGGAAAAGGGGTCCATGCAGAGGCCCACACCCTTCTCCAGACAAGGAGCTGAAAGGTGACCCACGGCTTTTAGGAACTCAGGGCCATGAGCCCATCCACAGAGCCTGAGTCAGGACAGCAGTGACTGGCAACTTCCATTTCAAGACTCTTTAATGGACCAAGGCACAACAGAAGGTGTCGCAGCTTGAGCCAAGAATCCCTAACACCTTCGAGCTGGGCTCCGTGAAACCAAACAGTAATTTTCATGGCATGAGAGTTCCCTCCACTCCCGCTTCTGAGCTGTCCTCTTTCTGTGGGTGCCCACAGACCCTCCCCACAGGCCGGAAGGAGTTGTGACAGTGGTTATGGGAGTCACGGGTCCTAGACTTCTCTCCACTGGATGGCAGAGGGAGCAGGGGACCCCTGAGTACATGGAGAAGCCAGGCTGAGCTCCCTGGGTCCCAGTTAAAAGTGGGGAATAGAGATTTATTCTCTCCTGGCACCTGGGAAGCAGGAGGAGGTAGCAGGAAGGCAGTTAGCCTGGGGTGCGGCAGGGATCACCTACTTAACACAAACAGTGCTGTGTGCCCACTGGTGACTGCTATGCAGATGGAGCACATGCCAATCTGGCAGGTGGGGAGGACTTGAACAAATAGGGACTTGTTTGGTCTGAGGTTCTCTCCTCTATAAAATGCAAAGACTAATTCTCTCCCAACTGACAGAGGTGTCATGGGGACAAATGAAAGATAATGAAATCTCTCGGAGGGACAGAAGATGAGTTATTTAAATGAGTGCAGCCCCTCAGCACAGTGCAGAAGCAGGCAGCCTGGTGCCCATGGGCATGTGTGTGAGTGTGTGGTGTCTTCCTGCAAGCCCACCGCCCACCATCCAGGGTGCTGGAAGCTGTGGCACCTGCCTGCTGTGACAGAAGAGGGTCCTGGGTATTTGTCACTATGCCAATGCCGAGGGAAGACAGGAGAAGGGACAGAGCCTCAGGGTGCTCACAGAGAGGCATAGAGACATTGTCCCAAACTGGTGAGGCCAACCCACCCTGCTCTGGCCAGCAGGAGGCCGAGCCTGGGCTGATTAATTGGTCTCTCCTTCCCAGATCAATAAGCCAGTGGTTATGGATATAGAGGGCCGCAAGCACTGTGGCCCCAAGGTATAATTTAATATGGGTTGTCAAGGGGCTGCTTTCCCTGGCACAGGGGGCAATGACATCTCGTGAGTGAAGCTGGCACCACGGGGACGCCCCCTCCCCGACCTGTCACTGCAACCTGAGGATGCAGTTTATAAATCATGCAGCACCTGACAGGCACATGCCCCTGGGGTGGCTGGCGATGGTGCAGCCCTGGGGGTGCTAATAAGTCAGCCTCTTTGGCCAAGTTCACCTCCACACGCTCCAGGCCTTGCCCAGCCACCACTCCAGGGCTTCCTACATGCCACAGATGAGGCCATGGCTGAGGTCCAAGACCTGGCAGGCATCAGAGGGCACCAGCTCATAGCAACGAGCTCTCAGGTCTCAGGTGTCACAGGTGGAAATGGGTGGGACGTCTGTGTGCACCAGGCTGCCCTGCACCCCGACCCGGATGGTGCCCCTGACATAAGGGAAGCCCTCACCCCAGGGAAACATGCGGGGCAGGGCAGAGGCTTCTGTACAAATGCTCCTTTCATCCTCACAGTCATGCAACAAGCAGGGGGAGGAGCAGCACAGTGCTTTCCTTAGTGAACACCTCTAACCCTTTGATCAACACTCTTGAGCACCGTGCACATGCAGGTGGGCTGGTGCTGAGGACGCCATGTCCTTGCTTCCTCCAGCACAGACAGGTATACAGTGATAACATCTGCAGCCATGACTGCTGGCCAGGCGCTTGCCCATCCTGGCACTGTGCTGAACACCTCACACACCTGATCTTAGTGACTGGAACCTCGTGCCGGCAAGTGCAAGGCGGGCATGGCTATTTCCATTTTGCAGGTGGAAGTGAAGCTAGTGGCCAAAAGCCAGGCAATCGGACCCTGGGTCCTCCCCCCAGGCCCATCATAGTACCTGCCGAGGACATGTCACTGACCTCACTAAGAGCAGATCTGTGGGTGCCACCTGGGAATGGTGGCTGTGACTGCCTGTCAGTGTGGAGAGGGGTCAGGAGGTCCCAGAGGACAGCAGGGCGCTGGGCACACAGGAAGCCCTCAGTGACACCAGCAACTTATTCCTGCCTTGTCCTAGGAACGAGTTACTGGTTTCACTGACAAATGACCTCTTTTCCTCCCCGCTGTCCCTCTCCAGCAAGGAGGTCCAGGGGATAATTCTCATCTGTCCTCATTAAGTGACACAGAGTGGGGGGCAGCCAGGTGGCCAGGGCCAGGACCCCCACCTCGGACCCTCTCTCTCAGGCTCCCGTTATCTCCTCCAGACCCAGCCCTCCCTGCAAACAGCCTTGTCCACACCTCACAACTGGTCACCTGAAGCCATCAATGACAAGGATCTGTGAGGGACCGGAGCATCACCAAGACCTGGGCAGAGACCCAGGGACCCATTGCCAGCTGGGCTTTGTTTCCATGAGGCAACTGTGGGGACCTGCCAGGGACAGATACCCATACAGCCCCAGTCCATCCTCAGCAGTGTCTCTCATCAGGGGTTAGAATTCACCCGTCTTTGGAAAATTCTAATATATGAAAAGAGACCAAAGTATCCCAGAAACTGAATGACATTCCGAGACATCACAGTCTCCTCTAACAAACTCCTACTCACACTATGAGGGCCCAAACACATAATCCCCACATGTAGACCAATGCTGTACACATGCAAAGTTACTGTGACATTAGGTATAGCTGGACATCCACTTACTTGGTTTTCTCTTTGTAAAATTTCCTTCCCTGAGGACAAAGACCTTGGTCTCAATCACCAGCATTTTACTGAATATACTCTGAGCCACGAATGGACTGAGGACTTTTCCTGCCTATGTTTTTATGGTTCTTACAGCAATCCTGTAAGACAGATACTCTTGCTTATCCTGCAGATGAGAAAATTGAGGTCCGGAGAGGGCTAAGTCACCTGTGTAAAGTACACAGCTGGAAGATGGTTGAGTCCTTTTCACTACCCTGCATGTCCAAGTTGTCTCAGAATCCCTGGGCTCTGCTTAGTAGCTGTTCAACAAATATTTGTTGTATTCATTTTAAAAAATTATAGCTCAGGGCATGGTGGCTCAGGGCATTAGTAGCTGTTCAACAAATATTTGTAGTATTCATTTAAAAAAATTACGGCTCAGGGCATGGTGGGTCACATCTGGACTTTGATGGACAGGCAGAGTTGTGTTGGGCCAGGTGGACGAGGTACAATGAGAAAAGCACAATGTGTGTGAGGGACACAGTGAACCAGCCCCTGGGTGGAAGGGAGGCACTGAAAGGTGACACCAGGAGATTCACAGGGAAAAGTAGGTTGAGTCCAGGTGGACAGAAGCCGAGACTGCCAGCTGAGCCTGGACTTCTCAGAACTTCAAGGACATGGTGACCCTGAGACTCCTGGATTCCTTGTCCTAGAGGCTACCTGGAACCGTGTGACTTCTAACCATACACTTGCCTCTCTTCCAAGCACTCCGGCACTAGGGTCACCTCCCCTGGATGCAGTGAGGGGCCAAGAGGTGGCCCTGGAGGGCCAGGATGGGGACAGCGCTGAAGGTCGGCGAGGCAGGCACGCGGCCCTGACGGAGGCAACGGAGCAGCACCGCTGGGCACAGACACAGGCAAACACGTTTGAGCAAATTGGCACGCCATAAAAGTCTATTACAGCAAATCAAACAGCAGTCAGCATGACAGCCATTAGCTTGAAATGAATACACGGGGACTTAATGAGGTCTGTCGAGGCTGGCTTGGTGAATTAAGTTGCCAATTCTAGCAGGATTTCCCTTTTCTTTACGGACTTGAAAGCATCCACGCTGCCTCGTTAGGGCTTCGACAAGTGAATTGCAGGGCCTTTCACCCTGATAAAATGGATAATTACATGGAGGACAGCAGAGTGAGGGGAGAAAGGTGGGCGGGAGGGGAACGGAGAACAAACAAACCCAAACACGCACCTGCTTGGCTCCTCCCGAGCAGGGACCGGGCTGGGCAGGCTGGGAGGCTGTGCCTGCCCTTGAATGGCCTCCCACAGCCTGCTATTCCTGGCTTTGGGCTGGGGTCCCTGTGGGCCAGGCTCCAGGCAGTGTGGATGCGCTGAAAGTTCTCACTCAAGCCAGGCTGCCTTTGAGACCACTCAGAACCTCTCTAGAGGTGGTCCCACAGGGGCCCTCAAACCTGGCGGGCCTCAGTGCTGGCACAGGAACTTAAAATGCAGATTCCTTCGCTGCTCTCCCTAGCTGACTTGGCAGAGTTGCAGGGCGAGGAAGGTGCCTCCTGACCAGTCCCCTGGGACATTCTGCTGTGGAGTGTCTGGGACCTTCCGATTCGTCACTTTCCAACATGCAGGGCTGGATGGCTTCAGAGGCAAGCACCCCTCTGCTTGCATACGTCTAGGGATGGGGAGCTCAGCACATCCTCAGCAAAGCAGTGTGAGCATGCACAGTGCAGGCGCGTTACTAGAAAGCTCTCCTTGCACAGATCTGCACTGCTGCCATCCCGCAACTTGCTCACTGGGCCTGCTCCTGACTTCTGGGCATGTGGACCCAACTGCTATCAGGGCTCAGGGCTGGAGGAGTGGCGGTTAGGGAAGAAAGACTGGCTGTAGTGGCTGAGACCACCAAGAAGCAGCTGAATAGACAGAGCCTCCCACTCCAATGCTTCGCCATCCCTAAGGAACAATCTAGCCCTGACTGGGAGGAGCTTTTCCTTGTGGGCTTCATCCTTGGGTTACGGGATATCAGCTCCCCAGCAAGGGGCTGCTCTGACAAAACAGTCTGATAGCTGTAGGGGCCAAAGTCACCAGAGAGACAGGACAGGTCTAAAGTTCGGTACCACTATGACTAGAAGCCACAGGTCCTTCACTCCATCCTCCCTCTCCCATGATACCCACAGAGCATCCACTGCCACTTCCACCAGGTTCTGCTGGAAACCCGCCTCTTCTAGGAAGCCAACAGAGACTTTCTGCTCTCTGTGGCAGCCCTTGCACTCAGGCCCACCAAGGTCTTCAGTACCCACTCACCTCTTTTCCCCTATTTCCCGGGGCTACATTCTCATCCCTTTCACATCCAAGGCCTCTGCCACTGAGTTCACTTCTTGGGCAGAGGCTGGGGGATCCAGGATGAATCCATGCACATAAAGAACCCCGGGCTTAATTTCCAGGCAGGGCCAGCAGGCCCCCAGCCCGGGCTGGAGCCAGGCAGCTCAGGTGACCACACAGACCAGGTTGGTGGCTCAATGGCCTCCATCCAGCTGATACCACAGCTGGATGAGCAGCCAGCCACAAGCAGGGCATCAAATATCAGGGCTGCAGTGACCGAAGAGGTCTACACAGCAGCAAGTACACCCTGTGGGCCTCCCTCCAAGGACAGTGTGTCCTTGCAGCTGGCCCCTCGCTGCCTACACTCTCCCATCAGATGGGCAGGAGGCAGAGGCCACCTTATCCTGTCTGCCATTCCATTTGTTACATAAGGAACACTACGGCCCAGAGAGGTCAAGTGACATCTTAAACAGATCCAGCAATCTGGGAGCAGGGCAGGGGCTCCATCTGGTCTCCTGCCTCCTATCAACTCACACTCCATGGCTCCCTGGGCCGCCAGGAACAAGCTGGCACAGAGCCAAGCCCACAGCAGACACTTGACAAATATTTGCTAAATAAATGAATGGCGGAAGGGGCTTGCTGCTTGGAGAACCCCAGGGGTCCCAACAAGGCTAGATGCTACAGGACTCACCTACGAAGGAGGAGAAGGGATGGGCTGGGGACAAGGGACACAACCCCTGTCCCCTTGCCTCTGCTGCTGCCCGCTGCCCCCCTTGAGGGAAGATGCAGGGCAGCCGTGCCTGCCAGGATGGCAGCTGAGCAATGGGTCCAGGGCTCATTAACTCTGAGCCGTGCCCTTGGTTTCCGAGCCCAGCCCCAGAGTGCAGGCTGGCACGTAGAGCCCCTTAATTAAATTAGGGAGACTTCCAAATGAGAGGGAGCCCAGAGCCAAGCTGCAGTCTCCAGGCACACCGGCCAGAGCACAGGGCCCCATGCCCCTCATGCTCAGGACAGCAGCCTCTGCCTGGCAGGGGAAGGCACGGGCACCCTGGTACTTCTCCACCCTCACACCTGGCCTCCCACCCTCCATCTGGCACCAGGGTAGGACTCTTGGCTCTCAGATGAGTTGTGAGGGCCAGGCTGGAGACAAGGGACAAGACATTTTCCTCCCTGAGGGAGTCTGAACCTACCCTGGGAGTCAGGAGGCTCAAAGTCACAGCTATGTGACCCTGGGCAAGTCACTCTCTCACACCAAGCCTATGGGACATTCTCTCAAGACTCTCTTTGTTCCCTGACCCAGCGACTGATAAAGGAGTTACAACCCAGATGCCAAGGTGCCAAGCTGACTTTCCAGAGGGTTCCAGCTTGCATCATTCCTAGTTAACCTTGACCCTCTCTGCCCGACCAGGCTCACCATATTCAGCATCTTTGTATCGCTAACTGACAGTGCATAGGACAGCCTCAGCCACCGTGGTGAGGGACAGCAAGCAACAAGAACCTCAGTGTCATCGGGACCCAGCAGCCAGCTTATTAACGAAGCGTTTGTAATGCAGTAATTTGTACTTCTCAATTACCAGCACTGGCTTGATTTTCCACACATGCACTCATGCACACACACTCAGGGCACACAGACCAGGCATGGGGACTGTGAGGAGAGCACAGGGCCAGGGAAAGCCCCTCCAAGACCTGTTCTCCAAGGCATTGAGGGACCTGATCCTGGCCAAGGCAGGAATGTACCAGTGAGTTGTCTGCTGCCCTACCGAGGCCTGCTCTGGCTGTGAATGGCAGGGAAGAAGCTGCGACACTTCCAACTCCCATGCCCCCTGGCTGCAGCTGCAGGTTTGGCCTCTGCCAGGGCAGGCCCTCTCTCAGGCCTGAGGCTCCCGCCACCCACTGCCCAGCCATGCTCCTGACCACGGGTGGGTCCTCGGTTGTGAGAGGTGCCAGCTTGCTCAACAACTAGTAGGTGGTAGGCAGGAAGAGCTGGAGCTGCTCTTTGCCCAGCTGGATGGCTGTCCACTCTGCCCAAGTGGCCTGGAGCAGCCAGCCCGGTACCCTGGCCAGGGCAACCCTGGTAGCTCCTACCTCAGGGATGCGCACGCTGTAGGGCTGGTTGTGAAAGGTGGGCGCGTTGTCATTAACATCCCCGACTTGGATATTCACCTTCCGTGTGATCACCTGGCAAGAGAAGGGCACAGAGTTGGCACTGCCACCTGCCACTGGACTCTTCTCCACTACGCCACCTGTGGGACACTGCCAAGCCCAGCACATGCTTCCCAGGGGACCAGGAGCCTGGGAGGACACTCACCCCCTGGTGGTCGCTGACAGAGAACTCCACTGTGAACTCGGACTTTGTCTGGAAGAAAGAGGAGAGAGGGAGGAAGGCAGAGTTAGAGAGGTGCTGAGGTTCTGAGGCCCTGGCCTGGACCTGGACCAGGTTGCAGGGGCTGGTCCTGCCCAGGAGCTGGTCTGGAACTTCTATCCAAAGGCATTCCCCAAACTTTTGGGTGGGGACAGCAGGTGTGGCATATGCGCCTTCCTTAAGGAACAATAATAGAAGGCCAGGGATGTAGCTCAGTGGCACCATGCCTACCTGGCAAGCACAAGGTCCTGAGTTCAATTCCCAGTACAAAAAAAAAGGGCCGGGGATTTAGCTCAGTGGTTCTAGCACCTTCCTCACAAGCTCAAGGTCCTGAGTTCGATCCCCAGCACAAAAAGAAAGAAAGAAAGAAGGAAAGGAAGGAAGGAAGGAAGGAAGGAAGGAAGGAAGGAAGGAAGGAAGGAAGGGGCGAGCAATACTGGAGAAAAGTCAGGAATCTTGGGTGTCAGTCTTGGCTCTACCTCAAAGTTGCAAGTCTGCCAGGCGCAGTGGTACACATATGAAATGCCCTCTACTCAGGAGGCTGAGGCAGGAGGACCAAAAGTTCAAGGCCAGTCTAGGAAATTTAGGGAGACACTGTCTCAGTATAAAAGGACCTGGGGCCATGGCTGAGGGGCGGGGACCTAGGAGTTTAATCTCCAGTGTCAAGGAGAGGGCAAGGGCTGAGGTATGTCACACCTTTACCTTCCTTCCTTTGCTAAGGACCACTGCGTCCTCATCTTCTGCTTCTCTAGAAAATGCCTTTGGAGGAGGATTTGGTGGTGGTGGAGGTCAGCTCTACATCTACAAGGATGACCCCATAGTCTGTCCCTCTTGCCTATCTGATGTTGCCCCTTGCTTGGAGACCGCCCGGTGACCCATGTCCTGACATCAGCTTGGCCCTTGAAGAGGAATGCCTCTCAGACACGGAGATGCTACTGCAGGGTCAGAGTGGGCCTCGGAGGAAAGCCCCCAAAGACACTGAGCCGCCCTTCTACCAGCATCTGCTCCTGCCCCCAGGAAAGGACGGGAGCAGGGATGTGGGCACGTCATACCTCTCTGTCCAGCGGCTGCCGGAGCCACACCACGCCAGTGTCCGGCTCCACAGCAAAGAAGCGGGAGGCCTCCTCCCCCGACACGCCAAACACCAGGGGGTCGTTGTCCATGTCCCGGGCCAGCAGCTGGGTCACAGAGGAACCTGAAGTGACCAAGGCAGAGAACAGAGGGCAAATAGTGGAGGTCAGGCGCATTCCTTACCATCTTGCTTGCGTGGCTGAGTTCCCAGCGGGAAGCAGCGGCCCACAAACCCCTAGCAGGTCACAGGTCATCACAAGACCCTGTGTGTCTCTGGGCTCTGATAGGCTCCCCCTCCCATCCTTGCCCACTTGTCACAGTGCCACAGTACCTACATGGCTACACCATCATTCACCATGTCCTGGGTGTGTGCTGCCACTCTGACTTCCGCCTGCCCCCCTTTTTTCTGATTTTGATTTGGAAACTCCCTTCTCCAAGTGGCTCAGATGAAGGTAGGGCCCCAGTGCTTCCATTCCTATGCTCCAAGACAGGCACAGAAGTTGGCCCTAGCCAATCAGAGCAGTCCATCTCCCTGGTCACAAAGGTTGGTCCAAGGATATGCAAGTGAGCCAAACGAGCCATCTTTTCCTAGATCCCACATCTTCCCTGGGCAGTCTTCTGAGATAGCAGCCCACTTCCCTGTTTGCCCTTGACTAAGGCATTTCCCAGCTTTTGTGTCCAAACCTAGAAATACCAGCAAACTGAGATAACTGGTCACCCTGGCTTTAGAAGGCCCTTAAATTCCCAGGAACTATACCCAAAATGGCACATGACTGCAGTGTGTCGTTTTTCTGAGGAGGTCTTGCATCTTCCTGGTGCTGGGGTGGGGGCAGTTGGAGCAGACCGTGGCGTGAAGCACACTCTTCTTTCCAATGTTCAGCTTACCCGATAACATGGGACAGAAACCTTCTCTTACTCCAAAACTGACGCTCGTGTTTACTGAAGATCAAATGAGGGAAGGAATCTTATCTTAAAAAGTGCGGCTAATGAGCTTTGTAAGTGAACTTTTAAGAGGTCAATTCCAACACGACAGTGATAGCTAAGGTTTTTGGGCCCTGATCAGGAGCCAGGCCCCAAGCTTGGCAATTCCCATGTGCAGTGCCATTGAATTTAGTCCTCACTGCAAATCTCCCTGCTTATCTGATAAGGCCAAGAAGAGTGATTGTGTAATTTCCTAAGGCCTCCAAGCTAGCAGAGGGCACAGCTGGAATCCACAGCCCAGGCGTTCAGGGCCCAGAGCCCAATCTGTCTCCACACCTTGCACATCTCCACACCTGACAGCAATCTGTAGACGTGATCCCAACAGACCCCAGTTGGAAGCCCAAACTGGAAACAGAAGGTTCTGGGTATCCATGGGGCTCTTGGGAGACACTGGACCCTCCATCCATCCACACAGATTCCCTCATTAAATCCTCCCGGCAACACTGGTGGCCATTATTCTACCCATTTCACAGATTAGGGCATCAAGGCTTGGGGAGGCAAAGCAGCCTCTCCAAGGTCAAACAGCAGAACAGCAGTAGGTGATGGGAGGATGCAAAATATGGGAGGAGGGAGGAGTTGTAAAATCATAGAACAAAGCTGCAATAGCTGCAGAGTCCAAACTTCCCACTTAGAGAGAGAGAAGCTGAGAGTATTTAGTAAATGCCTGAAATCACACGGTGAACTTCTCAGCACTTGAACCCAAATCTCCAAACTCCCACAATCTCGGCTCAAAACTTTTTTCCTTCTAGATGCGGAGAAGGGGGTATGTGAGAGCCATAGACAAACTGAGCAAAAATCTTTCCAAAGTGTCTGCATTGCTCAGTGACCAGGAACATAGTGAGAGCAGAATATGCCATTTATTGAAAAAGATAGAACCTAAAGCTATAAAAGAATTCCACCCCCCAATCCCAGATGTCCAAGAATACACAGGCTTCTCCCTTGCCAACATTTAGCAAATACTGAATGACTTCCCAGTGCACCAGGCAGATTCTAAACCAGGAACCAAGGCCCTTGAGGTCCTCATCCATGGTACAATGTCCACAGCAGCCTGCAGTCCCCAGAATTCACCTGCAGCTCCTGGGACAGCCAAACCCAGGGCAGGACAGAAGGCTCAGCTGTAGCTAGCCAATGGTATTCTGGGAAGGCCACAGCAGCCCTCCAGCCAAGGTCAGTGACTCGGCTTGATATCCCAAATGGCTCAGGCCCGACACTGAGGTCCTCCTAAAAAGGGGGGCACTGGGTAGGACAGGGATGGGGCCATCAGCTGCTGTCACCCACCCTGTAATTTCCTGGACTTTTATCCATTTTCCCCTCAATTATGTGCTGCTCAAAATGGTCCTTTTCAGCTTCCTCACAGGCTCTTGCCTGCTCACGCCTTCTTTGTGTCTCAGGTAATTGCTGGTGACCTTTTCTAAGTGTACTAATTAAAGGTGCCAATTTAATATTATATTTAAGACAAGATGCCCCACAATTTTCCAGCTGGGCACATACTCCCCTACCCAGCGAGGCTCTGGATTCTGTGGGAACTGAGTTGCCCTGGCTTCTCCTGCAGGCAGGGGTCCTTTCTCCATCATCCAAGGTTCCCAGCACTGAGGCCCATCCATGGGGCTCAGCTCCAGCCCAGTGCTCCTAGAAACAGGCAGGGGTGGGCAGGGGAGCCACGTGCAACACTGGCTGGGTAGCTCTGAGGTGTACATGCTACACATGAGGTTTGTCTGAGAAACAGAGAGCCTGCCTTGTGTCTCAGGCCCACAGAATGCCAAGAGCACTTAAAAAAAATTGTGGCAAAATGCACATCACATGAAATTCATCATTTTAACTATTTAAACTGTCTCAATCAGTGGCCGTTAGCACATCTGCAATGGTGTGTAACCATTACTACCAACTAGTTCCACAACATTTGCATCACCTGAAAGGAGACTCATACCTATTAGCTGTCACCCCTCATTCCTCCCTCCCCAGCCCCCGGCAACCACTAATCCACTTTCTGTCTCTATGGATTTGCCTATTCTGGACATTTCCTGTAAAAGTGACCATTTGTGTCTGGTTTCCTTTACTCAGCATCATATTTTCAAGGTTCATCCATTTTATCACATATATTAAACATCATTCCTTTTTTTCCCCATGGTACTGGGGAGTAAACCTGTGGCCTCACACATGCTAGGCAAGTGCTCTACCACTGAGCTGTAGCTCGGCCCCATTCTTCCTTTTAACAGCTGAGTAATACTCTATTGTGCAGATATAACACATCCTATTCATCCATTCTTCAGCCTGTGAACTTCTGGGTTGTTCCCATCTTTGGCTATTATGGACGATGTCACTATGCACACCTGTGAGGAGCAGAATTGCAAGGTCATATGGTAATTTTATGTTGAACTTAGGGAGGAATGTGCAGTGGCTGCACCATGTTACAATCCCACCAGCAATGAGGGAGGCCTGGAGCTCTTTCCAGTGGTAAGAAGAGACCCAAAGACCCACAGCACTGGGGCACCCTTGACAATGGCATGACATAGGCAGGTAGGCGTCCATAGCAGATCCTGCCTGCTAACCCTCAGCACGCACCATTTCCATGCCCACCAGCCTGAGCACCAAATGCCAGCCTCTGTGATTCTTTGCCCAAGGGGTTCTGCCCATCATACCCAAGGGACAGGCCCGAGGTCAGGGAGCTAATGCCCATGGTGGCAGTGCTCAGTGAGTGGCTACTGGACAATGGTGGATAAAGAAGACCAGTTGGGAGTAGAGACCCCAGCTCCCTTACCTCTGAAGGGGAAAACTCAGAGGCATATGTCCTTGCCAGATGCTGGTGCCTCCAAAAGCATAAATAAAGTTCAGTTCTCTACCAGTCTGTAGCATCCTGCTCCAGCAACAGAAAACAGGCAAAGACCACTGGTAATGAATCTTTATGACCTCCTCCCCTTCCCTGTCTTGCATTCTGTGCCCCTTTTCTCTGTGTTTCCTAAGGTCTCCTCCCCAAGAAAACTGCCTGCCCCTCAGTCCTCATCACAAAGCCTGCTTCTAGGGAACCCAGATAAGACTAAGAGGGCATTGGAAGCACACAGAGAGTGCTAAGAGGGAGCTGAGACAGCAGCCCCCACTGTCCCGGCAGAGGACTCTGATGCACAGCCAGGTGTGGAAGTCCTGGTGCTGGTTTAGAGCACGGGGATATTCAAATATTTAACAATGGGCACAGTACAGGCATCAACCAATCAGAAAGGGTGCTGGCCATAAACAACTGGACAGGTGAATACAGCCTGTAAGTCAGCCTGGTTTATGACTCACATTTCAGATGCAGAGAAAAGCTCCTCCAGTCCCAAGATGATTTAAGGGCTCAGTCTTAGGGCTCCTGGCTCAATCAGTGGAGCCAGAGGATTCTCTGTATTCAGTGTCCCCGTCTCCATCATGGGGAAGGGTCACCGCTAGGCTAGCCCCTCATGCCAATCCACCCAGGCTGGGATACAGCCTAACCTCATGGGTGGGAAGCAGACTAGTAATGACCTTAAATCATTGTGCACTCATGTTGGAAGCAATAGCCCAGAGGGGTAAGCAGCCCATGTGTCCATCTGTGGATGGATGGATGGATAAGCAAAATGTAGCATATGCATCCAATGGGGTATTACTTAGTTCTAAAAAGGAAGGACTTTCTGACACCTGCTGCAACATAGGTGAACCCTGACGACAACTAAGCTAAGTGAAATAAGTCAGTCACAGAAAGACAAATATTGTATCTTCTCCCTTTTACAAGGTACCTAGAGCAGTCAAATTTATAGAGACAAAGTAAGATGGTGGTTGAGGAGCTGGGGGAGGGTGGAGTGGAGATTTATTGTTTAATGAGTACCCAGTTTCTGTTTTCAAGATAAAGAGAGTTCTGCAGATTGGTTACATAACAGCGTGAATGTACTTAATGCTACTAAACTGTACACTTAAAATTAATTAAGACAATAAATTTTGTGTATTTTCCAGTTTAAAAAAAATTTAAAAACAAAACAAAGCAGATCATACCTGAAGCCCTAGTGGTCCAGCTCAAGATAATATATCCCACTGCATGAGTTCCCCGGGCTCATGTTCCTCTGGGCCCAAGGGCCGTCTTTCTGCTCCTGAATAGGCCAGGTTTGTGTTTCTGTAAGGAGTGTTACATCGCCAGGTCACTGTACCCAGCGTTCTCCATACTCATGTCCCAGGTCAACCCTTACCATCTTTGAGAGGACTTCCTGAAATACAAGGTCAGCCACACAGTCTAATAATACTTCTGGTCACTCTGTGTCCCCACACCCCATCATATTGTCTTCACAGCCCTTCCTCTCTGAACCAATCCATTTATTTACTTGACTTGCTAACCACCTACTCCAACCTCCTGCCTGCCACACAAGCGCAGGCTCCATGGGAGTGACGGCCTGGCCTGTCACATTCCTGGTGGTGTCCCTAAGCCTAACAGAGCTGCTAGCATCCCAGAGGTACTTGATGAATAAAAGAATGCATCCGGCACCTGCTAGAGGTTTCAGAAAGGACAGCCCCCAAAAGCTGTGTAGATCCTAAGCCACAGCAAGAGGACTCAGTGTAGTAAGTGAATCCCTAACTCTGTACTAATGGACAGAAGACAGCATGCTAATCAAACCCAAACACGGCCCAAACCAGTCTTGGACACCAATGAAATCAGAGTTGGGCACTGGCTGGTGGTCTAGGCTCTGAACAACTGGCCCTGTGTTCTCTCTCTCCTTGGCAGATGAGTATCCTATCCGTGGATGCAAGATCTCTGTCCTGGGCCAGTGTACCCTGTCCTGGAGGCTAGGGGATGGTGAAGGTGGGGATCAGCTCAGCAGACTGCAGAGGTCGCTGGAAGGTGCAGGCCCAGGGACACATCCTCCACCGTGGCCTCAGCCTCTCCACAGCAAACCACATCTGTCTTCCAGGCCAGGGGCAGACAATCTTGGCTTCCCTGAGGCCCCGCTGAGCCATGCTGATGGCTGAGATGACTGTTATTACCATTATTGTTGTTATCTGCACTGAGGGGCGAGGGCCAGGATTGGTGTGCCAGGCTGCTCCCAGAGAGCTGCTAGACAGGGGGGCGGCCAGAAAGTCGGGCAGGACGGGTGGGCTGAGAGGCCTTTTATTTTTTCTGAATTGGAGAAGGATAAAAATCTATGTGTGTTCTAAAACAGAGAGGACTGCAGAATGAATAAAGAGGGAGGAAGGACATTGTGCTTCCACCTGGCAGCAGCATCTTCTCCAAGCACAGACACCCCCACAGCATTGAAACCGTGGTATTTGATGCTCTTCCCAACATGAGCACACCCCTCAGCCCAGGCTGCTATCACCTCCTGCACATCATGGCCTTGCACATTCCAATACCCATGCTGCCACCGCTCCTTCAGCTAGGAATCCCATCCTCCTTCCCTGCCCACCAAGTCCCAGCCAAACTCAGTGCTTGCCCCATGCGCCTCTGCCAGGAGGCTTTCTCCTCTCCCATACCTCTGTGTATATGCCAGAGCTATCAAGCCTGGAAGGCAGAAGCTGTAGTTCTGGGACATGCTTGACAACCTCGCTTCTCTTCTCCACCCCTCCATCATGGATTACTGCTCCTCTAGGGGCCAAGGAGCAAGGCAGTCCCTTTGCTTGCCCACACAGACATTACTAATCAATCACAGCACCGTTTTCCATGGAATTTATAGTCAACTTCAGAACCCTTCCCAACACTGGGTTCCATGCAGCTGCTATCATCAATCCTAAAGACATGTGAAAGCAAACCTCTGGCAATTGGACCTAAAAGGACTTTTAGCAGCTGTGATCTACTATCCCTCTCATCCAGGGGCCAAGGATCTAGTGCTCTGTCCCTCCGGGCGGTTAGGAGGGATAGAATCAGGCTGGAGTCTACAGCCAGCTCAGAAGCAGGGATCAGTTATAGCTGAAAGGAGGATGAAACAGACCAAGCCCCTCCTCACCTTGTCGGAGGAGGAGCCCAGCCCTGCTGTGAGGGACTGTCTGGGTGGGACCAAGGCAGGAGACACAGATGGCAGTCCCCAACCCCAATTCCAAGGCTGTGGGTTATGCCCAGGACTTCCGAGACTCTCAATTCCCCAATGCTATCAGGCTCTGCAACCCCACCGGTGGGAGAGACGTCTACCCTCCCCCTGGCCTGCCCTTGATCCCTGCCACAGAGGGGCTCCTGCCCTCCCTCCCCTGGGGCGGCCCAAGCAGGGTGGCCTTGGAGCCTGCAGTCTCATTTGTCTCTCCTCTGGGATCAGGCAGGCCAGTTAAGCACCTGGATTCCTGGGGCTCATCTCATTTGTCTTAAGTGCCCTCTCTGCTCTCCTGCTTCCGGACAGCTCCTTCCCACTAATCCCCCAGGTTCTGAACTTGGTCTGGCCTCAGAGGAGCTTTTGCGTGCGTGCGTGCGTGCGTGCGTGTGTGTGTGTGTGTGTGTGTGTGTGTGAGATCCCAGGCTCTGCACCTACCCCCCGCCGGGCAGAGGGTAGCAGGGCAGTGAGGTCTGGCATTGGTCCCTCTCCCCACCCACGCTCACTGACAGACCCCCTGCTCTCCACAGAACACCTTGCCCTGGGTAAAGGAAAGTGTCCCTGTCCCCTAAACCCTCAGGCATCTGCACCCGAACCCTGCCTGCCCACTCAGAGCAGACACATGCGCTGTCTACAGGAAGGGCACCAGCATTCATTCCTCTGTGTGCAGGCACTGTCCTGAGGGTGCCATCCTGTCACGTGTCATTTATTTCTCATAATGACCTGAAGGGTAAGGAAACTGAGCCTCAGAGACGTACAGTGACCTACCTGAGGTCACACAGTGAGTCTGTCTGACTCCATCCCTCTCCTGACTCTTCTCACAGAGCCTTCCAGCCAAGCCTGAAAACCAGCAGCGGGGAACACAGTTGTCTTCTCACCCTGCCGGAGGGCCCGACCCCCAGGGGAGCCTCCAGCTGGCTCTAGACTCTGGCCCCAAGGTGAACATCCTTGAGTAAGGCAGGTCTCCCTGCCCCACCCTGGCTTCCCACAGTGCACTTATCCTGGAGGGTGGCCACCTCGCCTGAGAGTCCAAGAGTCCGTAGAGGAAGTGAAATACACATGTACGTTTTTAAATTAAAAAGCCCAAGAGGAAAGGTCAGACATTGAGCATCAATGTTTGAGGGACCTGGCCCTGACCCTACGGACCCCAGATCTCTTCTGCTGCTGGCCCAGAACAGCAGATAAGAGCCATCACTGCTGAGGTCTGCAGAGCTCTGCATGCACCAAGTTCCCATAACCTTTGAGTCACAGAGAGGTTAAGTCACTTGCCCTATGTCACACAGTGAGTACACAGCAGAGCTGGGGTTGTTCACTGAATCTCCTATTATAGTCTTTAATTCATTCCCTCAGCAAACCCAGCAGCTCACATGTCAGGGAGCAGACCCACATTTCCACTGTGATGCACACTTCTTCATACCCACAGGCACACAGGGGGGACATTAAAACAAAGTCTGTTTGCAGACCGGATGCCAGGGGGACTGTTCCTACCCTTGGCCCGTGTCCCTCCTTGACTGTGCCCTCAAGACAAGCATTCCTTGAAGTCCCAGGGCAGGGGTTGAGGGTTTGGGACATGGAGTCAAAGCATATACTCCCATGCTCTGGGAGGGAATCGGCTGGCTCTGGCTCACTCCCAGCTACGACCTTCTGTGTGACCCTGGGTGAATCATTCACCTCTCTGAGCTTCCCCTTCCCCTCTGACACAAGAAGGGGGCTGGAGCCAATGGCCAAAGCACATTGTCCTTGGGAAGAAGCAAAAGCACCCATGGCAAATGAGTTAGCTCCCGTGCCCATGCTGGCCCCGGGCATGGTCTGGGCTGGGTGGCTCAGTGGCTAGTCGATGGTCACACAGCTAAACAGCTAAACAGCTGGCAGGTGGCAGATCTGACATTCAAATTGGTTCCCAGGCTCCCCGTACGTTGCTCTTTCTGCTACAACACACTGAAGTCACATTCAGTTAGCACAGCTACAGCATCCGGGTTCTGTGGGCCACACACACACAAAGCAGGTCCCCAGCTCCAGTGGACAGGACAGGACACAGGCTTCACAGTGTGGCTAAGACACTCCGGGAATAAGCTGCCACAGAGCCAGCAGCCAAGGTCTGTGGGAGACCGGACACTTTTCTCTGTCTAGAAATAGCAGCCTGAGCATGCAATGGCAGTGAATAAAAGAACTCTAGAATGTTCGGTCTGACCTTCCCTAGTCCTTGCCGCAGCTCCCAGGCCCATGGGGGGCCGAAGTCCTTTCTCAGGGCCCAGAGAGCTGAGCAGTAGTTACTAGATTGAGTAGCAGTGATAATAGTGGGTGGGTATTTTTTCCCCTCTCCTGAAACTTTTCAATTCATTGAACTGTTCAATTAATTTTACAAAAGGAAATGTGGAAAAATGACGGCAAATTGAACTTGACATTATCATTAAAATAAACAGAGCACTGCAGGCCGTTAAAGGCTAGCAAAGAGATAATCCAAACACTGCCAGGCTCATGCTGGCTCCTTCCTGCTTAGGAAGACCCTCACACTACCCTCCTGCCCTGAGCTCCAGGATGAAGGCACCAATCACAGTTCCCGCAGCCCAAGGGTGAGGCTGTGCCCATGAGACCCATTGTCACAGTCCCCTGAATGAGACTGAGGGGGAGGGCAAGAGAAGCCACCAGGAGGGCAGCGCCCAGTGCAGGACAACGCTCCACTACCTGGTAGCTGCTGCTTCCGGGTCATTCTTCCATCTCCAGGTCTCCTTCCGGTGCAGAGAAGGGTCATTTCAGCCCTGACTGTGCATGAATAACACCTGTAGCATTTTTGAAATTCCAGATGCCAGGCTGTGGCCCAGACTAAGTACATCAGAATCTCTGGAAAACATCCAGATTTAAAATCAGAAAGACCCACCCAAGGGTTCCACTGAGCTGAGGTGGAGAGCCAAGGTCTGGATGACTTCTGGGTCTCTTCGGTCTTTAGGACTAAGCCAAGAAACTGGAATGGGAGTGACCTACCCATTTGCTGGTACACTGGAGTCACCCACATCCCATACCCCCAAGGTGTAATTCACTGGTTTGGAGTCCAATCAGTGAACTTTCCAATGGACCCTGCCAAGTTCTAAACCCTCAGGTACTCCTAGTACGCAGCAAGGCTAGAAGCCACCACCTTAAGTGATATCTTTACTTGGCCAACAGTGAAGCCAGCTTCCCAAAGAGCCTTACACCTTCCCATGTGTGGGGTCCCCCACTACAGTGGAAGGACCCCAGGCACTTTCAGCTTAGACCAATCCACAGGCAAGGCAAATATATACATATTGTCTGTGTTCAAAATTTTCTAAATCCCAATGTAAAAAGAGAGAAGTTAATTTATGGCTCTGAAGCAATGATACTTGACTTGATTTCATATTAACATGATCGAGGGAGCTTCTAAATTAAGGCTGCCCAGGCCTTAATTAAGAAACCTAAGAAATGCTAAGAAACCTGTGTTAATTAACTGGTCCTAGGCAGCATCTGGACGCTGGTATTTTCTTAAATTTCCTGAGTGATTCCAATATGGGACCTAGTTAAGAAGCCCATGATTCTCCGACTTGAGCGTACATAGGAAACTGAGGGGAGCATGACCAGCTCCCAAGGGACACTGCCACACTTTTGAAAACCAGTGGGCTCCAGCTTCTGGGGGCCCAAGCCCTAGCTATTTGAAATGCTTCTTGAAGGTAACCTGGCTCTAGGAAATTTGGGCCTGACAGTCTGACTTTAGAATCTCATCGCCTCCTCCACCTCCTCTGTACTCCCCTCAGTCAAAGACCCAGCTGGGCTTCTTGTCACCTTTCAACAGCAGGAAAAGAAACGAAGGAGCAAGCAAAAGGTAGGTGTGAAAGACTCCTTCCCCAGCCCACCCTCCCCCGTGAAGGAGGCCAGAAAAGGGCCCCCAGAAATCACCTCCTCTTTGAGGACACTCATAATTACCCACAATGATCACAGCGCCATTCATTTTGCCCTAAAATTAATACATCACGTTGAGAATGATATCGCATTAATTTATCACAAGATTTATGAAACTTGCACTTTTTCTAATGAGATTTATGCAAATGCTGCTCTTGCCACTGTTTGTGTTTTTAAAAGTTTCGAAAGCGACGTGGGGGTCCAGCACCGTTCGCAGAAGATTCCCCAACTTGGGAGTGCCACAGCGGTTCCTGTCCTTGGGGGGACCTTCGGCCTGGGCAGCGTCCCCAAACACAGCTATCCTCACCTGCACCAGGTCCCCTTATTGGGCACAACTGCTCCTCCGAGAGAGCCCGGGTCTCTCCTCCAATCAGAGGCTTTCCAGGTGCTCAGTCTCTGAGAACAGCGGCAGAACGGTGACAGCATCCTGCTAGGCAGGGTGGGGACAAGTATGAGCCAGGGAGGCACCCAGGACACCGACGGAAAGGTAGCACTCCCTCTACTTGCACAAGTCTGAGAGTGGTCTGAACTGTGCTATGGGCTTGCTTACCCTAGTGCTGGACTTGCCACCACTTATTAAGCATCTACTATATACCAGACACTCTGTTAAGGACTTTGCATGCACAGCCTCATTTAATATCTACCTCAAACATGTGAGGAAGATAGTCCCACACTTAAATCAGGAGACTGGGTATCCGAGAGGTGTAGCAGCTTCCCCAAGGTCACAGAGCTAGGAAGAGGTGGAATCAAGATTCAAACTCAGGAGCATCTGACTGAAGACAATGTTCTCATCCAGTACTAGCTCCAATAATCGGCAGAACTCTCCTTCTCGTGGGTGTTTAGTAACACTCCACATATCCAAGGGCAACATCCACATACTCAATTATCCAGAACATGGATTAAAGGCAGGAAATTAGCCCCAAAGGCCTTTGAATAGCTAAAATTCCTAGCACAAAATATGTGCACTACCTTTCAAGCCCATCATGAAAAAGAGCTGGGTCGTGACTTGGTGCCTGCTTACTTTCACTTTATGTAGGATTATAGCGAGGTAGGTGTTTTGTTGTTTTCCATTCATACGAATCCTAAGCAGGTATGTGCACAATTATAGGAAGTACACAAAAGGGAAGGATCAAAAATCCCCTCAAATAGTGGGAACTTAACATAATTTCAGTCCCTTCCCAGGCTCCTGTGAGTGACCACAATTCGTGATAGAATGATGCTCATGGCGACGTGCTTCGGGATGTGCCAGGAAGGGGCTGCATGATGAGTCACCCCTATGTAAGAAGGCAGGTACATATATAATCAATCTTATGAATATTCCATGCAAGTCATTATAATTAAAAAAAGATTTTGTGCTTAAAGGAATGCTTCCCGAAGTGTATTTCACGAATCATTAATTCCCTGGGAGGCTAACGGGTACTCCATGAAAAAGCACTCTGTGGTCAAAAAGATGTAGGAAACATTATATTCAAAGAAGAATGTGAACCAGTTTCTTTCCTACAGGACCTCTAAGGGCCTTTTCTACACTCAGGTGCACTGGGAAGCTACACAAAGGGTGGAGAAGGTTCAGCTTTCCCCAGATTGATCTGGTCGAGAAACTCTTTCTTTCAAGAACACCTCCAAGGACACCAGTGGCCAAGGAAATAGGAATTGAGAAGGTACTGGGCCAGGAGGTTTTCGGGCTATTCTTAAGGCATATCTTTTCTTGGGATGGGTGGGTGGGTGGATGGATGGGTTGGTAGATGGATGGATAGATGATCAGGTGAACAAAGGAGTAAGGAACAAACAAAGAAGCTCTTCTTATCAAAAGGGGATATCAGAATCTCTGCCATAGGAGACATGGCAGAGTCTGGGGACATGCCCCCAGATGATTTCTGCCCATCTCTGACAGGTTATCAGTCCCTGCTTCATGACTTGGGAACCTGGGCTTCCTGAGCTGGGTGGCAGATGAAGGCATGCTGGATCTGCTTCTTACTCAGGCTAAGTCCTGAGCACCTGGCATGGTCATCTTAATAGCTCTAAATCCGTGCCTGATGCCCAAACCTAGAAAGTACTGTCCTGGTCATAGATCCCGGGCCTTCTTGCAGCCCTGCCACTATGCACACAGGAGGTGGTCCAGCAGTCATGCTCTCTCCTAACAGAGTCCCAGGTTCCACTCTCGACCCGTCTGTGTAGCCCACGTGAGGCGCCCCACCTCACTGGACTTCTTCCTGCCTCAGAGGCTGTGAAAGGCCCAGGCCAGAAAACCCCAGAGGGTACTTCATCAGCCCGCTACATCCCAAAGAGGATTTAGACCCCTTGGGTCATAGCTCCTCCATGCTAAACCCCACCAATGACTTCAAGTGTCCTGAGAGCAGTTACTGTGACCCTTGTTCCATGCTGTATCCCCAGAGATTCCAGCACTGACTACTCAGTTAGTGATGACTACTCAGCCTACTGATGAATGAATGAATGAATGAATGAATGAATGTGGTGATGAATCACCAAGTGAGCATAAGACAAGAGAGTTCTAGGGTTTGTAGGAGTGCGGTTCTTGTAATGCTGAAAGCCACACCATACTGAGGCCTCCATCCCAGGCCTGACTATGGGTATATCCTGAGGATGTGGTACTGCTAGTGATACTGGAAGAACAAAGAGGAGAGGAGACCAGGAATCAGCTTTCTTAAGGCTATCAGCCTGGTATCTGACTCCCTGTAATAGCTGTTCTTGAACTGGGTGAGTGGAATTATTAATTAGGGAGAGGGTAAACTTCCAGAGTCCTCGTCCATTGGGATGTCTCCATCCTCCCAGGCCCCACCCCACCTCATGGTGGTTGTGGATGGATGGGAGGCACAGACAGGGAAGTGTAGGGTTAAGGGCAGGCAGCAAGGAGGTCCCATTGCCACTGAAACAAGGAACTGCCCAGAAGTGGCCCCTCTACTTTGCACCCACACTCATCCCTGCTGGAGCTTGGTGGCCTCATTCACTCATCATGGCAACTAAGTCACTCCTGGAGCCTTGTGGGGCAAGACTCTGGGCACAGGACTCTGTCCTCCTGCTGGGTGTGTCTTCCCTCTTAAATTGTCCCCTGTGACTTGCTGGTGCCTCCAGAGGCCTCAGAAGGAGGAAAAGGACGCAGGTGTCACCCTCATACAAGTCCCTCTACCCTGCACTGCACACAGGATACACAGTGGGGCAGCCACCACCCAGAGGATGTTTCCTCCTAAGAGCAGGCTTAGAGCCACAGGATGCCAGAGACAATCTCCCCCACCTTTAGTCACATGCAGGAAACTACTGTTTTCATGCTATGCTCTCATGCTGTGACGCCCTCCGCCATGATTTGATATAGCAAGAAGGCCCCCAGATATGTTGTGGACTTCCCAGCCTCCAGAACTGTCTGTGACAAACACATGTCCTTCTCTATAATTAACCCAGGTTCAGGCTTTTGTTTTGTAGCAACACAAAAGACTAAGAAAGTGAGTGAGCTTGGGCAAGTTACCTTGCCTCTGTTTACCTCAGATTCCTCATTTGACCATATCTACCTCATAAGCTTGTTAGAATTAAAGTGTCTAATGCATTCATCTGCATTCAGTAAATGTTGGTTCTGAATACAATCTCCCAAGTCATTCATAAAGACTTCATGGTTGCTGTTCCTGGCCAGGCCCTGGCTGTCCTTAATGAGCCTCATTCACGCATCCTTGGCTCAGTCATCAACTCCTGGACAGCTTGGAAAGTCGCTTGGCCTCTTTGGGCCTCTGTGATACAATGAGCCTCCATTTCACCAGTGAATCCCCTCATTTTTCACTCCCCTACTCGTTCATTCAGTCCTCAATTAACATTTATGGAGGATCTATCATGCAGCCTCAGGGTGTGTGCCAGACACAAAACCAGACAGTGAGAATCAACAAAGTCATAAGGAAAACAGCACAAAAAAGTGCCTGCTCTCAAATAGGCCACAGTTTAAATGGTCTTGGATTCTGATTCTGACGATATGGTATAGTTACCTGGATCAAGTCCAAAGCTGAAACAACTGAAAATACCAGATAAACTATTCTTAAATTTATTAAGCACATAAATGAGTTAAGGAAAAATAAGGACTATGGGGGCCAAATAGTAAGTAAAGAAAGAAACTCAGACAGGCTGGGTGACTTACTGAGCCAGGTTAGTTTAAATTTTCATTTTTACAGCACCTAGGGCTCCCCCCAATAGAGACAAGGCCCAAGGCAAACCCTCACACCTCTCAGGGTAGAGAGCCTAGTCAAATACATTCCCATCCAAGCAGGGACCCCAAAGAAGCACACATGTGTTGTAAGTCAGAACTAGAAATAAATTAGAGCTCCGATACAAACCAGGAGTCTAAAAAGAAAAGAAAAATGATCTCTATGAAGACAAGCAACACCTAAGTACTTAACAGAAACACATATAAATTCTCTCTGGAGGAATTCACCTGTATCTCACCATACATAGCTCACAGTCAAAATTTACACACAGAACAGGGAAACATGAAAGAAAGCCTAGAGAAAAATAGATCAATCAGGCCCGCAAATGCTTGCAAGTGGAATTATCAGGCATAGAATATAAAATCTGTTTACTATGGTTCAGTAACAAAGAGAGGGTTGAAAATCTGAGTAAAGACCAGGGTAGTTTTTAAAGGGATCAAATGGAGCTCCTAGAACTCACAATACCATAATCAGAATTTCAGTTGTATTGGTTTTAAAGATGGTTAAAAAGAGAATTAGTGAACTGAAAGACAAAATCGAAGAAATTATTCAGAATGCAGCACAGAATGTCAGAGATTGGAGAATAAAACAGAGACACTAAGAAGCATGGAGGATAAAATTTAAAAGTTCTACATTTAACTGAGATTCCAGAAGCAGACGCACTACTTGAAGAGGTAATGGTTGTAAATGCTCCAAAAATGATTTTTTAAAAATCTCCATAGATTCATAAAGACTAACAAAATCCAAGCAGGAGAAACTCATACCTAAAAGGGTATATAGCAAAACTGCAGAACACCAAAGAAAAATAGAATATCTTAAAAGCAACCAGAGAAGAAAAACAGACTACCTTCAAGGAACCAGCATTCCAACTAGGAGCCAATCTCCATGACAACCACAGATAGCAAGGTCACTAGACTGAAATCTGCAATGTACTGACAGAAAGTAAATGCAACCCAGAATTCTGAACTGTGCAAAAATGTCGTTCGGGAACAAGAATGAAAGACAGACATGTTCTGGCTGTTTAGCTGGGCTCTTCAGAAATTAACACAGCCAGCTCAGTGCTGTTTGGGGTCAGGTAAGAACCACAGAAGAACAAAGCAGTGCAGCAAGGACTACAGCAAAGTGCCGGGCACCTGTGTCCCATCTATAGCAGGCAGCTTTCTGGGTGCCAGTTGATTGTTGCCAGATGCAATCAACAAAATCAGGAAATTTCTGTTTTGATAGAAAGTTTTCTAAGGTTTAAGTGCTGGCCAACAATCAGATGTTTAAAGAAACTCTGGGTAGGCCACACGCAAGTTCCACAATGGCTCACTGGCACATGACTGGCTCGGGAAACAGTGACTTTCTGGGTCGATCAGGAGAAGACAGCTCAGAGAGGTGATGCAGCACTAGGAGGGGCTGGGTAGCGGAACCCAGCACCTCAGAGGCCCAGCCCTGGCAGGCAGCCCTCAGTCCTGGTGGAAGAGTTCCTGGCATTTTCCCCAAGAACCAAACCCACACCCAGAGCAGCCTGTACTCAGGAAGCATGCCAGGCCACAGCCCCTCTGACTAGGGTGCCCTCTGCCTCCTCTCCCAAGTGCCTGGTTCTCTCCTGGGGAGGGGGAAGCCTTTCCTCAAACACCACCCCAGCTGCCATGTGTGCCCACACTCAGCCATGTGACATGATTGTGGTCCATCTCCCATTCCCCTGGGACCTGCCCCTGACCCAAGGCATGGAGGTAGCACCCATGGACACCTGAGGTTCTGGGAAAGGTAGAGAGAGAGGCCGGGGAAGACAGATACCTACCCATTATGTATGCGACAACTCTACCCCCCATGCTCACTTTGCAAGGATGCATTATGCAGGGCCTCTGGGCTGGATGCATAAGTGATCATAAAAAGCATTAATAAGCAGAGAAGGAGAAGAAAGCAGGCTGCTTTTATGCACAGGGTGGGGGAAGGAGAGAGGGAAGGAGCACAGCCACTAGGCTGAGGGTGACGATGCCATCTCTCAAGGGCGCACCAGGACAGTCCAGGGAAAGGTTGACTGCAGCAGCCAAGACCACCATCAGCATGCATACAATCTGGGGTGGAGACAGAGCCGGATAACGATTACACCAGGACTTGCTACTTTACGGAGGTGACTGGGGCCACACAGAGAGAGGCGAGTGGTGAGAGCCCACCCTACAAAATGTCAACCATTCTTTTCAAATTTGTCTTTGTAAGAATTCATTTGATTGTATTAAATATTACTTTATATAATTTGAAATTCAAAAGGTACAGCCCTCCACCCAGCCCTTACCTTTCAGGAACTGCTGTTTGCAGTTTCCTATGAATCTTTCCAGAGATAGGGTTATGCCATGCATATATAAGGAAATGCATGTGCTTGTATACATATACATATTTACATATACTTTATTTCGCTCTCTTTTTTAATCCAGTTGGCAACCCTCTGTCCTGCACTGGGCTATATCTCTGATAGTAGATTTTAGAGACACAGGAACTGACACATGAAGTTGGACTTGAAGGAAGAGTTTGAAGGGTCAGATGGGAGAGCAGACCCTTCCAGGCAGAGGGACAGCGACTCAAGGAACACCTTGGGGCACAAAGGAGGGGCTGCTTCTGCCAACAGGAAAGGCACAGAGCACAAGCCTGCCCAGCGTCACAGCTGCCCCCACCCACTGGGGGCCAATCTGTTCCCAATGTGGTTGGTGCAAGGGTACAAGGCCCAGCCCCCTTGATCCATGTCTATCATTCCCCTCAGAGCACCACAAAGGACCAGCTGAGACCTGTACTGCAACTCCCTCCCACTCCACCCAACCCTCTGCTTGACGCTCTTCACGCCTGCACTCCTGCACCCCGAGACCTCCTGTGTGCACATCCCTGCCTCAGCGAGTCTCCGTAGCATCTGGTCGAGAACAGAGCAAACTGGTCCAACAGTGTTGAGGCAGACACACCAGGTTCAAGCACAGCAATTATGGGACTTGACTGCAGAACCTGTTTTATAGGAACAAGATGAGGTCGGTGTCACCTGCCCTACTTTGTTGGAGGCAGGTGTGAGAAGCCGTCAGGAAAGCCTTGGGAGACAAGAAGGCCATTTAAGGTCGCTTTACCTGCAGGGGAGCCCCTGCCATAAACTCCATCCCAATCCTGGCCTCCTGCCTCTGCTCCAGGCTGTCCTGCTTGCTTCTCACTCCAGCCCGGGACTTAAGGCAGCCAAGGCCCACCTTCTCCAGGGAGCCCCTGCCAAAAACCCCATCCCCTCTCCCCTGCACTCGAGTCCCCAGCAAACAATCTGTTAATTCAATGACTCACACCGCACCCTCCCTAGACACGGAGAGGGGGACTTGTGTCTCTGGAAACAGAGGGCCTAAGGAAGCACACCCCACAGATGAAGCTGACTCGAAATCTTGCGCTTAGTCCATATATGCCTGCCTCTTCCTTCACTCATTCATCCATTCAGTACATTTTTAGGGGCCTCCCCACAGCAGCGAGAGGACAAGTGGGTCCTGTCTTTAAGGAGCTTAGTAAGGTCCAGGGAGCCTGTCTGTGAGATCTATGCAAGCTCTTCATTCTACTCCATATTACAGTCATATTTATTTTAATATAAATCTTTCCTCCATCCCATCAACTGATAAAACTAGTCTTCCGGGAAGATGAGTCAGACTTCTCTGTGGCTTCCTGGGTTCGAGATGGGTTGAAACACCCCAGCGTTGAAACACCCAGATAACACATGGCTGTTACACATGGCTGTGCTGAAGCTCAGAGCATGAGGACAGGACGTCAGTCTAGAACTCAGACTCCCACCAACTCCTGACCACCCTAGCAGCAAGCCAGTGTGCCTGTGGGCAGCCACACCCACTCCTTCCTCAGTATGGCTCTTCCTGCACAACCTCCATTTGTAAGCCAGGCATGGAGGAGCACCTCTGTAATCCCAGCATTCGGGAGGCTGAAGCAGGAGGATCACCACAAGTTCAAGGCCACCCTGGGCTACACAGTGATTCAAGACTACCCTAGACTACATACCCTGGCTTAAAACAAACAAAAAAATAAAACAACCTCCATTTGTTCAGTCAGTGGGGGACCCTTGGCCCCAGAGGCAGGACCATCTCCACCTTCAGAACTAAACCAGGGCTGGGCAACTGATCAAGCAGCTCCCCCACCCTTCGGGTGCTTCTGATCAGTGAAACAATCTCCCCACCCTGACTCTGGCCAACGAGAAAACAGGGTGGGCTGCTGGGAGCAGGTGGGAAAGGGAAGGCTTTGGGCCCCTCCCTTGCTCCTCCCTGGAATGTCCAGGGAGTGCCTGAGAATGTGGCATCCTGAGGACAAAAGGGTCAACACAGGAAGGACAGCAAAAGAGAGAAAGGACCCCGATCCCTGATGCTGTCATTCACCCAGTGAACTAAATCCAGCTGGAGACCTCTTTTTAAAGACAAAGACAAAAAATACACCCCAAGGTACACCACGGCCAGCCAGCTTCTGAACTTGCACCTAAATACGCTCCGGAACAGCTCACCTCATTAGTGTGCATGAATTTCTGTGTTACAAAAAGGAAAAGGGCCTGGCATGGTGGTGCACACCCGTAGTCCCAGCACTTGAGAGGTTGAGGCAGCTGCTACATAGTGAGTTGAAGATCAGCATGAACCACATAGCGAGACCCTGCCCCCCCCAAAAAAAAACCCCAAAACAAAAAAAAGACTCCCATTTCACAGACAAGGAATCTATTGATGCTCAAGTGAGAAGGTCAACACCTACTCTTCTTTTTTTTTATGGTACCGGGATCAAACTCAGGATCTTGCACTTGCCAGATAGGCATGGAGCCACTGAACTAAATCTCCAGCCCCCAACACCTACTCTTAAAACCCTAGCAGAAGCACCCTTCACTCTATAGAATTTACACTCTGGAAACCTATAGCAGGTGGTACACTTCATGGACAGAACTTTAGACACAGCCCTTTTAAGATCAGAACCAAGATAAGGATCCCCACGGTTGCTAATGTTCACATTGTGACATACCAGATGGCCAAAAGTGGCAAAGCAGAACCAGGCTCTGATCTGCAGCCTCCCTGTGCTCGGCTAAAGGAGCTGCAGGCCGGGACTCACAGCGCCACACAAGCCTGGAGCCCACAGAAGGCTTGGCCGGCAGCAGGCCTGCCCCACACCAGCCAGGTCCTCTATGAGTAGAGGAGACAGGGCAGAGAGCCTCCTGCTTGCTACCTCCTCTTTCCTGCTCCCCTGGGAGATGGAGGACAAGAGAAGAAGTGACTTGGCATGTGTCTTGCAAGCACCTCGTCCCCGTCTGCTTATCTGCGTCCCTGCCACCTCGCCACAGCAAATTGCTTGTTGATAAATGAGGCTATTTAAGAGCGAGTGATGCTGGCATTACAGTTATTAATGAGGACGACGTGGAGAGACGTCTAAGAGTGGCCTGACTCTTCTCATATCCTCCCACCTGTGAGTGATGGTGCTGCTGGGCCTGAGCCCTGGCCCCCACCTCAGGGATAGGCCCTGGGACACTGGTTGCAGAAGGTGTGGGACAGCAGGAAGGTTCTGAAACTGTGATACCAACAGGAGCACACTGGCTGGAGCACAACAGCCAGCACTGCCCCTAGGAGCTGAGGCAGGGAGGATGTAAGAATGTGCACATGGCGGGTGTGAGTGTTCGAGTGCATGTGTGTTCCTGTGTATGTATGTGTGTGTGCAGGACAATGAACATGGAAACACAGGCAGTGTGTGTATGCACATCCACTGAGTAGCTGTACCTCAGTGTCCTCACTTATAAAGGCACTTGACCTCAGCCCTGCCGGGGTCACACCAGCCCATCCACATAAAGGGCCAAACTGGGAGTGTTTGCAGAGCTAACTCTGCATGCCCACTTAGATACCCAAAGCCACTCACCATGTCTATAACAGAAATCTCATCTTCCTTGGGGGAGCGAGGGGTCGCTACAAAGTTTCACTACCTTACTGGCTCCAAAAGCCAGAAGCAGGGACCATTGATATTGCGCCATTTCCCTTACACAGCACCCCAACCGCCTGCCATCAACAAATGCTGTCCGTCCACCCTGATATACCCCCATCCATGTCCTCCTTCCCACTGCCGCCACTGGCCTCCTCCAAGTCCCTGTGCCCGTCCCCACCCATCAGCTCAGGATCCTAACCCACCTTCTCTTCACTGAAGCCACTAGATGCAAATACTTGTCCCCCAAGGGCCAGGCAGGTTAATGCTCCCTCCTGCCTGCGCCCCTGCCGCTCTGCCCTCCTCACTGGGACTGCTCCTATAACCTCACGTCCAAGTGGCCCTGCCTGTCTCAATTTAAGGTCACCTCCTCCCTGGAGCCTCTTCCCTGGAGCTGCTCAGCTCGGAACAGGCCTTCAGAGCAATGTGGGTCTCGCCTCTATTGGCAAGGGGTTGGCATGGGTCTCACATGCTCATGAGACTGTCAGACTCAGGAGAGCAGTGTCTGTGTCTCACTCACTGCTGTCCACCCAGAACTGCCCAGCACGCTGCAGGGCGCCCTAAATGCTTCTCAAATACCATGCTGCAGAAACGCCATAACACAACCAGGTAGTCATGACAGGATGTCCATGCAGACCTGCCTGCCACAGGCAGGAGAGAGGATGGTGATTGGGTGCAGTCAGCTATGGGAGGCTGCACAGAGCTCAAGGAGAACCGGACTGGGTGTGACAGCACATGTCTCTAACCCCAGCACTTGGGAGACTGAGCCAGGAGGACTGGGAGTTTGAAGCCACCCTGGACTACACAGTGAGTTCAAGGCCAATCTGTACTACATAGCAAGACCCTCTCTCAAAAAAACAAACAAAAAAGGAGATACTGAAGAGCAGCTGCCTCTGGGATCTCATCCAAGGTCAAGCACAAAGCAGTCCAGTGTTGCCAATGCTCTCTTAGGACTTTCTCCCCCCAGTGCTCTTGGGAACATTCTCACACTGGAGGAGCTGCCAAGGCAGAGCGTCCAGCTCCCATGGGAGGAAGTGGGTCAAGCAGGAACAGAAATGGGGGTGGAGGAAGCAGTTCGGAGGTGCTGGCCATGACCATGTGCAGAGTAAGACTGCACAGGTGCTTGTTTTACACTATTTCTTTGATTTGTATATCCAGGTCCTGTCTATTCTTCTTTCTTCCCTTTTTAAAACTTTTAAAAAATATTTTTTTTTATTATTATTACACGTTTGCAGAACACCATGATTATATTCCCCATGGGGAGTTGGTACATGCACATAACACATCTCAATTCTTTTGACTTCCCCTTCCCTTCTCCCTTCCCTCTCTCGGTCCCCTTCCCATTGCAAAAGATCCATCTTCCTGTTTCCTACTTGTATAAGAGAAACCATGTTCTATGTGATACATTTCATAACTGCAAAAAAAAAAGTAAAACAGCCGGGGATTTAGCTCAGCGGTTCCACCACCTGCTTTGCAAGTGCAAGGTCCTGAGTTCGATCTCCGGTACCAAAAAAAAAAGTAAAACATAAGAGGTCTTAAACAGAAGCAAGGGGGACAAGGCCAGGCAGACAACAAATCCTCTCTGAGTTGCCTGCTGTTCCCATCCTCTGTCCCCTCGGCCCAGTCACTGGACTGCAATTGGTGCCTGAAGGATCTGCTGTGGCCCCAAATCTTTTCAGAGAATGCTACGGAGTGAGTCAGAGCAGGAACACATCCGCTTTTCTTGGCTTCCCACCCTTCCACCTGCTGTGTGATCTTGAGCACATCCCTTCCCCTCTCTGGACCCTGGAGTCTTTATCAGTGCAAGGAGGGGGCCGGACCAGAGACACTGAAGGTCCCTTCCAGACACAACTGTCAAATTCGCCCAAATCACCCACCTGATGTTGCAGAGTGCTAGATGAGCAAAAAGCAAAGATGCAAGGCCCATGTGTATGCGTTGGTGCATATGCGTATGGGTACCCTGCATTAAGACAGCCACCAACACCAGCACCCTGCGTCTTTCACACGGGTGGTGGCGCTGGTCCCTCTGGGAGTCTATGCAGGGTCACACCAGATCCCAGCAAACAAGCACCAAAAGTCGGGACACCACCTGAACACACAGAACGGTGAGAGCCTCAGAAATCATTTCAAACTCGTGCCCATTCCAGGGAGTGGAAACTGAGGCCAGAGAGGTCTGCCAACCTGCCCAGACTGCACAGCAGGCTGGAGCTGAGCCACTGCTGACCCCAGGCCCCTCCACTTGAAAGTGGAAGTTCCACTCACTCCATCCAGGTTTCCAGGGCCTGGGCATGGAGCCTGGCCTCTTCACCTCGTCCCAGCCTCTACCCCAGGTCCCCAGCTCCTTCGGCTGCGGCTGCCATCCCTGCCTCCTGGCACTGGTCAGCTCTTCCTACCTTTCCCTTCACACCCCTGCCCCCACCCGGCCCCCCACCCCGCCCCAGGCAAAGCCAGCAAGGGTGGGGGCCTCTCAGGTGACGGATGGGCCACATACTGTTTCGCTTGTCACACGGGCATGCAGAATGACAGACCTTGGGAACCGGGCCCTAATACAGAAGATTTATAGTCAAATCTGTCACGCCTGAAGGCACTTCCCCAACTTGGCTTGGCCTGAAGGTCGCTTTTCTGAGGTGATAAGTGCAAAAAACATGTCCTCACCTACCCTCCCAGGCCCCCCTCCTGGGAGCGAAGAGCTCAGGCTGCACAGAAGACAGAGGAGGAAGCAGGGATAGAAATTCTCCATCCCCGGGAGTAGCTCACCCACACCTTGCTGCCTCCCTGTCCCCCACCATGTCACTCTCAAACAGGTTCCAGGAGGAGGGCAGGTGCCAGGGAGGGCCCAGAGGGGTGAGGGACAGAGGGTGCGCCTGGGCAGCCCTGGGGGTGCTATGGTGTCTGAGGGCAAAGCCAGGTGACCTCTCTGTGTTGGTGCAGGGTGGGGAGGAAGAAGAGAGAACAACACCTCACCCAGCAAAGGGGCAGCACTGCATCACAGGGTCCCAGCTCAGAACTGGAAGCTGCCCCAACAGCCTAAAGGGACAAATAAGTCACCACCCCAGTCTTCCTAGCAGGGACAGAGGCCAAGGTCCAGCCACTCGCCTTTTATTTACTCAAATCTCCTAATTTGGGGATAGAAGACCTGAGAGGCCTTAAGACTGACTAGGTCAATGGCCCCATTCAACAGGTGGGGAGACTAAGGTGGGCAGTTAAGGATCTAAGTCCACTCACTCATTTGACCCTTCCTGGCACCTCACTGAGGACCTGGCCTGCCAGCCAGGACTCTTGACCTGCTTCCAGATCCCTGCAAGACCCTACATTGGGCATGGGGACAGGGGCACAGGACAGGTAAGCTGAAGGACAGAGCCGTCATACGGAGGACTCACCATGTGAACCCTGGAACTACAGTGGGAAAGTGAAAAGCAACAATCATGGCTAATTCATGGGCCTCCCCTAGCCTCATGACACCCAGGAAGTATATTATTCTTCCCATTTTCCCCAAGAGGAAACTGAGCCACGGGCATCATGCTGTCAAGTTGCTAGACTCCGGGACCCATATGCTCATACAGAGTCACTCCCAGGAGAAGTTGTCAGAGACAGGCTTTGAGTAGCTGGCTGAGGTCCAGACTCCCCCTGTGGGGCCAGGTCTCCGTAGGCCAAGCAGCCTCCAAAGGCTTTCTGGAGGGGCAGAGGCAGTAGGGTGCAGCCAGAACCTTATGGGGCCCCTCTCCTAAGAGGAAGGACACTTCCTGGGCGGAGCCCAATTCTGGACCTGTGCTCAGGGCCAACAGGCACACACTCAGACCCCATCCCCAGGGACTCGTCCTGTTGGCCCCACTGGGACTCCCTGCAGGAGATGGCCAGACCCTCTGCAGAGCAGGTGGCCCAGGCAGCAAACAGGAACAGGCTTTGAGGGCAGCTGGCATCCTGGCACTGTGGCGAGGGCAGGGGAGGCAGCAGGCGCCAGCATCCTGGATACGGGAGCTGGCCTGAGAGGGATGCCATTCCTGGGTTATAGATGAGCTAAATTAGCTGTGACGCTCATTAGCGGCAGCTCCTAATTAGTGGAAATTAATATTGGCTTTGATAAAGATGTCGGCACCAACTCCAAGGCAGAGGCATTATCGACCTTGTTGGACCGACTAACAACTGGGCCAGCGGGGTGCCAAGGGGCCTGGCAGTGGGCACTGGGTCACGGCTCACCTGATCTCCAGCAGTCCTTCCACAGGGCCCTACCTCTGCCCAGATTTTCCTTAGACCCCAGGGAAAGCAGGCTGCATCTAAAATTTTAGTTTAGTTTTTTTTTTTTTTGGTACCGGTAATCGAACTCGGGACCTTGCGCTTGCGAGGCAGGTGCCAGAACCACTGAGCTAAATCCCCAGCCCTAAGGCTGCATCTAAAATAATTACTGCTAACATTGGTTCTTCTGCATCCTGGACAGTGCAGCCAGTGTATGGATTTGTGTTCTCAGGAATCCTGGACGTACATATTTCTTTTTTTTCATCTCCATTTTACAGATAAGGAAAACTGAGGCTCAGAGAATTTGAGTAGGTTGTCCCGGGACATCTGGGTACCAGGATTTAGGGAAGTCTGACTCCTGCGCTCCCTGACCACTTAGCACATAGTAAGGCTTCAACAAATACACACAAAGAGACACAGGGTGTTCCAAGTTTGTCCCAAGTGTTCCTATGTATGTGGATTTTTTTTTTCTCACAATACTAAGGATTGAACCCAGGGAATGTCCTTTTTATTTTTTATGTTGAGACAGGGTCTCAATAAGTGGCCAGGTTGCTCAAGGCTGAGCTCAACTTTTGATTCTCCTGCCTCAGACTCTCAGAGTGCTGGGATTATAGGTGTGCACCACTGCACCTGATCTACTTATGTACTTTTTACCTCTCCCTTCTCCACCCACTTAATGTTACAGAGAACCTGTGCTTCCAAGTGAAGCCAAAGTACATGGCATTTCTCCTGAAACTGCCCAGCACAAAGTCCTGGGACTCTATACTCCAGGATGACGCCTCTGTGGCCAGGGGCACCCAGGGGACCCATCTTTGCAGGTGGTGATGGAAGCCTGGGACCCACAGCTTGCCCAGGCCTCAACTGTGTCGTTACCAAGTGACCAGCTCTGGAACCTGGCCCCTCAGGCCACTTGGGAAGTGACAGGCAGATGTGGCTTCCCTCGTCCCAGTCCCTGCTCCCCAGCCAGGGACCCTGAGTCCCAGCTTGGGGTAATGAGGGGAAGTAACAGATATATCTATTTTTAATCCAAATAAAGGGAAAATATTTGCCACCACAGAGTTTATAAAAATAACAATGCATTATTCGGGCATTAATAATAATAAAGATGTCAAACTGTCAGATAAGAAGTTAATCTCATTCCGAGCACAATTAAAGATGCTATTATCCCACCACCTGGGGCCACTCTGGCTTTTACCACGCAGCAGGCTTAGTAGATAAAGGGGCCACGCACGGAGTCCTTGGCACTGCCCACCTGTCCAGACTGCCACTTCCTGTCACCACCAGACTTTTCCCTCGGTGTTCCCAGCTCAAGGACTCAGGCCCAGCATAGCAGGACATTCAGGGCTGAAGGTGAGGACAGAGCAAGCTGGGGCCTGGGCCTGTGCACCTGCCTGCTGCCAGTCCATCTCTGACCCAGGACACAAGATACCTGGCCCTGTACAATGTATGCACAGAGGGGACCCCATCTTCGGGTCCCTAACAGTCTGGATCAGTGAAGGTGAGCACTCAATACAAGGACTCAGTCCAACAGGTGATGAGATGCTGAGGGGCCACACAGAGGGTGGTGTGTACCAGAGATGGGCAGCAAAAGGGACATGGGACAAAGTGGTGTTACCAAGAACCAAGCAAGACAGAGTGCTGCAGCGACTGCGGAGGGGAGTGGTGGGAGAAACGCCTTGGCAGCTCTTCTCCTCCACCCCAGTCTCCTGCCAGGGCTCTGTTGGCTCGATGCAGATGGACGCCAGCTGACCCAGCAGTCTGGGAGGGACAGGCAGCCAGACCCAGGCTGTCGAAGGCCAAGAGTGGATCTGAGGCAAACAAGTGCAGGACTGGCCCAGGGTCCAGCCCTGAAATCCAATCCCCCACCAAGAAGGAAAGCCAATCCATTCCAGGCACATCTGTTTTCGTGGAGGATAAAGTATGAATTAGGACTCACATGGACCATCAAAGCAGTGACTGTCCATCGAAGGAAACAAACATACAAATGTATCACTGTCAGGCAACATGGGAGGTGTTCCATTGCTACAGGGCAGGAAAGCAAACAGCAGAGGAAGGAATTCAGGAAGGCTTCCAGGAGAGAGGGCTTGAGATGCATGAAGGAAAATAAAGAGGAAAGGAACCTGAGCATAGGCAGGTTGGGTCGCAGGCACAACAGACACCATGTGGACCAGGCACTGCAATGCGAAGGAAGTGGCAAAGCATTGCTGGGGGAAGAGGGGCCTCCAGGAGTTCATTCACGTGGGAACATGTGGTATGGAGGTGCCCTCTTAGTGTCTGGAGCCCAGCAGGGAGGGTGGGCTGGGGATAGGGATCTGGGTAGCACTGGCTAGAGGAAGTCATGAAGCCCATGCAGGGGAGACCCCCACGGATAGCATGTGCAGGACGTAGAGGGCATGTTCCTGTTCCATAGGAACACCACAGCTGGGGAGGTCCAGAGGGCCCCCAGTGAGAGAAAGGGACAGGAGAGGTCTCAGGAGGTGTCCTAGGTCCTGTGTCCTAGGTCCTGACTCTCTTCGAGGTCAAAGGCCAGGCAGAAGCCTGGGAGACCAGGTGTGTCAGGTGCTGACTGGACCAGGCCTGTTGAGAGCCACTGGCTGGCCTTGGTATGCACTGTGCCAGTGACATGGTGGGGCCAGGACTCTGGCTGCAAAAGGTGCTGAGGGCAAGAAGGGGCCAAGGTTAGGAGTGAGTGAGTGCTGACCAGCCTGTCAGTAAGTTTGGCTACATAATCTATAACAATCAAAACTTTGCTCTTTGGGACTCTGCTGGTTAATCTAGTTTGTTGACTTGACTGAACTGAAACTCTTGGAGAGGTGACTGGACTGTGAAGGCACTGACCACAACAATGTGTTCACACACCTATTAGGGGAGCCCAGAAGGAGGCAGTGAGTCATGGGGGTGTGACCTGGGGGACTATATCTGGTCCTCTTCTTCTCTGGCTTCTTCCTCTGCTATTTCCCAGAAACCACGAGTTGAGCAGCTTTCCTCAGCCATGCCCTTCCACAATGATGTTCCTGCCTTGGAGCCAGCTGACCATGGACTAAAACCTCTGAAACTGTAAGCCAAAATAAATCTTTCCTCCTTTACATTGGGAGTGTCAGATATTTTGTCCCAGCCACAGGAAATGTGATCAGTACAGGGACATTAATAAAAATGAAAAGACAGACTGGTAGAAAGTATTTGTAAATCATAGATCTATTAAAGGACTCACTATGGGAGTCTCTTATCTGTATATAAAGAACCCTCAAAGCTCAGTAATAAGAAATCAACCACTCATTTAAAAAAATGGTCAAAGATTTGAAGAGCCACTTCACCAAAGTAGATATATAGATGACAAGTAAATTTATATATGAAAAGATGCTTAATGTCACTAGTCATTAGGGAAATGAAAATTAAAATCACAATGAGACACCACTACACATCTTTTAGAATAGTTAATAGAGGGGGGAGTTACTGTTTAATGGGTCCCCAGTTTCTATTTGGGGTGATGGAAATGTTCTACAAACAGGTAGCAGTGAGAACTGCACAACATTGTGACTGTACTTAATGTCACTAAATTGCACACCTAAAACTGGTTACAGTGGTAATTTTATGTTACGTCTACTAAAATTTTTAAAAAGACATTCCACCTGCTGCTGAGTGACAGGACTGGGATTCTATACACTGCTGGTGGGAACATAAAGTGGTACAACCACTTTAAAAGAGGGTTGGGTAGATTCCTAAAAAGTTAAATATACACACACAGTCTTAGCCCTGGATATTTTCCCAAGAGAAACAAAAGTGTATGTGTGCATAAAGTACACAAATGTTCACGGTAGCTTATTTGAAAGAGCCCCAAACTGAAAACAACCCCAAATGCCTATCAACAGGTGAATAGAGAAGTGAATGGTCTTTACAATGAACTGAAACTCAGAAATAAAAAAGAATGAACTGTTGATATATCCAACAATATGAATGGACCTCAAAACAATTATGCTGGATGAAGGTAGGCAGATAAAAAGGGTACATACAGCGTTACTCTATCTACATAGAATTCTGGGAAAGACAAGATAATCCATGGTGACAGAGAATCGATCAGGGATCACCTGAGGAGGGAGAAGTAAGGGGGCAAGGAAGAGACAAAGAAACACAAGGCAACTTTGGGTGTGATGAATATGCTGCCTGTCCTGATTGTGGTAACAGTTTCTGGATATATACAAATGTCAAAATGTATGCATTACACACTTGAAATCACACAGCCTGTCCTGTCAATTATACTTCAACAATACCATAGACAAAGTATTGTTTTTAAAGCAGCTTAGATGGAAAGAAAGAGAATTTGGAAGTTGGTAGAGGGAGACAGAGGGTCTGGGAGGGTTGTAGGTTAGGATGGCTGGGACATAGGCCTTGATGGACAAGGAGGCTGCTGAACCTCCCTCAGTTCCACAGAGAAGGAACTTGGGAAAAAGACACCCCAAGAGCCAGCATGAGAGGAGAGCAGGTGCTAGGTGGCGGGAGTTCTCAGCTTCTGCCTCCCACCCTGGCACCAGTAGGGCACAGGGACAGCAAGTTGACCCAGAGCTCAGTCAATGTGGACCCAGTGTTTGAGTTAAGTCGGCGAAAATCAGCACACACCAAGGGAGGATGTGGGAGTGGAACAAGCAGAGGGTTGCCAGGAGCCAGAGACAACAGGCCGATTCCAGGCAAGGATCAGGGGAGGTTTTGTGCAAGAGCACCAGGCAGGGACAAGGTGGGCAGAAGCCAGGGCTGCAGAGCACAGGGCAAGTGCAGTCTTCCATGCCCTGCAAACAGCATGGCCCCCCAAGAAAGGGGGGCAGTGTGTGTGACAGGTCTTTTAGGGAACTGAGTATCTACACAGGCATCCAACTCCATGACAAGGGGCTGTGGATCCAATCCCAGATGGCCGGGACTGGTAGCTAAGGAGCCTGGGGTGGATGGATATCTGGGCAGTGGGAACCAATGAAGGATTCTGAGCTGAGTGACACCGGGAGAGCAATGCTTCAAAAAGGCCCAATATGTTCCATGGTCAAGCACCTAACACAGCTCACCATTACCTCCATTCAAGTCCAAGTGTTCAAGATTTGTCTTCAGGCCTCACTTTGGGACCCTGTCTTTTCTGCCATGATTCCCTTTGCAAACTCTCTCCTTCAACAGAATCAGTTTACCCCCTCTTCCCTAGATACACAAGACCACTCTTTGACTCTGCTGAGAGTATCCCCTACACCATGCTGCCATTTCTCCTCCAAGCTAAGCATCTTCCATCCTGATGTTCATTCACTCATTCAATAACTTTATTGAGTGCCAAGCCCTCAGCAAGGTACCAGGGACACAGCACAGAAAATGAAGCCCTCGCCTCTTTGAGCTACACATAACAAACTGCACAAAGACTCAAGGGAAGGGAGTTCTGGGCAGAAGGAACAGCAAGTGCAAAGGCCCTGGGGTTAGAATATTCTTGGCTCAGACCAAAGGCAAATCCTGTTGCTGACCGAGTGAACAGGTGGAGGGTGGCAGGAGATAAGTCAGAGATGGGCAGAGGTTGGGGCATGGAGCTCTGCAGGCCAGTGGAGCATTCTGGGATTTGGTCTAACTTAGAAGGAAAGCCCTGGGAAGGTGGGAATCCAGGAAGGGTCCTGATGATCCATGAGTCCAATCACTCTAATTGTGAGGTAGAGGCTGCAGAGGGGGAGGAGCAGAGGCCGATCTGCCTCATCTTTCCTGGGATCCCACCTGGGCCAACATGAGTGGTCACTCTGCTCTGGTTTCCCTGGGTGTACAGAGGGAATAGTGAGGGTCAGTGGGTCACCATTCAGAGCACTGTGCCCTAGGCCAATGATGGCGAACTTCTAAAGAGCTTCCAGTGATAACAAACAGCCCACTGCAGCACAAATGCCCTAGGTTCGCCACCACGGCCCTAGGGGCTCAGTGACAGTCCATTATCATTATGGTAATTCTGGAGGAGTCCTCTCCGAATGTCTTCATGTAGCTGTAATTTTATTTTGGATGCCATGACAAACTTTCTTGGTTCCTGAAGTCTGGGGCTATTTAAATCTCTTTATGCAGGTGGATGGCCATAGATGGAAAATTCCTTTAATATTAACTATAGATTTAAATTCCCTTTGTGCTGAGAAGAGAGCTCTGCTCACAACACTGTTAGACAAAGGATGGCGGAAGGGGTGGGATCTGACTGGTAGAGCTTAGAGGACATTGTACCAGGCCTGATCCCATCTGGCAACCATGCCCCTCACCCTTCCTGATGCCACCAAAAAGATTGCCCAGAAGTCCTGGAGACCAAGGGACACAGCCCAAGGAAGGTGAGGACAGGTGGGTGAAGGAGATGAGCAGTGGCAGAAGAGAGGGGAGACCGAGGGAGCACAGAGGAGAGAAGGGGCAGAAAGACGTGGCAGAATTTAATAACTGGGTCTGCCTGAGCTGGGAATGGAGGCCACAAGGATGACCCGCCTCTTAAGGACAGCCCCTGCTGGGAGTGGGAGGGCAGACATGGGACAAATAACTGAACCCAAGGTGCTACGTGTGAAATGGGGTGACACAGATGAGCTTGGCAGCCCAGAGAGGGGAGGTCCCTGCTGATCCTCTGCCCAGTATCCATTGGGACCCAGCTTAATTCCCACCTCCTGCAGGTAGCCTAGCCTGGACAGTGCTACCCAAGGTCCTGTGCCATGCACTCCTGTACTCCTTGGCAAAGACCCAACAGCTTAGAAGGAGGACCCTGATCCCAGCATGTCCCAGTCCCTGGAGGAGATCCTGGTACAGAGATTCAGGACTATAGTGCTGGAGTCCCTCCCCAGCTCACCTGGGTTGTACCCACTGCACCCGTATTCAGCCTGGGCAGTCTGGTGAACTGAAAAGTGTGACCCTCCCATCCAACAGGAATCCCTGGCAGGCGGAGCCTTGGACCTGCTGAGCTTCCCCAGAGCCCTGTAGGGCCTCAGGAAACTTTGTGGAAGCAGAACTTTTGACAAACTTGTCAGACAAACTTTTTTGGAGCAGAAGGCCCATAAAACTCTGACAGTGCTTGCTGCAAGACCACAGGGTCCCCCCAGGATTCTGTGTCCCCAGTTCCTAGGCTTAGGACCACCCAATCATGGTGAGTGGGAATCTCGAGTTCTCTTCTCAAGAGACTGGGATTCTGAACCACAGTACTCTGTGTGTGCGTGCGTGCATGTGTGTGTGTATGACTACATGTGTGCATGAGTACATGACTGTATGTGCAGTGTATGCACAAGTATGCTGCAGGTATGAATACCTTATGTGCACTAGTATGTGGGTGTCTGTACACATATGCACCCCATGTGTGTACATGTGTGTACCCATTTCCCAGGCAGCCCTAGGCGAGTTCCAAGTCTGGCTTCAATGTGATGCGACTGGAGGAGCAGGCGGAGTAGACACTTCAGTGGTAGAGCTGGAGGAGCCAGGGATGGTGGATGGCGGTGTGGGGGGGTAGCATGGGGCCCATCAGGGTTTGTTTCACCCTCATTTCTCTTAGAGGGAAGAAATAAAGGTATACGCACAACACACACACACACACACACACACACACACACATACACACACACACTGCCACCACCAAGGGAGGCTGGGACAGGACACAGGCATCTGGAACCAAAGAACCCCAATAAAGAGCAACTGGTGGGCACAGGGCAGGGGTAGGAGGGCCTGCAGCACTGGCCTGGGTCCTCTTTCCAGCTCTGTTGTAACTTGTAGTGTGACCTTGGGGTGCCACACACCCTCAGTTTGCTCGTCTGCAAAGGGTAATCATGGCAGCCCTGGCACATATCCTGTCTGGGTGCTGGGCACTACCAGCCTTCTCCACACCAGCACTGTGCAGTGGCCGTTCTTCGTTCCCCTCCAAGAACGGCGAAGCCCGAGCTCAGCAAAGGTAAGTCCCTGCCTGAAGGCACACAGCTGCTAGGTGGCAGACCCCAAGGAGTCACTCCATGTCCTGGACCTCTGCTCTTCACTGATACATGCACCACCTCCCTGCCCAGCCACACAGGCTTGTAGTATGCAGTTCAGCAAAGCACTTTGTCCAAAGTGTGCATCGGTGGTTTTCAAAGTGGGATATCCAGATTGGCAGCATGAACGTCACCTGGACACCTGTTAGAAATGCAGACTCTTGAGCCCCACCTGACACACCTGCTGAATCAGAAACTTGGGGATCAGGCCCAGCAATCCATTCAGCACATCTTGCAGAGTCCGGAACCATGCTGAAGCCTGAGAATTGCACTTTTCACCCACATGCTATTCTTGCTCACGACCATGAGTTTATTTCACACAGTTAACACACTGAACTTACATGCATGCTCTCAGCAGCCCGGGCCCAGCTACCTCTGCTCTCTGCTCTGGGGTCCACCTGGTGCATGGCTCCTGCTCACACCCCTCTTCTCATCCTCCAGAGATAAACCAAAGCCAGGGCCTTAAGTGACAAGCCCAAGTGGAGCCTACGTGTCCCACAGGGCTCTGGGGTGTCTTCTGCTCCCCTTGATTCCAGCCTGGTCATAAACAGCAGCCTCCAGGGCTGTCTGCCTCCCCACGGGGGTACCTACACATGCACATGTGCACACATACCTCACACCACCTGGCCTGTGGGCTGAGATGTTCCATGTAGATCACTAAAACGTGTAGAAGAAGCAGAAATGAGATACAGGTGAAGTCACACACTCGCAGAGACAAGAGACAGAAGGGTCACCAGCAGATACATCATCGCGCGCGCGCGCACACACACACACACACATGCCAGGCTGCACCTGCAGGAGGGCCCTAGAGGAAGGGGACAGCACACAGCCCCCTGGATCTCAGCCACTGTCCTGCTTGGGGGCTCAGACTCCATCTCTGCTGCCCCCTCCCACCAGCAAGTGAGGCAGGGGTGACACATCTGAGCCACCATCTCCTGCAGGGCCTGCTCCTCCCACTCTCAGGAGGAAAATTATGACTTTCTAGGGAGGAGGTGTTTTCTTTTTTGTGGTTTTTTTCCTCTCCCCTCGTTCAGCACCCGGCACTAATTTATGACTATTTTCCCAACTCCACTGAAGTAAGAGGGTAATGGCTTTCCACAGCTCGCTTTCTCTCACCTGTCACTCTGCGGCGGCTACCTGACAGGACTGCAGACAATGTTCCAATCACAGGGGCTGTTTTTCCCCAGGGAAGCGAAGAATTCATAGTGGCCATGGGGAGAGTTATTTCATTCCTGGATGGAACCACGTCAAGTAAACAGCTGTAAAAATTCATACCCAGGAGGGCTGCCTCTGGCTGAAGGGTGGGCATGTCGCCCACAGGCTGTGTAGAGCTGCCAGCTGGGGGTCAGAGCTGGGTGACACTCGATGGCTCCAGGCCCTGCTGCCACTGCCCACGGCACTCCAGCCTCTTGACCTTGGGTCGGTCACGCTGCCTTCTCAAACCTCAAGTGCCTCAGTGGCTGCTGGGAAAAACATTCTTTGTCCTCAGGGCCAGGGGATGACAGCCTTGCAGGGATAACAGGGGTTAGGGCCAGGTGTGCCCTCAGGGGGCCACCTATCCCCAGCTGGGTGGCTCTGAGTAGGCCGGAGAGCCCCAGTTTCGCACTTGGAAAACAGATTCTCTATGCCAAGTGTCCAACAGAATGTGGTGGTGACAGAAACATTTTTGTTCATGCTGCCCCTGAGTACTTGAAATGTGCCCAATAGAAATGACAAAGTGAATTTTACTTTTTAAATTTTGATTATAATTAGGTTGCTTTTAAATAGCCACATATGGCTAGTAGCTACTTGCTATCTTTCGGATCTGGAATGTTCCCCCCAAAGCCTGTAAGTTCAGGGCTTGGTCCCCAGCCCATGGCATGGCTAGGAGTTCCCGGAAACCTTAAGAAGCGGTGGTCAATGGGAGGTCCAGGGTCACCGAGGCCACACCTTGAAGGCCCTCTCTCTTCCCCTGTCACTTCCCAGCTACAAGTGACCAATTTTGCTCTACCACCCGTTGCCACCATGACGTGCTGCCCAATGACCATGGACTGAAATCTCCAAAACTGTGAGCCAAAGTGAACCTGTACTCTTCCTAAATTGATTATCGAGGGTGTTTGTTACAATGTTGGAAAGCTGACACACTACTCTACCAAATAATGCACGCTGCTTTTTTCCCATATGCTGAAGTAAATCACAGGAAACAATCAGAAGCAGACCATAATGCCCCAACCCTAAGTCACAGCGAGCACCGAATGAGAGAGTTCACAGGAAGTCTCGGCACCTAGCTGGCCCTCCATTAATGACAGCTCTTAATAAAAACTTGACAGGACACAGTCAGAAGGACTGGAAGAAGAGTATGTGGATTCAGTCTTGGCTTCTTCTGTGCTCACCAGCTAGTTCATTGCTCCTCTGACCTTCAGGTTCCTCATCTGCCACAAAGAGACAGAAATACCTACCTGATGGCTTACTGTAAAGATCTGATGTAATAAGGTGCACAAAGCACCATGTAGGTGCTCAACAGACAGCAGTTACTCTTACTACCGGTACTGGGAGGCAGCAGAACACGCTGGTTAAGAGGATGGATGCCCAAGTTCAAATCCCAGCACCACCTCCGATCATCTGGCTGAATGATCTCAACCAAGTCATTTAAAGCTGTTTGCCTCAATTTCCTCATCTATAAAGTGGAAGTAATCACAACACAGTTAAGCATCCCTGATCTGAAAACCCAACATACTGGCTGAGATTTCCAGATTAAGGATGCTTGCTCATCTAACATAGTTTGTGCAAATATTCCAACATCCGAAAAATTTCAAAATCTGGAACACTTCCGGTCCCAGCATTTTGGAGGAGGGATACTCAATCTTCAGTACCTTCTTCCCAGGGTTGTGATAGGATTAGAAGAGCTGATAGCAGTTACTGACACAGAATAAGTACTCTGCATGTTGCTTAAATAAAAATATTCTAATGAGGGCTCCAAAAATAGGATAATGGACAACATCTATAGCTTCCTCAAAAAGAGCTGGCCAGTATCCGAGACCCCAGAGGGCCTGGGTTTTGAGCTGTGGATAGCAGGACACTGCCCGACTGAAGGAGGGACCGAGAAACAAGCCAGTTCTAACATGGAGATGCTTTGGACTTCGGATGGTGGCTCTCAGGCACCCTGGGGTTTCTCACCTATTGATGCTTGGTGACAGAGAGTCAACATCCTAATTCAGAGGGGAAAACTGGCTGGAGAGCTGGCAGTAAGACAACACAAACTCCTTCCACCCTCGGGTCAGCTCTAAGCTACTCCACCGCTCTAAACTACAGGGCCCCAGCGTGGGGTGCTGGGAGAGGAGCCCCCCACACTAGGAGAAATGGCTGGGGTGATGGGGGTGGCCCTGTCCCCACTCACCATTACATTTCAGAGAACTGGGCAGAATACCACTGGCAAGAACAGGTGACCCTTCTTGCCAGGTGGTGAGGGCGGGCTGGGGTTTACCAGCATTGATGGTGTGCCAGGCTCTATGCTGGGCACATATATCATCTCCCGAAAGGTAGGCACCAGGCTGAAGCAGGGACAAGCCCCTTTGGGGCCCAGGATAGCCTGTCTTCTTAATGTGACCCCTGGTCTAATTTCAGAATGTGGCCTCTTTATTGCCACTTCCCAAATAGACTCAGACCTTTGTATTTGGGGGACTAAAGGGCAGTGCTGGTTTTCTGATTGACAGGTATCTAGTAAATCAAGGCAGTAATCTTAGCTGTGATAATGTCTGTTTTCCCACACAGCGTTCAACTAATCTAGTTTCACTTTAGATGGCAAAATGAGGCTGGAAAGCAGGTTAATTGTCCTCAATTGAACTTGGGGCCAAAAAGAGGTCATTCACCCTGGGATCCCAGGCTCTTTGTTTTGTTTTTGTTTTTGGTACCTGGGATCGAACTTGGGTCCTTGCACTTGTGCAGCAGACGGAAACCACTGAGCTAAATCCCCGGCCCTATCCCAGGCTCTTTGAGACTGAAGCCCAGGCCAGAGCAGTGCTCCTCTCAAGGTCTGGTCTCTTGTGTTTAGAGGAATGGAGGGACTCAGGAGGACCTGGGACTAAGGACACTGGAAGGGCCTTTTGCTTTTAGAAGACACCTGTGTCGGTGGGGCACCCAGGAGGAATGAGAACCACCCCGACCCAGGTCACTGACCACACCACACTCTATGTCACCAAACACCACCAGAGCTCTGCAAAAGCGGCCTAGGCAGCCTACTTTACAGATGAGCGAACTGAGGCTCTGAGAGTGAAGGAACAGCCAGAGGGAGGTCTCTGGAGCCAGGCACTTGGGGCACAGGGCCCTGTCCCCCATAGCACGGGGCTACACCCACTGCCCTGGGTGGCTCATGGCTTTGTTGTTGGCTGGGGGCGGCAGCTCACAAGTTTCCAAAGCATCACCCCTCTTCCCTGACAGCACTGCGCCCACCTGGTCCACAGCTTCAGCAGGACTCCTTCTCTCCGAGGCAGGTGGGGGGCAGAGCGCCCACCAAACAGGGAAGCAGCTCCCATTTAATTGACTATAAATTGCTCTGGAGCTTTTAATGAAGGCCGTCAGGAGTAATTATGTCCACTGCTGCGCAGCCACTCTGTAAACACACGGGCAGGGCTGGGTCGAGTGGCAGCTGGGCACCTCAGAGCGTCCTCCCCTGCCACCCCTCTTAAATCACACATCTGTCAACCTGGCAAGCTCCAGCCGAGGTGTAGGGAACATAGCTGACGTCCGGGCAGTGTGCAGGTCCCAGGAAACTGAGCCAGCCTCCTCAGGAGCACACATCGGGAAGGGAGCCCACGTCTCAGAGGTCGGGCAGTTGGGCTCCCATCTGGATTTTGGCTCTGGGTGAGGCCCTGCCTTTTCCTCACCTGCCGGTGGGATCAGAGATGTGGGAAACATGGCCAGGGCCTGTGAGATGCTTTCAGCAATTGCCATCAATCACACTGCCCTATGACGAGGTGGGCAGAGATGAGGAAGGGTTAGGAAGGAGATTGGGACTATGTCACAGACCACAGGGGCTGGTGCCCAGTGGAGTCCTGCTGTGAAGAGGCCCTGCCACCCGTGTTCCCCTGTCCCCATCTGTCCCTCATGTGTCTCTCTATTGCCCCTTCACAGCACCTTGTCCTCAAAAGGGGCTTCCATCCCCAGGTGGTGCAGCCAAGGTGGAATATGCTCCTGGGCCAGGACAGCCACTGGGTCACGACACACAGGACTGGTCCCACTGAGTGCCTTGATCCCTACGTGGGACACCAAGCAAGGAAGGCTGTCCTGCTCACTGTCACCTGGGCTCACCGTCACCTGGGCATCCCACCTAACAGGCCCTTAGGACATGGTCCCTGGCTGCCTTCAAAGGGCCTCACTCTTGCCTGTCTCCAGAACACAGAAGGCTACAGAAGTAGCAGGAGCTGTGACTGGGGAGGAAAAATAGCCCAGGGATCAGGGGTGAATTGCAGGCTTTGCTGCCCTGCAAGTACCCTTGTGTCACCTCTCCGTAGAATGCCGAGTCCCTGGGTGAGGGACGCTTTCTGATCTCTGATCAACCTGCAAAAGAGGTGCCCTCAGCCGTGAGGCTGTGCCACCCCTGGGGGTAACAGGTGTCAGAAATCAGAGATGTCACTGCAGAGATGCTCTGCCCACTCACCCCCTCTCCACACCAGGGACCACACAGCTGGGCTTCACTGCCCCACACATTCTGGGCAGCACAGAGTAAAAAATGGGGCTGGGGTGAGTGGAGTGGAGGGAACAACAATTGCAATGAATGGGGTGGGAGCCACTTCCTGGCCCCGGCAGGTGGCTATGGGAGAGGCATGCCTTCATGCCCGTCAGGCCTGAGTTCCCGGCAACATAGGGTTTCTCTAGAGAGCTCATAAAGCAGCCGATGGGGCGGAGCAGGTCCCACACTCAATAATCCCTCCATCTCTCGGCCACTCGGTCAGACACAGCATATTCATCTTGAATTATCCTTTCAAAGGTTGAATCAGTCCTGCAAGGAGCTCTGGCCCCGCTGTGCACAGGGAAAGGAGACCCCGGGCAGCACTGTGACCCCAAGCACATCCCTCCATCCACCCAGGGCCAGGCCAGAGGTGACCAAGGCTCGAGGCTCTCACTCCCTCTGTCCACCATGGCATAAAGCCACATGAGGAAGCAGAAGAAAAGCCAGACCAAGGGTGATAAGGACCCCAGACTCCACTCTGATCTGTGCCAAGGAGCCTGAAGGGCTGGTCACAGAGGGACAGAGACCAGAGCTAGAATCCAGCTTGGCCACTTCATGATTATGAGCCCTTGTTGAGGAGACAGCCTCTCTCAGCCTCAGTTTCCTTGTCTGTAAAACGGGCCCCATATCCACCTCCTCCATAGGGTGTTATGACCCTAGAGCCAAGAAGGGAAGCAGAAGCCCTTAGCACAGTGCCTGGCACACAGCAGGGTGACCAGGAGGGGGCAGCCAGGCAGAGTCTGCCCTGAGAACTAGAGCTGGCGGCGAAGACAGGAACCACTGGAGCTAGAAGGGGGACGCAGGGGCGGCCATCATGGGAAGAAGGATAGCTGATTCTGGGGAGCCGCGAGGCAGAGCAGGCTGCAGGAGGCAGTGGGTGGTGTCACTCACTGCCTGGTGACACACAGAGCTGCCCTCTACTGCAGGGGCACCTGTAGGTAGGCAGTTGTGCCGAGGAGACTCTTGCTGTGGCTGGGAGGGGGCCTCTTCCACCTGGAGAGGGAAAATGGGCCTTGGAAAGAGTAATTCAGGAAGCATACCAAATGTGTGTTCCATCTAGTGAGCTGGGAAAAAAGCTGTCAACAACCCCAAAAACAGTATAGTTCATTAACATCTATCAGTACTTACTACGTGCCAAACACGCTTCTAAATGCCTTGCCTTCATTCATCCATTTCATCCTTGCCACAACCCTAAAAGGAAACACCAATGTGATCATTATCCCCACTTTGCAACTAAGTAAACTGAGGCAGAGAGAAGTTAAGCAGGCAGTGAGAGTCCACACTTGCAGAAGATGCAAGGGAGGGCTTCTTGGGAGAAGAAGCACAAAAAGACCAGTTGCTCAAGAAAAACAACATCCATAGGGCCGGGGATCTAGCTCAGTGGTTTCGCAGCCTGCTTTGCAAGTGCAAGGGCCTGAGTTCAATCCCCGGTACCAAAACAAACAAACAAACAAACAAACATCCATCATTTGTACAGCATTTTCATTTTCTTTTCTTTCTTTTTTTTTTTTTTAGCATTTTCATTTTCAAAGCTCTTTCCTAAGCAACCTGTAAAGTTAGCTGAGCAAACACCAGCATAACTATTTTCAGAGGAGGGAAATGAGGCTCAGAGAGGCTAAGGAACTTGACTATGGTCACACAGCCAATAAGTTACAGAGCTGGGATTAGAATCCAGGCCTTCTGCCTGCCCTCTTGGTGCTCAGTGCACTGTGCCCAGACTGGGGAGAAGAGGAAGGGGAGACACCCAGATGAGGGGTCCTCCATGGAGGTCCTTGCCCCAAAGGACAGGTCTCCTGGGTATCCAGGCCCTTTCTTGGTCAAGGACTGGCGAAACAACCTGATCTCCTACAGCCGTCGCTGGACAGTTTAGCTCATGAGTCCCGTGAGGTGTGTAAAGAACAGTAGGGACAGGAAGTCAAGTTCAAAGTCGGGTCTGCCTGCCACCATCTCCCCAGCCAGCTGGAGGGGTTTCAGCGCCTATAAATTACACCTTCGGCTGCTCCTGGGGAGCCCAAGTGTTCCCGGCCGGCTGCAAGCTCAGCACACCCTCATGCCAGTGGCACAGCTGAGTCAGGCTCATCTTCCAGTCCCCCACACACCCTGGGAGGGTGCCTGCTGCTGAGCCACAGCACAGCTGGCCGAGGTCCCCAACCCCAGTGCCACCGTTCAATGGAAAAGACCACGGACCCAGGAGCAAGTGATGTGAATGCTTACACACTCTGGTCTAAAAAGGCATTCTGCAGCAGTACTGCCAACTACACGATGCATCCAGCAAGGACATGCATCTTTGGATGACCTACATGAGAGGCCCCCAAAGGTCCTCAAGCTCACACAGCTACATGGGGGCAGAGTCAGAGTCCCAGGTCTGTTCTCTGAGACCAACTGTGCTGGCCAAATCCCCTCCCTGGAGAGGGACCTCTAACCCAGCACCTCTCCAGGGTGGACATTCAGTCCTGAGCCTTGTTCCAGGGTGATCAACTAAGGAAGGACCACACCTGGTCCTGCCAGGCTGCAGAGGGGCAGGGAAGGTGGGCCACAGGGAATCAAGCCCCGACTCTACTGCCTATCAGCTGTGGGACCCTGGGCAGCCCCTGGTCTCCTCGAGCCTGTAACTGGGTATGAGGACAGAACAGATGTCCACCTTCCTCTAAGGAAAAGCCAAAGCACACAGGCAACCTGGCTATCAAGATGCAAGGGTTTAATGGCTAGCCCAACCCCACCATCTGAGACACAACCCAAACAGCTTCCCCGCTGCTGGCCTGCCCGTTCCATCATCTCCCCCGGGCTGCAGCTGGTCAGCTCTAACAACTCAGGGCCACCTTCCTGTCATACCTTCTCATCCCTGTGCCCAGAATGAGTACCTCCTCCCCAGGGCATTAGCAGCTCTCTGTAGCTCACCCCTCGAAATTGTACACAGTGGGCTGATCATTTCCCATGGGTCCTTTTCCCCCTGCTCTGGACTGAACTTCTTAAGAGGAAAGAGCCATATATGGAATCCCAGAGCTGTGATTAAGTCCACTGGCTTGAGGTCAGGCAGCTTTGAGCTTAAATCCAATTTGCATCCTATACAAAACATGTGGCTCTATCCAAGTTTCTTAACCTCTCTGAGCCTCTGCTTCCTCACCTGCAAAATGAAGGTTTTAAGACCTCCTTGCTTGGTCTGCTATGAAGAGCCAATGAAGTAATGTGTCTATTACAAACACAGTAAGTGTGTCATTAAAGATGGGTGCCACTTCCCTGGTTATCTGGGATGTGCAGGCCCTGCCCACCCCCAGCACAGCCTGGCACAGGTGTTCAGTGCATGCTGTTCACGGTGGACCCATATGCCAGGTGGACACATTGTCGGTATCATCAGCATTATCACGGATGTCTCCAAAACATCTGTCCCACCTGGTTCCCACACCTGTGGAGGGCCTGGGCTGCCCTGGAGAGGGAGGAGAGGAGATGAGGCCAGAGAAGCACTTGCAGGGAAAAGAAAATCCTCCAAAGGCGTCAAGACCTCAGGGCCCCTGCCGACAGCCCCAGAAGTCCTGGGCGGCCCTGCCTTCCCTCCTTATACACTCTACCCCAGAGCCCGAGGCTCTGAGGCTCCTGGCCCCTCCCTCCAAACTCCAAGACCCAGGTTCGAAGCCCTCAACCCAGAAGGCTGCTCCTCTTCCCAGGGCCACATGTGAACAATGGGCAGTGCCCATGCATTTGGTCTGTACTGGCCTGGCCTGTGAGGTCAGAGCGGGCTGTAGGCAGGAACAGAGGTAACTCACCAGGGTTACCTCTGGTTGGGGAACCTGAGCAGGTTCCCCAACCTCGGCCTCAGTTTCTCCACCTGTGAAGTGGAACTGTTTGACCAGAACAGTGGTCATCAAATTGTCCTGCCTGAGGCCCTCCCAGGATCCTTCAGGTGAGGGCAAGAGCAAAACCAGGGGTGCAGGATGTTAAGTCCCGACTCTCCTTGACCTTAACTTTCACAGAACACAAGTGCTCTCCCTCAGCGTTTACTGCCATGCGTATTTCTCCTGTGCTGCCATCTCTGTGTCCCTCACCACAAGGTCACCTCCTTAGGGCAGTGACTGCCTGTTTCATTCCATCCCCGTACCCAGAACATGGGTCAACACAGACCAGGCACCCGGTAAAGTATTTGCTGAATGAATCAATGAGTGTATGTGACTACAGCTGCAAATATGTGAGACTTCTGAGTGAGATAACATTTACCCAAACAGTTCCATGGGTGAAAAAGAAAAAGGATATCAGTGGGAAAGCTGGTGAGATTTGAATAAAGTATCATTGCCAACCCTGTGTCAATGTTATTTTCCTGGTTTCCATAATTGTGGAAGGTGTTAACATCAAGACCATCTGGGTGAGAGGAACTCCTCCTACTGTTCTTATGACTTTTCTAAAATTACTATTTTTTAAAATTATTTCAAAATAAAAAAGTCTTAAAAGTAAACATAAAATTCTAGACCAGTGCTCCCTCAAGTGTGGGGAGGGACCATGGGTGATACCTGACATGATCTTGGGGCCGTGTAAAATTTGTTTTAATTTGTTTGTTTTTTTTTTTACCAGCGATTTAACTTGGGTCCTTGCGCTTGAGCAGCAGGTGGCGAAACCACTGAGCTAAATCCCTGGCCAAACTTTTTTTTAATTTTAAAAGTGATGGACTTAGGGCTGGGGATATAACTTAGTGGTAGAGCACTTGCCTAGTGTGTTCAAGACCCTAGGTTCAATCCCCGGCACCACAAAAAAAAAAGTGATGCATTTGTCATAATTGTGTTATGAAGCCCAGGCAGGCAGCATCCACACCCTGGGGCTGTGTGTCTACTTGGCGGTCTGCATCCCGTCTCCCTTCCTGCTGTTGGGGCCCCTCCCCTTGGGTGCAACTGGCGGGGCTGAGAGTCACCAAATCTCACCCACTGCAGCCAGAGCACAATAGAACACTGCAGTCTGGGCCATGAGTGATGAAATTCATGGTGACAGCAGCAACCGCCTGGCCAGATTGTGTGGCCCTAGTCCACCCTGGGTCCTTTGGGGGTTTTTTGTTTGTTTTGGGTTTTTAAAGTACATATTTGTAGTTCGCTGATTACACTCACGGTGGGAAGTTGGTACATGTGCATAACACATTTAATTCTTATTTTCATCCCTTTCCCCTCCCTCATATAAGAGAAACCATGCAATATTTAAGGTTGCATTTCTGATTTATTTCACCCAATATTATTATCTCAAGGTGCACTCATTTCCCTACAAATGACTCAAGTTTTCTTTATGGCAGAATAGTACTTCACTGCATGAAAATACCACTTATTTTTATCCATTCATCTACTGATGGACATATAGGCCACTTCTGAGATTTAGCTATTGTGAACTGTGCTGCTATAAACATGGGCATGCATGGATCACTGCAATATGTCTTTAACTCTTTCAGGAAGATATCTAGAAAGAGAATAGCTGGATTGGATGGAATTTCTATTTTTAGTTTTTTAAGGACTCTTCATATTTATTTTCTTTTCTTTCTTTTTTTCTTTCCTTCTTTCCTTTTATTTATTTATTTGTTTGGTTGGTTGGTTTTTTGAGACAGGGTCTCATTATGTAGTTCAGGTTGGCCTCAAATTTATGGTGATCCTCCTGCTTCAGCATTGTGAATGCTGGAATCACAGACCTGCATCACCACTCCTGGCTCCATACTGATTTTCATAGTAGGTACACTAGGATAATTCCCACCAACAATGTAGGGGTTCCTACAAAGGGTTCCTTTCCCTCCACAACCTCTCTAGCATTTATTATTTGATTTCTTGATGACAATAAGTAAGATGGAATCCCAGTTGTGTTTTAATCTGCATTTCTGTAATGCCCAGAGGTATTGAATATTTTTTCACGTATTTATTGGCAATTTATACTTCTTCTGAGAAGTGTGTCTATTCGTTTTAGCTGCCTATTTTTTGATTGAGCCTTTTATTTTGAGGGTCTAATTTTTTTTCAGTTCTTTATATATTCTAGATAGCAATCCTCTGAGGAACAGCCAGAAAAAATGGGTCTTTTGGTTGTTGTCAATTCTGAAAGCCCCCACAGACTTCTAATGGGATGGACAGCTGAGGTGGTTCCTCCAGTGGGCAACCAAGGAGCTGTCTGATACCTTACAGTTCCTTCTAAAAGTGTGTTTACTGGAGCTTAAAAGTAAGTGAGTCTAAATCACAGCTTAGCTTGTTAAGCACCTGCTCCAAGTCAAAACAGCCCTAACTCCTTTAAAATTGGCTCCCTTAATGTTCACACAAATCCACAGAGGCAAACTTAGAATCACTGTCCCTATTGTGCAGATAGGGAAACTGAGGCAGAACTGGGATTCACACATAGGCAGTGTGGGCCCCACCTCCATCTGTAAATCAGCTGACTCAGACAACAGTTATCAAATTGTCCTAGAAAAGCCCTCGGGTCTCTGAGGAGCCCTTGGGTGGGGACAGCGTGAAGTGAGGAATACAGGCTGTCACCCCCAGTCCCCTGCACCTCAGCCTCCTCCACCTTCTCCTCCATGCTGATTTCTGTATCTCTGTGCTCCTGTTACCCCAGGTCTCCCCACCTCTGTACAGTGGTCAGCAGCAGGACCAAACCATGAAGACAGCACACACCCTACTGTGGTAAGGCCCCGCTGACTCCGCACATCCACAGCCCTCTGACCCCGCTGTGCCTGCAGCTCTGCCACCAGCCCCTACTGAGGGGCTGCCCTGCTTCCACAAGCCTGTCTCACCTAGGTTAGACGAAGGAACATCTGGAGAAGAGAAAATCATCCTCACCCTGTGGTTCTGAATCTTATCCCAAGAGATAGTATTAAGGAGCCAAGAGGGAGGCCCAGGGAGGAGGAACAGCCTCTTCCAGGCACTGGGTGTCAGACAAGTCTGGAAAAGCCCGCACCCCTCCCAGCACCCCAAGTCCCACACTAAGGATCAGCTCCCCACACAGCCACTGCCACATCCCCCATCTCCCCATCTACCCACTCAGCGGGGTGCAGGCTCCTCCGTCTGCTGAGACCGCTGATGCGGGTCAGCCCACCTGAAAATTGCTCTCTCTGGGTCCAGACCAAACAGCTGGGCATTGATGGAGTTTGCAGAGAAATTAATCAGCACCAACTGGCAGCAGTGCCAGGCACTGCCTGGGCCCAATCCATCCTAATGAATCCCGAGCTCTCACCTTAATGGCTCCTGACAAGACTAATTTACTCATGTAGGCGATTAGCATGGGCATTATCACTTTAATTGTGGCTCAAGATACTTTGGGGGTGCTGGGGGGTTCTGCCTGGGGAAGTCAACGCCATGTGCTCCAACCTCAGTCACAAAGAGAGGGACAGGGAGCCAAGGGGAGGGGAATCAGCAAGACGTGACACTATGCATTCATTCATTCACTCATCCATTTGCTCATTCACCAAGTGTCTGCTGAGACCCCTTTGTGTGGGGCACTGTGCTTGGTACAGAGCACACGAGGCTTGGGCTGCCAGCTATGCAGTGGAGATAATCCACCCATCTAGGGGGTCATGGAGAGCCCATGGGGGTCATTCATCAAAAGTCCTTAACAGAGGCCCAGTCAGTAAACCGTGGCTAATGCTACCACTCCACAATGCTATACCACACATAAATACTAAAGTGATCATTAATTGTAATGTCGATATTTAATAAATTAATATGTAAAGATTAATAGTCCAGCAGGGAGCTACACACAAATAACCAGACTTTCACAGCACTCTCACAGCCGTGATAACGAAGCTGGGGTGGAGAGGACAGGGAGGCTGGGGGCCTCACAGGGCAGATGACAGACCAACAGCACCTGGAAAGTGAGCAGGAATCTGCCAGGTGGGAAGGGAGAGGGCACCTGGGCCAAAGGGATTCCCAGGCAGAGGACCGGGCTGAGGCAGAGTGGGGAGCTGGGGAGCTGAGTGGGTCAGTGCGGCTGGACAGCAGGGCGTCTTAGGAAGCAGGGGGTGACAGGCCGTGTGACAGTTTCATTCCTTCCTGTGGGCACTTGGGAGGCTTCTGGCGGGCAGTGTTTAAAACTAGGATGGGGGACACCACCCCCTCCAGTTCCTGCAGCCTGAGGGTGGAAGCCAAAGTGGATGGCTCCATGGCCTCTAGGATGATGCCACAGGAGCTCCTGGGTCAGCATGGCAGCTCCAAGCCGGGCTTCACGCTGCTGCTTCCTGCTGGTCCCCAGGGCCAGCCAGTCCTCAGTGCCCCAAGAGTCCCCAACAAATATGCCATAGACACCTCCAAAGGGTAGCTGGGATGTTTAAAACATGACCATGGCACAGGCCTTGCCATTCACACGCACAGGCACGTACAACATCTGTGCCATCTGGGGAAAGCGCTCTCCTGGGCCCACTTTCCGGCAGCCATCCCCACTGTCACCAACACCTGCCTCCTCATAGCCCCCAGCAAGGGAAGTGCATGCCCAAGGTCCCAGGAAGGATGGAAGGTGGTGCCTGGGAGGATTCCCACCCATAGACTCCAGGCTTTCCCCAAAGCACCCCAAGTTCCAGGCACAAGACAGCTGCAGAGCTGGGCCCTGGAGACATAGAGGTGGCCCAGTCCCCCAAGAAGCTTTTATAGTCCAAGGGGGGAGACAGAGGAGCAACTAACAACCACAACTGGCACTCAGGGTGACCAGGCTCTGGACAGAGCAAAGGCAGCAGCCCTTGGCACCTTCCTGGAGAGACACAGGAAGTTACGCAGAGGCAGTGGCATCTGGACCTACACAGCTCCGTGACTGCCAAGGCTGGAAGGAAGGAACTTGGTCTTCACCCCTAAGGAGCCCGTGTGGCTGCTGTGGAGGGAGTGAGGGGTTCAGAGGGAAGGAGGTGGAGTCGGAGAGGTGGCCAGGATGGCTGCCAACAGCTGGGTGGCATTGAAGAAGGCTGGCTTTTAACCTGAGGTGGGGGGACTTGAGAAGATCTGGGGAGCAGGCCCTGGCTCAGGGGGAGCAGGCCCCTTTCCCACCGGGAGGAGAAAGGGAGACACAGGGAGACCAGTGAGACCCCGGGGAGCTGCTGGGACAACCCAGGCTCAGGCCGTGGTGGTAGGAGAGAAAGACATAGTGAGAAGTAAAAAGGTTCGGAATCTTTTTTTCCCTGATACTGGAGATTGAACCCAGGGCCTTCGCACTGAGCTATATGCTCAGCGCTTTTTAAATTTTTTTTTATTTGTAGGCATTAACTACATTGCCCAGACTGGACTCAAACTTGCAATCCTCCTGCCTCCGCCTCCCAGAATGCTGGGATTATAGATGTGTGGCATCATGCCTGCTATTCCAGAACTTTTCTGACGAAGAACTAAGATTTCCTGACGGACTGGATGTGAGGCAAGAGAGAAAGAGGAGTCAGGGCTGATCCTGAGCTTAGGACCTGAGGAACCAGTAGAATGGAGTGACAGATGGCCCAGCCTCAGGCAAAGCAGGGGTTAAGGGAAGCAGGTTCAGCTTCACCGTGGGAGGTCAAGGATTTCCGTTTAGCTTCCAGGTGGAAATGCTGAGCAGAGAGATGCTACAGGAGTCTGGAGTCTCTGAGGCAGGGCGTGTAACCCCGAGTTGTCACGGGCCCAGTAGTGTCTCATGTACGAGGCCAGGTCCTGTGGGAGTGGAGGTGGGGGAGGAGCAGAAGCTGAGTCCTGAGCCATTGATGTCAGATGCGGAGCAGTTGTGGGGGAACCCCCAGTCACCATGGAGAAGACGGTCCCCGGAAGGTCACAGGAGTGGGAATTAAGATTGGATTTAGCAACATGGTGATGGTGATCCTGCCAGGACAATACTGGCAGAGTGGTTGGAAACAGACTCAGGCAATCAGGAGACAGCAGCCCCGCAGCCCTGTCCCTCATGCTACAGCTGCCCCGTGGCCATTCGAAGCTGACAGCCAGGGCCACGGCATGAGTGACGCCACAGGCCGACCAGGCTTGGGTCAGTGACCTGCCTTCCTGCCCTGCACCCAGCCAGGCTGTGTTGCCAAAGACCCTCTACATCTGGAGCAGGACGCACGGCTGAGGGGTCTGTCTGGGGAGGTGGGGCGACAGTAACAGACTGAGGGAGGCAGAGCTGCTCAATGACTTCATTTGGCTTCTGTCTTCTTTGGGAGGAGATGGTGTTCAAAGAGAACACTGTACAGAAGGAGCCAGAGATAGGCAAGGAGATAGCAAGGGAAGTGCAGCCTCGGGGAGGGATTTTGGGTGGCCACGCTCTGCCCTCCATTCCCCTCCCAGCCATGGGCCACAGCTGCAAAGTGAGGCAAGAGCATGAGAGGCTGGAAAGGTTCAGAAGGCTGGGGCGGGTGGCAGTGCTGCCTCTAACCCCAGACTGCACATTCACAGCACTGGAACCAAAGCCTCCCTCCAAGTCTTAACGGGAAATTTTAAAATGAATTAATACATAAAAACACTTGGGACACCGCCTTAAGCATTCAATAAATGCAACTTACAATAATATATATCATATATCATGTATATTATATTATTATTATTATTATTATTATTCCACAAGGCTCCAGCAGTTGGAATCAGACCTAATGATAGGCAATCCAGGGAAGCAGATTTTGTATTAATGTTAGGAAGAATGTTTTATTCCTGGAACTCTCACAGCACGGCCCTATAAGACCAGAAGTCCCACCACCAGGTACCCAAGCAGAAGCGGGCGACCAGGCCTGCAGCTGGCAGCCGGGTCTGCCCACAGCTCTGACCTCTCTCCCTGCAGCAACAACACCACACTCCAGGTGTGAGGCTCGAGGGGAAGATCCCAGACCCATTTTGCAGACTGGAAGCCTGAAGTTCTGAGAGTAAATGGTCAGTAAGCGCCAAGCCTCAAAGTCACATCTGTAGGCCACCCCCCTCTACAGCCAAAGCGCCAGTCCTTGACAAGCACTCTCAGCCGTCACCCTCAGCCTGGCCACTGCTGTCAGAGCCCTGCACCCACACAACCTGCCCCATCCTCACGTGCACTGAACAGCCCAGGGCCACGTGGCTGCCAGCACCCACCGTGTCTCACCTGAGGACCAGGAAACACCAGGGCTGCCCAAGGCACAGCCCACTGGGCCCATCTTTTCAATGCCCTCTCACTGGCAGGCTGGGGAAATAGAAATCCAGAGAGGTGCAGCACTGTGCCCAAGGTCACACAGCAAGAAACAGAAATTGCACTACTGATTTTCTGGCCAAAGCTGCCCCCATCCTGATATAAAAGAAAAGGAAGAGACCAGGAGGGCGCTGGGCCGGCTCAGTGCTCACCCACCACCAGGAGACAGCACCGTTTTTCAGCTCCCTGAGGCCCCTCTCACTCCTACAGCCCCCTGGAGCCAGGACCAGTCCCCACAGCACTGGACAGATGCCCCTGCTGTGCCTGCCAAGTGCTGCCTTCATGGGGCTCAAGTCCTGGGCATTGCTTCTGGAGGCCAATCAATGCTGATGTTTGCAAAAGACAGTCAAGAGCCAGAGCCCAAGGTAATGGGAGCAGGGCCTGCTGGGGGCTCCCCAGTGAGTGTCCAGCCCAGTACTTGCTGAGATCAGCATCTGCCAAGCCAGACGCACCCACCCTCTACCACAGGCCTCTGAGGACACCACACTCTGGGCTGAGTGCAGCCATGCAGGGTCACAGCTTGGGGGACACAGCCAGCACTGCCCACTTAAGAGAGGCCTTTGCTCTCCCAGCCAGCACCAGGGCCAGTTAGTGGGTGGCCACATGTCTGCCTCTGATGCCCACCTGCCCCAGGACAGGCACTCCATCCCGAGATTCTCTTACAGGAAGAAGTGACACAGGACACAGACAAAAGCCAGCCCACAAAACACTGTGAAGCTAAGGTAGGGGACCCTTTCAGGACCCAACCCCAAAGCTCTTCCTCCTTCTGCCCCTGCTCTGTTCGCAGAAACACAACTCCTCTTCCCCCCATCCCCTGGGGGGACTTTAGACACCGGGCTCGGTCCCTCTTCCTCAGGACCCTGACCTCTTTATCCATCTGTCTACTGCTTCTGTGTCTACAGCACCCAGGCCTGGCAGACGGGCACCCATGTATACCTAATGAACTGATGGAAGAGCCAAGAGTTGCTAACTGTTCTTTCACTTCCCTGTACTCATGTACTGGGCGTCCATCCTGCTCTCCCTGAGCCAGCCCCATGCCAGGTCTGGGTGAGGGTACAAGCCACGTAGAAAGAACACAGCCATGTCACAAATGCAGGAGCCCACAAACATCCCTGACCCAACCCAGAGGGGAACAAGGAGTTCAGCAGGTCCCCAAGAGCTTTACAGGTACACTTCCCAGCCCAGAAGGGTGGCTATGCCTTCAGGAGATCATTCCTAATCACTCAGATCCCCAAACTCCAGCCCCAAAACTCATCCTTCCAACCCTGGTCTGTCACCAGAGGAGTAGCCACTGTCCAGATGCTCTGTCCCTAGAAATAAGGCCCTTCTGGGACATAGGGACAAGCCCCACACCACATACCAGACAGACACATACCTACTGTGTCCTACCCCCCTGCAAAACATTCTCCCCCAGAAAGTGTGCCGGAGGCTGCCCACGGGCCCCCACAAACAGTAGGGAAGAGTCGGTCTGTTAGGGCTCCCCATGTTGGCAGAGATCTTTGAAGAAGGGTGTGTCCACTCTGCCACACACCTACATTTGGTTTTACATGAAAGAATACTCAACACTTGGCAAATAACTTAGCAGCCCTCCTCTCTCCAAGGCCCCCTGCCTCACTTTCAAGTATAACAATGCTCCAAAAAGACGTTACATGCTGACCTGATTTATGCAGGCTGTGGGTCACAGGCCCTGTCCTTGTACCCACAGAGCAGGCAGACCTGACTGTAAGAAGCCCCAGGCGACAGGCACCTTCACTAAAATGACATCAACGCAAATGAGAAGATAGGAAAGGATGCGGATGTAGGTGAGGGGCATTTTCAGGGGCGCTGCTTGCCCATCAGTAGCTCTAGGATGGGTTCCTACCATCCAACCTATTTCTGATGACAAAACCAGGCATACTGAATGCAGAAAACTGAGTCATCACAGAAAAGTAGAAAGGACCACAAAACAAACTCTACAGGAGCCACCATCTTCAAACATCCACAAGGCCTTGGTGCGGGAGACGAATGTGCAATTCTATAGGACAGAACTAGTGTCAGAAGTGAAAAAGGAGCATCGTGGGCTTCATGTGATTAGCCCTTGCTGTTTACAATGCCCTCTGTTGGCTGGGCCACCACCGGAAGTGCTGAGCGCCCCAGCCCTGGAGACATCCGGGCAGCAGCCAGACAAGCACCATGCAAATGTTTCCAGTAACAGATGGAAGATGGTCTCAACATCTATGAGGCCCTTCTCTTGTAGGACAGGTCATCCCACACCCTGAGCCCCCCACCAACCCATGGGCCAACTCACCCACAGGCGTGTCCTCGCTGATCAGCAGGTATGTGTCAAAGAAGTGGTTGATGAAGAAGGGCAGCCGGTTGACCTGGCCTGGAAGTCAGAAGACAAGGGTCAGCCAAGGCCCCCATGCCAGCTTCGTGCATTCTCTAAGGTGACACAGTCAGGGCTGCGTCCAGTGCCATGGTCAACTTCCCAGGACCCTGAAGGTCGCCGCCTGCCTTGAGGTAAATGGGAACAGGTGGCTCAGTCAGCCAGGCCACAGCCACAGGTGACTACGGCACCCGGCCACACTGAGAGGTACTCTAAGCATAAACTACACAGAGGAGTTTGAAGACTGTGCAAAAAAAGAAATCCTCGTTAAATACCTCATTAATCTTTCATATTGATTACACATTAAGATGATACTATTTGGGACACATCCAATTAAGCAAAATCCATTATTAAAATGAATTTTACCTATTTCTTTTCATGTTTCTAATGTGGCTACTACAAAATCTAACCTCACACTTGCGGGTTATGTTGTATTTCTATCAGACAGCTGGCTCCAGAAGGACCAAGAGCTCTGTGAGATTAAGGGCTCCAGAGACCATGGTGATCCCGATGCCCAGAGCAGGGCCTGACATTCACCAAGCCCTCGCTACCCATGTGTGGTACGAAGGAACGGCCAGGCGACCCCATACAATCTATCACAGTGATATCTTAAAAGCACCTGCCGTCTCCGGAACTGCTTCTCTGTGCCAGTAGCTACATCACCCAACCCAGTGACAGCAGGCAGGTGTGTCCCCATTCTCTTGCACTGTGCAAAATGAGGACTGCAAAGTAACTTGCTCTAGCACTTGGTGACACAGTGAGCAGGTGGCACCCAGACCTCAAAGCTTGGCCTGCTCCCCACCTGCCACTCTGATAGCCTTGCAGTGAGGGTGCAGTCAGGGTGATACGGGGATGGGCAGAGCAACTTGGCATCCACAAAGGGCCCATTCACCACAAGCCCCACCATGTGCTATCTCCCCCGCCACGAGGCTGGCTCCACCTTTCCCCCACACTGCTCTTGGGGCCTTCATGTGGCAAGTGAGGGTACGTGCCCTCAGTCCCTGCCAACTAGGGCCAGCTGGACCGGCTCCCTGTAGAGACTCTGCTGGGTTCTCCAGGCCCCTGGACACAGGCAGGGGATGCTCGCTCCTTGTTTCGCTGACCCAGGGCTTCTTCTGAGCTCGTGCCAGGCTCCCACAGGGTGAGGAGGCTGGGATCAGGAGGATGAGGAAGGGCACCAGACAGAACCAGGAGACATGGGCATCTTTCTTCCTTCCCCATCCTGTCCCAGCAGCCAGGCCAAGGCTGTTCCTGCCCTCAGACACTCTGGCTTCTCTCTCACTGCTGGCCTTTCCACCTGCACTTGCCAAATTCCAGCCCATCCTTCACATCTCGCTGAAGATGTCACTTCTTCCAAGACGCCCTCCCTGACTACCCCAAGTGCCCATCTGCACCCACAAACACTCCTCCCCTCACATGAGCAACCTCAGGGCGAGACCGGTGGCCAGGGCCTCACCTTCTCTGAAACCTCCCTGTACCTCTTTCTAGCCACACAATTGTCCCATGCCTCAGTTTACTCTTGCAAAAATAGCAATAATAGTGGGACTTACTTCATAGCTACCCGGAGGATTAAATGAGATTACATACACAAAGCGCTTAGTGCTGTGCCTCCTGGCACACAGCAAGCACTCAATAAATGGTAGCTATTATTAATACTGGCATTAATAAAAGTGTGTCCATCACACCCAGAGGAGGAGGCTTCTGATCCCTGCTGGGAGCCTTGGGTTCCCAAAATAGGAAAGCAGGAAGCCGCTGAGCCGAGGCAGAAGGCCCTGGGTGCCCAGGAACTTAGCAGCAGGCTTGGGGGTGGGGGTGGGAAATTGCAAGAAAAAGCAAATTTGCCTGTGGTGCCATCGCTCCTTTGAAATCTCCTTTTACAGGACCTGCCTATATTCGGTGGCAGGGAGCTCAGCACGGGCCGCCGGGCAGGGACTCAGGGACCAGTGTCGGCTGCCATAAGCCAAGCGGGACTGCATTCTCAGAACAGGCCTGTCACCCTCAGCAGCAGGGTGGCCTTGGGCTGCCATCACAGGCACTGAGGACTGGGAGGGGCTGGCAGGGAGGGAAGGCAGAGAGGTGACTTACTCTCTTAAAACCACTTAAAACACAAAGGCCGAGTACTCCACAGGCCAAACCGCTGCATCAGGAGCTTTGAGGTCTCTAGTGAGGTGGGAATGTGGGTGGACAGGAAGAAAGGGAGGGCAGCAGATGAGTTCAGAGAGAGGAAAATCCCAGCGTCAGGGCCCAACATGACCTCTCTGTCCCTGAGCCCACAGCACTGTTAGTGATGCCCGGCCCCTCAGCCCTCCCCTGCCCACTCCCCTGGAGCCCAAGCCAGCAGAGACCCAGAGGGGGTCAGAGTGTGGAATGATAAAGATTTGCATACAGAAGGGCAGAAGGCCACTCCGAGATGCCCAAACAGCCCTGCCTGCGAGGGAGGCTTCTGGCCAGAGGATGGCCGGAAGGCCAGGACCGGAAGTATACCCTTCACTGGGAACCATGGCATGGGGGCTCAGGGCTTGAGGGCTTGAGGAGCACCAGCAAGCAGCTAAGCCCAGATTTGAGGCAGGCTGGCTCCCAAGAATGACAAGTGCCAGGAGTATGTGGTGGCCAGGAAAAGGAAGGGTGAAGGGCAGGATTGTGCAGAGAGGAGATGATGACTTGAAGGTGATGGAGCTGGCAGTATGTGGAGCCAACTGATCTGACATCTGAGGAGGCATCAGCCAGCCCCCAGAGTCAGTCGGAAACCAGGTGGGGAGGGACAGGGGATAAGGGAGGGGTGGGCACAGGCAGATGGATGGCACGGGAAGATGGTACAGGAAATCATGCTTCTGTCCCCAAGGCCAGCCACCATCCACCATGCTAAGGGAGCAGCACTGGCTGCTTGGGATGAGGACCAGGAAGTGTGGGTGTGCCCAGCAATGAGACAGCGGGATCCTGAAGACAGAAGCAATGCTGAGAGGCAGATCACCCACATTTTACAACAGAGCAGCTGGGTGGCCTTCCTTTACTTTTTTGTTTTCTGCATCTTTTTCTCCCCTTAGAGAAAGATGACTGCTGATAACAGAGCTAACACTAAATGCGTTCTTTAGGCACCTACTGTGTGCCAGGCACTATTGTAAGTACTTGATGTACATATTCTGAGGGCCATTTTCACAGCTCAGGAAGGGAAATCCTATCTGGTTCCTATACCAGAGATAAGGTGTTTAAGCTTGAGGACCCTATGACCAAAGTGGCACTAGGATGCTCAGGGTGAGGCCAGGCAGGTGCTCCTCTCTTGTGTGTGTGCTATGCATGAACCATCCTCACCTGAGAGCTTAGTTAGGCTTAAGGGTAGGGCTCGGAAGACAGATGCATCCCACTGGGCCAGCTAGGATGGCACTCACTGTATCTCACATCCATGTGTCTTCATAAGAGCTGGAGAAAGTGAGAGGAACAGGGTGGGGTGTAGGGGATGAATCTCCAAGGTCACAGAGTGTCTGGGGAGGCCAGGGCAAGTGTCCTGGCTCCCACAAACCAGAGAGGCCAGAGCTGCCCTGATGAGTCCTCCTGCATGGGACAGAGAGGGCAGGTGGGGTGGAAATCTGATAAAAGCCCCTTGGAGGGTCAGAGGGACGACCTTGGGCCAGTGGCCTCTGCAGGCTTCAGATTCTCCGCTGGAGGTTGACAGGGGGTCTGAAGCTCCTGCTCTGCCTGAGAGTCTGGGCCTGTGCTGTGACCCTCGGCTGCTCACTCCCAGCCAGGAGACATTCCAGCAGGGATCCTCAAGAGTGGAGGTGAGGAGAGGGGACCTTCCTCAGCTGCAGGATGATAGCGACACTCCAACAAGTAAGAGGCTGTGCTTCCTCCAGAGGCGCCACCAGCTCCCTGAAGTGGAGGAACGCCCCACCCCCAGGAATGTGTTTGCCTCTGTCGCCAGGCACGCCAGGCCCACAGCTCTTCCCAGGGGACATCTCGGCCTTGGGGACACCACACACAACGTGCCTTCGGTCATGGGCTGCCTTCGGAGCTGTTTTTGTCCTTGCTACCCATTGTCCAGGGCCACAGGACAAGGAATGCCTGGACCCTCTGGCCTTCTCTGTGGTACCAGAGCTGGCACTGGTGGCAGGGGGAGGGAGCGTCCCTGCAGAAAGGACAGTTCCTGGCTGCCCACCATTGCTCAGGCTGTCTCCTCCAGGATGCCCTTCGGTCTTCAAAGCCCAGAGCAAAAGCCTGCCCTCTGCCTGGGCTTCTCCCGCCCCACAGTGACTCCCATCTTCTTTCTCATGGACTTCTCTGGGCCCCGGATGTCCCTGTGACCATGCCATTCGCCCTGTACCTGCGCTATAGCAAACCCTGCATGTGGCCTCCCTGACCACACTCTGACCCACTGGAGCATGAGTGACAAAGTCCATCCTCCAGAGTTGGGCATATCGTGCACACGACGACACACAGGAGGTGCTCAAAAGATGGCCATGAAACTGAGCAGAACTGGGGCCTGTCCCTGTGCCAGGAGAAGGACAGTTCACGGTCACAGAGCAGAGTCTAAGTATTTCTTGACTCCTCCTCCCCTGCTCTCTTGTGCCCTACACAGCTGGTATTTTCAGCCTGTGTGAGTTGTAGAAGGCAACTGAAGCCCAGAGAGCGAAGGGCATCTCCTGTCACCTACAGCGAAGCAGTCCCCAGGGTCCAGGATACAACCAAGCTGTACCCACACACCCTCTAGCCTGGGGAGAGAGGGGAGGGCTGGACTTACCGCAGCATCCAGAGATCAGCATGAAGAGGCAGACCACAGGGCAGCTGGCAGCCACGTGGCCCCTCATGGCTCCTGGAGACACAAAGAAGAAGGGGGTGAGATACTCCTTCCTGGTGGGGGTGACTCTGCAGCCCTCCAACACCCCCACCTCTATAGCACCAGGGAGAACTGGGCCTGAGAAGGGGGAGGAATCAGCTCCCGAGGGGAAGAGGGTGCAGGGAGGAAGAGAAGCTCTGTATCATCGGGTCTCACCGTGCTCCAGTCCTGGGCAAAAGACAGCGAGCTGGGCATGATGGGGCTGGGCAGGGGTGCGGTGGGGAGACTCTGAGCAAATCTCAGAACAGGCACAAAAGGTGAATGTGGCTGGGAGCCAGGTGTGCCTATCATCCCAGCACTCTGAGATGCTGAGGTAGGAGGATCTTGAGTTTGAGCCCAGCCTGGGCAACTTAGTAACTTAATGAAACCCTGTCTCAAAATAAAAAAGAAAAAGGGCTGGGGGTGTAGCTCAGTGCAAAGGCCCTGGGTTCAATCCCAGTACCCAAATAAAAGTGACCTGGAAGGCAGTGGGAGGCACATGGGACTGGAGGCGAGGGCTGTCTGTGCGGGAGACATGCACGTCTCTGCCAAGAGCTCGGGGCAAGAGTGTCGGGACAGGAGGGGACTCTCTCAGCCCACGTCCTGAGTGGACAGTGAGGTGGCCCCGCCGATGGCTCCTGACCAACACTGCACATGACAGCCCGCGGGGCCCTTTCATGTTCCTTGCACTTAATATAAAGTGTGAGAAGCTGCAGGAAGAATAAGGTCCTCAGACGCAGGTGACTCAGGGAGGCTGGGTCCCTCGGTCAGTCCCCTCCCCGCCCCGCATTCCCTCCTCTAAGTCTAATGACCCATCACTGAGGTTAGAATGGCAAACGCCCGTAGGGAGACACTGGCGGGAGACACTGGCCACTGGCCAGGGCGGCAGGCTCAACCCACAGGCGCTGTCCAAAAGTGCCAGCTGCTAACTTGGTTCAGCCAAGAGGGATTTTTTCTCAACAAAAATCTCAAAGCTGGGCCTTAACTGAATTCAATTTTTTAAATGTTGGCAAATAATTCAATTCAGAAGTAAGTACTTCCCTAAGTAGTACTTTGTGCCACACCCGTGATCCCAGCATTCAGAAGGCTGAGGCAGGAGGATCACCGTGAGTTCAAGGCCAGCCTGAACTACATAGTGAAACAGTGTCTCAAGAAACAAAAAAAGCCATTCCCTGTTCTCAGGTGATGATATTCCACAGACAGCCCTCCAGGCCAACATAGCATAGAAGGGCCCCCTTCCCTGGCACACTAATAATGGTTTGTAGTATGGATGCTACACTGTAGAGATTACCCTCCTGATGGGTTGCTGGACACTTCCAGGTTCCTGCCACCACAGGCAGCAGCACCATGGACATCTCTACAGGAACTGTGTTGAGACTTTGCTCTCTAATTCAGTTCTCTGACAGTAGGACTTCTGAGTCAATTAAATACATCCCAGCGCGTGGATATAAACTCCCATGAGCCATTGTCCATTGGCTTCTGGGGAGGTGATGGCCATTCCCAGTCCCTCCAGCAGTGTACGGGAGGGCCTGTGTGCCCACCTAGAGGTGATTCCTCTTTTAAATAGCTGCCAATCAGACCCATGAAAAAATGGTACAGTGTTGCTGTTTTCATTTGCATTTCCCTAACTACAAGCAAGGTTGAGCAAGATGCCATTTCCTAAACATTCAACCCACTTTCCATCTGTTATGCCGCATTATCCCATCACAGCCTGCAAAGCAGTAGCCAGCAGTGCTAGTGTTATCCCTGATTTACAAGTGGAGAAACCAAGGCACAGAGCAATTAAGTGACAATCTGACATCTCACAGTGAGTGAGTGCCTTTAGGAAAAAAAAAAAAAAAAATCTCCAGCCCTCTGCCTTTGCAAACCAGATGTTTCGAGAATTAAACATCTGCTAAGAGCATCATCCACAAATAGCTAGAGAATGCATGCTGTCCCTCAGTGTGACAGGAAGTGTCAGTACAGGAAGGAGGAAGGAAGAAAAGGAACCCCTCCCCTGTTTTTGCTCAGTTTTCCAAAATATCTCTATTAAGTAGATATCCTTGTCCCCATTTTAAAGATGAGGAAACTAAGGCTCAGAAAGGTCCCTCTGGGATTGGAACGGAGTCTGCCTAAGATCTTTCCATCACACCATGCTCTGCTCCTCAGCTCCTTTCCCATGGGAGTTGAGGTGCAGTCACTCTCTGGGGGAGCACAACACACACCCCATGACCAGCAGATGCACGTCCGCCAAGAAGGGAGCCCGTGTACCCAGCACCCACGCCAGCGTAATCCCACAGGGCCAGCTCAGGCAGTGGCACACTGAGCCTTGACTTCCCCCCTTTAATGTCTGTTCATCTCCTCCCTTCTGGTGCACAATATGCCTTGGTGGTCCCATGTGTCAGTCAAGGGTGGTCAAGCACAGCCCTATCTAAGAGCAGGACAATCTGAGCTCCATCCCACTGTCTCCAGCCTTGGCAATGGGTGAGGGGACACAAGGTCCAAAGAAGGAAACAAAGTGGCCAGGCCAGAACGGTTCGTCCTCCTACTGGTTTTCCCTGAGGTTCCAGACCTTGTTCTCCCCTGGCTCTCTGGCAATGCGGAGGAACTCGAGTCCCAGAGAGCCGAGGCCCCAGCTCCAAACTCCAGCCCGGTGGTGATGGATGCTGGCTCTTTTTACCTGCTGGGTTCTCCTGGCACTGGGGCCACAATGAGTGGCAGGGACCCCCTGGAAGAGCCCAACCTCACTCTGCCCTGGGCCGCAGCTGCTCTTCAGCCTCCTGGGCCTCCCATTTGAGCCTAGTACAACTTGGTGCTTCCTCCACCATGCCAGCCTGCAGCACCCTGGGGATGGAGCCTGACTCCCACCCACCCTCACCTCTCCCACTAATCAGGAGGCACAGACACACCTTCCATGCCAGGCGACCCTCCTGGGGCTGGGACATGCCAGAGACCTGCCACAGCAGGGTCACAGTCTGCTGCCCCAAATCTTTCAGGTGCCAGACTTACAGGTCCCTCTTGCAGAAAACCTTGCAGAAAGCTCTGAATTCTGCCCAAGAGACACAACCAGGCCCCAAAGCCAACTAGGGGCTGCCAATTCCCAACATCCTTTGTCACGCCAAAGTGTGCTGGGCACTGTGGGGGCACAGGGACACGCGAATGACCGGAAACATGTGCTAAATGTCAAATAATGACACAGACTGCCACTGCCCAGGGCTATCAGAGAGAGGAATCCCAGGGCTTCCCACCAGCTGCGCAGATGTCAAAGATTCACCACACCGATGCTGGGTGCCAAGTGCTGGGATACACACTATACTCTATATGCTGGGGCTCAGAGAGGTTCAAAAACTTGCCCAAGACCACACAGCTAAGAAGGCAAGTTTGGATTTGAACCAAATTCTGATGGCTCTCGAGGTTAGGGTCCCAGCCTCAGCCCCAGGGGCTGTGGTGTCCTGGATGAGGCCCAGCTGAGGGGCTGGTGGGGGGACCCTGGGTCTACACTGAGGCCAGGGGGCCGGACCTGGATGAGAATCCCGACATCCTTAAGCCCCCCCCAAGGCCGGAGGGAGGCCAGGCTGCCTGTGCAGGGACAAAAGGACTCACTCAGCCGGGGCTCCTGGTTGTTCTGCCCTTCCCAGCTGCCAGCATCTGAAAGGCGTCATTCTGGAAACTGGCACCAGGAAGACAACGCCACAGCACGAGGTGATCATGCCGATCCCCACCTTACCCCTGCTGCTCCCTGCAGAACCATCCTTGCCCCTGGCAGGAGCTGACTGCCGATTTCAGACCAGCCCAGGTCGAGCCGCATTGCACATGTCTACCTGACTGTGTGCCAGGCCCCAAGGATTCAAAAGAGAAGATGATCCTGCCCAGGAGAGGGGAATGAGTAAGTCACACAGCGTGCTAGGAGAAGGTGCAGTAAGGGAAAAGGAAAGGAGCAGGGGAAGGATGACCAAGGGTCACTGAGAAGGTGACACATGAGGAAGCAGGAGAGCGAGCCACACAGACACCTGGGAGAAGAGCACTCCAGGCAGAGGGAACAGCCTGTGCAAAGGCCCTGAGGCAGGAGGGTACCTGGTGGGCTCAAGGAATGTGACAGGCCAGTGTGGCTGAAATGGGGTGGGGGGAAACAGATACAGAAAAGGGTCATCATGGACACCTTGCAGACCACTAACTGTGAGCAATCAAGAGACATGAGTGATGGAAGTTTAAAGCAGCTGGCTGCTGTGCTGAGGATGCCCTTCAGGGCCCAGGGCAGAAGTATCGGCCTGGTACAGAGGATGCTGCAGAGGTGCCGGCTGGGATGATAGGGATTCCCTGTAGGGGTGGGGTGTGAGCCCTGGTATGAGCTCTGGGCATACTCAAGGCAGAGCTGAGAGGATTTCCTCATGGAAGGATGTGGCTATGCAAGAATGAATGAAGCCCCAAGGCTTTCGGCCCAAGCCTCTGAAGGTGACATTGCCATTAGCCAGGGCAGGAGGCTGCAGATGCAGCAGGCCAAGGGACAGGAGCAGATGTCCAGCTGGGATGCGGCATGTTTGTAAGGCTGCCAACAGCCAAGCAGCCATGGTGGGCAGGCAGCTGGATGCACTCACCCAGTGTGCAGGCCTGAGGCTAGGCTAGAGGGGTGGGATGGGGTCACCAGCATGGAGGGAGACTGGCACTGAGAACCAGCAGACCGGCAAGGTCAGCGAGGCCCCTGCATCCTGAGCTCAGGCAACTTGGCAGAGAATCGATCTGCCTGTGAAACCTTCAGAGCCCCATGGCCTTGCAAGTCCACACTGAACACCAGCTGAGAAAACTATAGTGGCATGCATGGACACCAAGCCACGGAGATGTCCACTGCTGTGTTCTTTAGGACACTGAAATCCGCAGGTCCCCAGAGGGGATGGCTCAATTGCAGGGCTCCACAGGCAGCAAACAGAGGGTGTGGAGTCGGGTAGAGATGGGCACACACACTGCTATCATGACCCCGTGGTGTCACCAATGGGTGAGGTTATGGTGGCTTTATTTTCTTCTACCTACCTTCTGCCCTTTCCACACTTCCTATAGTAAACACCAATCTTTGTACAATGAATGGTCTGGTCTTTCTATGTTCACCCACCGACACCTCACCCAGTCTCCAAACAGATGCACAACTCTGATTAGACAATTCTTTCCTAATCCTACAGTCCCAGGTCTGCACCCCAGGTTGGCCTCTTGCAGCTCTGAGGACCCCCAACCCTCCTCTGGCTGCCCACTGCCTGTCCACCACATGGACACTTGTAAGACGTGGGGCTCCCTCTGTCTGGGGCAGTGGGTCCCAGGTCCAAGGCCACAGCCCCTCCACCCATTAGCCCTACCATCTGCTTCCCTCTCTCGGATGATGCAGTGCAAGTTCTCCCATGATTGGGACTCCCCACACCCGATCTGAGGGCACCCTGAGTGGCAGAATAGGCCAACACCAGGCCTGGGTATGCAGGTGATCCCACAGAGTGGAAGGACCCCATCCTTCCCAGAGAGAGAAAACTAGCAGGTAGAAAGGAAAGCGTGTCCCCAAGGACAACCACATGTGCTGTCACTCATACACATGCTGGGCTTTGTGACCCCCACGAAATGTAGTCACAAGATGCCCACTCCCAAGGTGAGGCCTGTGGCCCAACCTGGAGGGCTCCTCCTTCCTGGCCCACTTCTTTGCCCAGGCTGGAGGAAGCAGATCTGTAGGGGGTTCATCAAGTGCCTCTGGGCCACAAAGGACATGAGAGGAAATGGCCTGCTCTGCACAGGACCCCCACAGCCACCAGCTCCTGCCACTCCCTGCAGCCCAGGCAGGAGGTTCAAGGGCAGAGGAGCCCTGCATCCCAGAACAGAGCAGGGGGGAAGGGAAGGGCACGAGGGGACATGTGAGCAGTTTCACTTTCTGAGGAGTGAGAGATTTTCACAGCAGGGTGCCACAATTTCGTTTGAACTGTTATGAATTCCCATAAAATCAGATGCATTCAACTTTGAATAGAAATACAGAAATACAATGTAGAAATCAAATACAATTTGGGGATTATTCACCCCCACTACACACAGAGGTTCGTGCATGCAAGCAGGCGCCTGCAGACAACACTATTAGGCCACTAATGGACAAGCCACTGTCTGCCACCGATGACCACGCTTCAGAGCCCTCACTACCTGGCCGCTGGCTGGGAGGCTCCGGATGGGAAGGGGGGACAAGACCACCCTGTGGCCATTCTGCTCTTGTGCCTTCCCCTGGCTCCTCCCCGCAAAGCTCCAGTTAAGTGACACCTGGGGATTGAGCAGGTGAGCAGGCAGAGCCAGGAGAGGCCTGAGGCCCGAGATCCCAGGGGGCAGCCAACACTGTCCAGTGTTTTCCACATGAAGCCTGGTGACTCTGAGTCCTCCACCTACTCTGCTAAAGAATCATCCAGCAGAAGATAAACTTGATTCTTCTTCGAAGCAATCTATGGACATAGTAACTAACTATACAAAAGCATTCATGGGAGAAGGCAAGCCTCCTTCTGCCCAAGCTCCACACCTCCTTCCTAGAGGTCACACTGGAAGTGTCACTCACTCCAGGGGAACATAGCATCAGCTCTCTCTCTCCCCTAAAAAAAAAAAATCAACATGGTGTCCATGCCATCCTACTCTTATTTACTAAATATATATTTTTTTTTTCAGTAGTGGGAATTGAACCCAGAGCCTTGCACACAGTGAGCACTCTACCACTGAGCCAAATCCCCTTCCCTTTTTTTTGAGAGAGGGTTTCACTCAGTTGTCCAGGGGGGTCTCAAACTTGTGATCTTCCTGCCTCAGCCTCCCAAGTAACTGAAACTCCATGCCAGCCTTACCCCTCACTGTCTCACTTGGCTGCATGTCCCAGAGGCACTTCATAGGCATGCCCATAGAGCTGCCTCATTCTTTCTAGGAGCCGCAGAGGGTCCTACTAGATAGAAGCCATAATTTAACTCTTCCTCCATTGATGGACATGCAGATGGTCTTAATCTTTTGCTTTGACAAAGAAAGCCACAAAGAAGATCTTTGCCCCTACACACACACACACACACACACACACACACACACACACACACACACACACAGAGTTCCATCTGTGTTGTGTTCGGGAGCAGGAAATGTTCCTATATGTGTAACTGCTAAAAAACTGCCCTTCAAAGGTGGTGCCCCAAGTGCACCCCCTAGCAGTCTAGAAAGTGCATCCACCCATCACTGCTCTCCTTACAAGTTCCAGATAGCTGGGTCCCTGCACATTAGGGACATAGTCAAGAGTCAAAGTCAAAGAAGTTGATCAATATCAGTGTCCTCCTCTCCGCTGATTCAGCAGTGGGTTAACAGGCAACAGAGCCTGCCCCAGCCTGGCACATTGCTGAACCTGCTGCCAACCCTCCCAGGGTCACCCTTTCTTCCCTCCAGTCTTGCCCAGCTACTCCCTCCACCTGCAGAGCCACTGGCCCCACCCTGCATACGCAGCCTTACTGTCCAGGCACAGCCCAAATGCCACCCCCTGCATGGAGCCACCCTGGCCCCTGCCAGAAAGGGGACCCTCAGCTCCCCTTGTCCTTTGTCTATTTTCAGGGGCACCTATCCCAGCCGAGGAGACTGGTTGGACATGTCCACATCTTCCATCTGCAGATGACCCTCAGTGCCTTGCAAGCATAGCCTGCTTCATCCTGCACAGCCATTCACCCGAGAGCCCGTGTCTCACACTTAACAGGAGCAGGAGCAGTCTACTATAGTTTCTTCTCAAGAAGTTTCCAGCCCCTGCTTTTCCCATCTCAGAAAATTCACCTCCATCCACTTGGTCAGTCTTGATGCCATCTTTTGATTAATCCAGCTAAGGAATATCTCCCATGCACCCATTAACTGCCACGCCCCTCCTTACCACTGCCACCACTCCAGCCTCAGCAGCCCCCTCCCGGCCTCTCAAGCTATGGCCCCAGCCCTTCACTCCGCTGCAGTAGGATTATGCATCTATACCCATGCAGGGGCCTTTGGTCAGCAGAGAACATATCACCACCCATTATGCTGAGCTTGGTCATGTCACCTGCTGTGGCCAAACGTATGAGGGGCCATCCAGTGAGCTCCCTCTATTCAACCCAGGAGAACTTGCCCAAGACAGACTCCAGGAGGGTAAGTAGATCAAACACAGGCATGGGTGTGGGTCAAGTTCAGCCATCCCAACCTAGATTGGCTGACCCTCCATCGGACCCACAGACATGTGAGAAAAGATAAATGACTCTAGTGCCAGCTTGCTCTGCCACTTTGTCAAGGCAACTGATTGGGACGAGCACTATTAATTTAATGACAGGTAAGTAGGTGATAGATAGATAGATAGACAGACAGACAGACAGGCAACTATATAAAAAGCATAAAGGAAAATCTTCATGACATTGGATGTGGCAATGAATTTCTTGGATCTGACACCAAGAGCACAGACGAGAAAAGAAAAAACAGATAAAGTAGACTTCAACAAAACAAAACAAAAGAACTTACATGAAATCAAAGACTATTATCAAAGGTGTAAAAAGGTAACCCACAGAAAATCTTGTGAATCACATATCTGGCAGGGATTTACAGCCACAATGCATAAAGAACTCCTAAAATGCAACAACAATCCAATTTGAAAATATGTACAAGACTTGAATGAACACTTCTTCACAGAAGATGCACAAAGAGCCAAGGAGCATGTGAAATGATGGCCAACAGTACCCGCATTGGGCCATGTAAATCAGAACCACCATGGGCATCACTTCACATCAAGCAGGATGAGCGCTATCACAAAAGACATGCACGTACACAAAACATGGGTGGCAAGGATGTGGGAAATTTGGAACCTATGCATTGCTGGTGGGAATACAAAATGGCAAAGCCACTATAGAAAACCGTATGGCCGTTCTATAAAGATTAAGCCTAGAATGACCACAAAATTTAGGAATTATGGGCATATACACAGAAAAACTGAAAGTAGAAACCCTAACAGTTATTTATACACCCACGTTCACAGCAGCTTATACACTGACAGGTGAATAAATAAGCAAAATGTGGCAAATCCATACTGTGGAATATTTTCCACCTTAGGAAGGCGGGGAACTCTGACACACTACAGTATGGATGAGTCCCCCAAGGCCTTGAGCTAAATGAAATAAGTCAGATGCAGCCAGGACAACTGATTCCACTGATGCGAGGTACTTGGAATAGTCAAGTTCAGAGAGTGGGATGGTGTGAACAGAAGCTGGGAAGGGAGACAGAGGGAATTAGGGTTTGATGGGGACAGAGATTCAGTTTTACAAGAGCCAAAGTTCTGGAAATGGACAGTGGTGATGGGCACATAGCATGAACATACTGAACACCACAGACCTGTGTGCTCCAAAATGATTAAAATGGCCAATTTTATGCTATGCTTATTTTATTACAATAAAAAATACATGTCAGAGGGCCGGGGATTTAGCTCAGTGGATCCGCCACCTGCCTCGCAAGCACAAGGACCCGAGTTTGATCCCCAATACCAAAAAAATATATATATATACATATATATATATATCGGGTATGGTGGCACACGCCTGTAATCCCAGCATGCTGGAGGCTGAAGCGGGAGGACTGAAAGTTCAAGTCTTGCCCAACTATTAGTGACTTAGCAAGACCTTGTCTTAAAATAAAAATATAAAAAAGGGCCGGGGATGTAGCTCAATGTGAAGGCCCTGGGTTCAAACTCCAGTGTCACAATAAATAAGTAAATAATCATAACACATCTCATAGGGCTGGGGATTTAGCTCAGTGGTTCCACCGCCTGCCTCAAAAGCGCAAGGTCCCGAGTTCAATCCCCGGTACCAAAAACACAAAACAAAAACATAACACATCTCACATTATCACTCAAAAAAATATTACCCACGCAATCAGCAGGAAGCGCAGATCAGAGCAGGGACCAGCCCCATCCAAACAGGCTTACAAACACCTCAGATGAAATGCAGTCCAGCTGTCCCTCAGGAACCACGCTCTAACTCTCTGTGTCCTATCTTAGCCTAACTGTCGCCTGCTTAGAGACTGTCCCTGATCACACCCCACTGGCTCAGCTGACCACATGTTTTTTCTCACCACACCCCACTTTTGCTTCCCCATTCTCAACACCTTCTGTAGGCACACAGTGCTCTCCTGGTGTGGTCTGTTTCCCCAGTCGCTGTTTAAGGCACAGGAGGCAGAGGGATCCAGAGCCCCGGCCAGGGGCGAGCAAGCTCTGGCAGGGTGGGCTGCCTTTGATGACTTTCTCTGCCATCTGCCAAGCTTTTCCCTCTGAACACAGCAACCCGGAGGGACCTTCAGTGTCAACGCACCAACCCGCCTGCTCTCGAGTCGGTTTAGTCCTAGAAGTAATTTCTTTGTGAAAAATCTCCTCCACTGCAAACTGGCGCAACTTTCTGGAAAGACATCTGGCATGATAAATTATAGCCTTAAAAACATCCACGCTCTTTGACTTAGCAATTCCACTGATAGGAATTTTCCCTAAGGAAATAGAAACATGGCAAGAAGATTTCTGTTTTGAAGATGTTCGTGGCAGCACTGTTTATCCTAGAAAACAAAACGGCAACTCAATAATCAGTGACAGAAGTTTACATGAGTAAATTACAGTGCATCTGTACAGCAGGCAACTGCAAATCATGTTTCAAGCGAACATTTATCGACAAGGAAAATGCTCATGACAAATTGCTAAACAGAAAATGCAAGCTACAAGAAAATGCGCAGTGCACTCCCATGTTAGAAAAAAATCAAATTATATATGTATGTATCTGGATAGAAAACAGACAATGCATATTTGTATCTCTCTTGCATCTCTGAATGGTGAGATTACAGGTGGTTTTGTATCATTTCTCTTTTTATCTAAGCTGTTAATCGTATTTTAATAAAGTAGAAAACATCCCTTTCTACAAGAAAGTTAGCAATCAAGACTATGATTCTGGCATATGGACAGACAGAAAAATCAACAGAAAAAAATTCAGACTCCAGAAATAAAATCATGGCTCTATGGTCAACTGATTTTCAACAAAGGTGCCAAGACCATTCAACTGAGAAAAGAAAATATTCTTTTCAACAAATGATACTAGGACAACTGGGCAGCCACATGCAAAAGGATGAAGCTGGATTATCTTACTCCACATACAAAATTAATTCAAAAGGGATCAAAGACCTATATGGAAGAGCTAAGACTACTTAGCTAACAACTAAGACTACTCTTAGGAGGAAATTAGGTGTAAATGTTCATGACCTTAGATTATGGAATGGTTTCTTAGATAAGATGCCAACAGCTCAAGCAACAAAAGAAAATATATATTGGCCTTCCCCAAAATTAAAACTTTTTGTGCTTCAAAGAACACTATCAAGAAAGTGAGAATGCAACCCACAGATAGAGAGTATTTGTCAATCATATACTTGATAAGGAACTTATAAAGAACCTATAAAGAGTTTTATAACTCAATAGTAAAAAGACAACGCAGTTCATAATGAGCAAAGGTCTTGAATAGACAACCCTGCATGGGGAGATGCACAAATAGCCAACAAGCACACAAAAAGATGCCCAGCATCATTAGTCATCAGGAAAATGCGAACCAAGAGCATCAAAAGCCCCCTCCACTCTCACGAAGGTAGCTGTGTTGGAAAGGATGGATCAGAGTAAGCAATGGTGATAAGGTAAAAAATCCAGCCCTCCTACAGCTGGTGGGAAGGCAGAAATTGGTGCAGTTGCTTTGACACAGTCTGACAGTTCCTCAACATGATATAACCCAGCAAGTCCATCCCTTGTACAAGGTAGGATCAAAACATACAGTGAATATTTAAATGTTTAAAAATGTATCATAGTAAAAGACACATTGCCATTAATTCCCCTCAAAACACTCCCCCTCGCTTTGAACACACTCACCCCATTGTTCTTGCCACTTTCTAAAGCAATTCTGGAAGTCCTCTTTCGTGAGTCTTTCGTTGAATGATTGGTGTCCCGAATCAATTCAAAACGCTTACCTTTCGTAGTCATTTTGACTTTGGGAAAGAAGTAGTCATGTGATGCCAGACACAGTGAATAAGGTGGATAAGGACATACTACATTATTTTATTTATTTATTTATTTATTTTGGTACCGGGGATCGAACTTGGGACCTTGCACTTGCGAGGCAGGTGGCGGAACCACTGAGCTAAATCCCCGGCCCTATACTACATTATTTTTATTTGACAGAAACTGTGGTAAACTGTTGATCAATGAAGTGTGATAAAAAATATGGTGAATGTTTCGATTTTTAAAATGTATTGCAGTTAAAGATACATTGCCATTAATCCCCTCAAAATACTCTCTTGCTTCTAACCCACTCATCCCATTTTTCTCGGCAATATGTCTTTTATGTAATTTTTTTAAAAATTTAAACACGTTCTATTTTTCAATCACCCCTTGTATGTCCCCAAGAGAAATGAAGACTATACACATGCATACAGCAGCTTCATTCACAATAGTCAAAAGGTGAAAACAAACCAGATGTCCCTCAGCGGGTAAATAGAGAGGGAAAATGTGGCACATTCCATGGGCAGAAGGTCTCTGGCCCCAAAATGGCACAAAGTGTGGACCTAGCACCGGGTAGATGAACCAGGAGAGAATCATAGGACACCAAGGAAACCAGTCCACAGGACTTGGAGGTATAAGTGCCTTCGCATGAACCACCTAGAAGAAGCAACTCTCTGACAACAGGAAGTAGTAAATCTGTGGTTACTCTGGGATGGGGAGACAGGAGGGTGGGGGGGAAAGCCACAGGGGATGGGGCATCCTTCTGAGGTGTTGGAAATGTGCTGACAAACTGCACAACCTGTGAATGTACTAACAACTACTGCTTTGGACACTTTAAATGGGCAAATTAGATCATATATGAGTTCTGCCTCAAAATAAATTATACATGAGTAAATCCAGATAGCAGTAAATCCTGCCTGCATCTGGACCCCTACTATGTCACCCACGCTACTTTACAGCACTTGACATTCTGTAGTGCAAGTGCTGGTTTGCAGGACCATTGTGCTGACCAAGCAGCCAGAGCCTGCACATAGTAGGTATGCAGAAAACAGTGGATGAATGATGATTGCACAAGTGAACAAAGGCGGTTCCTTGCAGCCAGAAGTGGTACTACACGGAAAGTGCAGGCATGAGCCCCATCAGCCAGCTGGAGAGATGCTGTCAGCCAAGTGGTAAGGAGTGCTGACCTCCTTCTGGGCCTAGGACCCCATCCCAGGGAACAGGAGGAGAAAGGGCAAAGTGCACCCTCTCTAACGGAAGTCAATATCCTTCCCTGTAAGTTAAGCGATATATCTTTTCCAGACTACCTGTGACCCGCTTCCTGCCCGTGTAATTGTGTGAGATGCTGTTTCAATTGTTTTTATGCTTCTTAATATCACAGCTCCCAAAAGGATAAAAGGGGACCCAGTACGGGCTTGGCCCTTCTTCAGGTGCTCAGTGAAGAACTAGTGCAGAGCCCACTTGACCTCAGTTTCCTCCCTGCATTGAGACAGCAGCACTGAGGAGGGGAGGGTGCTGTGTGGACTCAATGGGGATACAACCAAGGGCACCCCTGGTAGGCCTGGCACATGCGCCCATCAGTGGACTCAAGTGCCCCGCTGTGCCTCACCCAATTCAGGAGGTGCTAAGGACAGTGGCAGTGAGAGCAATGAGCCACTGCGTGTGTCTGGCACGTTGTCCCTGTCATGTCCTCCACGAGTCCCACACCTGGACTGTGAGTTCCTGGGGAACAGATGGGGTGGACACCAGCCAGGCAGCTTCGGAGCAGGACAGACGCACTGTCTATCCTGTCCTGCTGGCTACATGCTGCCAGCCTCTTGGTCCACTTGGCCCTCTGGGGCTTTGGAGGCAGGAGCACAGCCCCATTTTGCAAAGGATGGAACTGAGTATCAGGGTGGATGAGAGGTACAAGCCCCAGGGCCTGCAGTGCTTGGACCCCAGTGTGACCAAGTAAAGCAGAAACCTGTTTTAGGCTGAGCTCTCCCATGCTGTCATCTCTGCCCCTGGCGTTCTCCCCATCCTACTCCCCAGACCCTAGATGGCCCTGCTGGAGCTGCTGTCTCCTTCCTCCCATCCATGCCATCTTTGCCCACATGTGCTCCAGTGGTGGCAGAGGGTTTGGAAGAGCCTGGGAAGAGTGGCTTCAAACCCTGCCCTGGCTGAAATGCAGGTAGGCCACCTGGCTGTCCCCAAGCCCCAGCTCTGCAGAGGCACAAAATCCACAGCAAGTTCCTTCTCCTTCACCAGTGCCTGGGGACCCTTCCCTGATGTCACTGGCTGGGCTCCAACCGGCTCCCCTGTGCCCAACAGACAGATGCCCCCGATGAAGCACTCTGCCAGGGTGCGTGTGCATGCATATGGGTGTACTTACAGATATGTGCACACACGTCTGTCACCTTTCCTGGACCTCAGACTCCCCTGGGCCCCTAGGACTAGGGCTGCACCTTACTCCCCTCAGTCACTCAGAGCCTAACACAGGGCCACTGTAACATAGGAGGTACTCAATGATACTTGTGGAAAATACAAAGGAATAAATGGAAAGGAGGGAAGAAGGGAGAAAGGGAAAGCAGGGACCCACAGAAGACCTTTCCTGAAGACAGAATCCCAGGGTACCTCAGTGCCAACCTCTCAGAAGGAATAGAGCCAGGGCCATGGGGCAGTGGGGAGGCAGAGGCGCACTTTTCTTCTCCTCGCTGGCCTCTACCTTCTGTCTGTAAAATGGGATGGCAGCTCAGGTACATGGAAGGTAGCAATGGAGCCTTGGACCAGGAAGGTCACCTGCTTGGGTGCAGGGCAATGACAGGGCTGTTGGAGATCCAGCTCCCACTTTCCTTTCGCACATGCAGACCAATGAAACCCGGGGAAGGGTCTAGGGCCGGAAGAGCCCCAGAGACAGGAAAGTGCTCAGCTGGCTCTGGGCGAAGTTACCAACTAAGGTCTCACAGCACAAAATTCAAAGCCAGGTGGCTTGGGCTCCAGGGACTGAGCTCTTTCCATGGTATCACTTGTGACACCCAGTCCAGGGCTCTTTCTACCTGACTTTGTTCCCCCCCCCCCGACTCAGGGTGCCAGATTCAGAGTCACTGAGTCCCAGGATGGAAGAGAACCATCATTCCTCCCCCATGAAACTGCGGTATGCTACAGCAAGCATCCTCATGACCTTCAATCCAAACTTGTTACCTCCGGTGACAGGGAGCTCACTACCTACTCCGCATGCTCCATCCGTTGGACAGCTTGGTTAATTAGGATGTCCTTCCTCTCAATGAATCAAAGGACTTTTAAAGACCCAGTGGCTGCCAGGCATGGTGGACCACACCTCAGGAGGCTGAGGCAGGAGGATTGTGGAGAATTCAAGGCCAGCCTGAACAACACACCAAGATCCTATCTAGGAAAAACAACAACAACAACAACAACAAAACCCTATCTAGGATAAAAAAACAAACAAACCCAGATCCAATGGCTTCACTTGAGTCCTGGCTCACTGTACCCACATCTGTACCCAGTCAGCCCCTCACACACATCCCTCACCATCCACCACCCCTTCCTCTTTTAATTTCTTTTCTGACCCTCTCTTCTGTCTCTCTCCCCTTCTCTCCCTAGTAACCACCTTCTAACCTTTACTAAGGACAAGGATATCTTTTTAAAAATACTCAATTTATGAAAAAAATATTTCACATCTGTATGAGCAATACACAAATCACAATTCTTAAAAATAACAAATTGCAGGCCAAGGTAATCATAAGTAAATTGATATTGATAAATAAGCTTTTCTCCAGAGCAGTAGGTGGTTTATTTTAATCTAATGAGTTTTGTATTTTCCCAGCTTTCAGATTCTGTGATGAAAGGCTGTCTGCAATAGAATTACGATGCTCTCCGAAATATTGTAATTTAATGCCTCATTTTGTCAAGACTTTCTGGAAAATGAGATTTGTTCCCAGCGAGGAATTTTACTCTGCTTTTTCCCATATGCCCCCTGCCCCCCTCTCCAGGCATCCAGGTTCTCCTCAGGCAGGGCCGGCTGAGGGGAGGGAAGGGGAGGAGGTCAAGGTGAACACGGCGGGGGCCTGAAGACTAGGCAGGGACATGTGGGGACCATTCCTGGCTGGAACCAGCCCTGCTGTGTGGTTGAGGGGCACCCATGGCCCGCTCTGTGCCTACTGCCACTGCCTCCTTCGAAGAGGGCCATGCAGACATAAAAACCACTGCAAGGTTTGTGTGGCTTTTCAGTCTCCTTGTTTTTCCCTCATTGTCTTACAGTGGCAGTTCAGGGACATGCGGAAGGGTTGAAGGACTTGTAGAGTGGCACTGTTTATCCACTGCGGGCTTCTGCAGTTTACATTTGTAACATTTCCTCTATCTGCGTCTGTCCACCACCTCCCTGCTCTCTGTCCCTCCACCCAAGCGCCGCTGTGGAGCAGGTCGGCCAGTGGTGGTGGTGCAATCCTCTGTTGAGCATATACGAAGCACAGTGAGCATGGTGCTCGCTGGTTAGTTCTCGCACTGTCGGATAAGGAGGATGTGCTTCTGGCTACCCCCAGTTCACAGAGAGGAGACTGGGACTGGAGAGAAGGTCACCGCCCAGATTACACAGCCAGGAAGCAGCACACTTGGATCCAAGCCTGGCTGGGTGATGACTTGTGGCAGACCTCGCACCTCAGTGAGACTAGAAAATATGGGTTTCAAATATCGACCTGGAGTCTGGAGCGCTGTTGGGCAGCAGAGGAGGCGCACAGACTGAGCAAGAAAGGAAGCTCTGACCCGGCCCAGCCCAGCCTCTGGGACTCTCTTCACTGAGGGCTTTGAAAGATGAGAGGAGAAGCCAGCATATCCTGGCCATCTCGTGAGGCTGTGGCATTGAGTGGTCTCTGGGGCTAAAAAGGCAGCCACAGCTGAGGATCCCAAAGCCCAGGAGGCACACAGAAAAGTGTCTTAGCACTCAGTACCAGCTTCCCTTCTACAGATTTCCATGTGTGCATGCGTGTGTGCGTGAGTGCATGTGTGTGTGCACATGTGTGTGTGTCAGTCACTGGGATTTGCATCCAGGCCCTTCACATTAAACTATATCCTCAGCCATTTTTTATTTTTCATTTTAATACAGAGTTGTGCTAAGTTGCCCAGCCTAGACTCAAACTTGTGACCTTAGCCTCCTATCACGCTGAGGTTCCGGGCCTGAGCCAGCACACCCAGAAGAAAATTGATTTTTTAAAAATAGCTTAAGAGATACATGAGACAATGGTGAAAATGTCTAATATAGATGCAATGTAGGTCTCAAAGAAAGAAGAGAGAAAATATCCCAGAGCTGAATAACTGAAGATACACTGGCCAAAAATCTCCTGACACTGATTAAAAATATCAGGCCACTGGGGATTTAGCTCAGTGGTTCTAATGCCTGCCTGGCAAGCAGAAGGTCCTGAGTTGGATCCCTGGTACAAAAAAAAAAAAATCAGGCCACACTGGCCAAGAGTAATGGCACACGCCTATAATCCCAGTACTTGGGAGGGTGAGGCAGGAGGACTACCTCAAGTTCAAGGCCAGCCTGGGCTACATAATGAATTCATGACTGGCCTAAACCACATAGCAAGAAAAAACCAGATCAGGCCACAAATTAGATAAACATTATGCATACAAAACAGGATAAATCAATCTATAATTGTAGAAATTTAAAGGCAAAAAAATTTTTTAAGAAGCCAGAGAGAAAAGATTCACATTGCACTCAAAGATGCTAATAAACCTTAAAAGTGGCTTTTTAAAAGAAACTATGGAAGCCAGAAAACAATAAATTGAATGACATCTTTCATGTGACAAGAAAATTCTATACTCAGTAAAAATATCCTTCAAATGTAAAGGTGTAATACATTCCAAGATAAACAAAAATTGCAAACATTCATCAATAGATCTTCAAAGTGTTCTTAAATTCTAACTTTGAGGGATAATTTAAAAATGACTCTAGTAAGTTAAGGATACAAGCTATAATCTCTAGAGTGTCCACTACAAAAACATAAGAATAGGTAAGGAACAAGACAATAGAGGGGGGAAACTAAAAATTAAAACCGGCCAAGGAAGTCAATAACATAGTAAAAAAGGGAGAATGAAACAGATGGGCACAGGACTGTAGCTCAGAGGTAGAGCACTCATCTACCAGGTGTAAGGCCCTGAGTTTGATTCTCACCACAGACAAGAAAGTGGGTAAATACATATTAAGATAGTAGCTACTGTCTAAATATATCAGTAATTACATTAAGTGTAAATGAAACAAATACTCAAAGGACAAAAATAGACTGGATTTTAAAACAACTACATTCTGTCTACAAAAGATACACCTTAAATCTAAGGACACATACACGTTGAAATCAAAGAGTTAAAAGAGTTATGCCATGCAAAATCCAGTCAGAAGGAAGCTGGCCTGGCAATTTAACAGTAGAAAAAGTTACTTTTTACCAAAAAAAAGCTTTAAGATATGACTATAGATAAAGATAGATATTTCAAAGACAGACATTTCAACATGATCCATGGGTAAGTGCACCAGAAAAGCAGCTGAAGACAAGGAAAGTAAGAAGATGACAACTCAAATTTTACCTGATAATCCAACTTCAAAATATGTAAACAAAAATAAGCAAAATTAGAAAGAAGTAGACAAGTCAACAATCATAACAGCAGACTTCAACATACCTTTCTCAATTACCTTTCAGAAAAGTCAGAAAATAAATCTGGACAATATAATTTACATATTTGACCCCATTGACAAAATTGAACACTGCATGGGCTGGGGATTTAGCTCAGTGGTTTCGCCGCCTGCTGTGCAAGCGCAAGGACCTGAGTTCAATCCCCGGTACCAAAACAAAAAAAACAACAAAATTGAACACTGCACACAATAATAGAACAAACATTATTCTCAAGGGACACTGGGAAAACTCAGCAAAATACACCATGCTAGACCATAAAGTAACTCTCAAACATTACAAAGAAAAAAAAATTACAAAGAACTGAAATCAACCAAAGTATGCTGTTTGATAACAGCAGACTAAAGCTCAAAAATAATCATGAAATATTTTAGAAAACTCCCAAATGCCTGGAAATGATGCAATGCAGTTCTTAAAAACACATAAATCAAAGAAGGAATTATAACAGAAAATAGAAAATATCTTGAACCACACAATAATGAAAATCTGACATCAAAACTTATGAATTGCTATAACTGTGCTTAAAGGAAAATTTACAGACTTAAATTCAGATTTTTAGAATAGGAAAAAAACTATAAAACAATCATCTCTGTATGTATATCAAAAAACTTTTAAAGAAATAAATTCAATGGCCAGGGATGCCATGCCTGCCTGGCAAGCACAAGGTCCTGAGTTCGATCCCCAGTACCGAGAAAAAATAAATGAAAGAAATTCAACACAAATAAGTAGAGAATGAAAATGAAAATTCCTGATAAGAATAGAATTAATGTAGTTGAATACAAAATTCAATTCACAAAAAATGAGCGAAACTAAAATCAAATATCAATGAAAAATTATCACTGCAGATCTTATGAACAATATAAAGAGTGCATAAATATAAGTAAGGGGATACTATGAATATCTTTATGTTAACTCATTTTAAAATTTATATAAAATGGATAGTTCTCAAAATACAGTTTTCTAAAAAGGACACACAAAAACATAAAGCCTATGTCCACTAAAGAAATTATAATTTATAATCTTCTCAATAAGAAATCTAAGTTCACATGAATTTTTTTATTGACTTCTAAATATTTAAGGAAAAAACCACAAATCTTATCCAAACTCCTCCAGGAAAACATTAAAAGATGGAACAATTTCCTGTTTGTATTAGGAAGCAGGCAGAATTTAATAGTATAATCTGACAAGGATATTACAAGAAAACAAAATCACATGAGCACATATGGAAACAATGTCAAGCAGAATATTAGCAAATCCCATAAGCCATGCAAAATACAGCCAAACAAAAGCTGTTGTATCTATTGCAATGATGCAAAGGGGATTATGAAAAGAACAACATATTGTGACATGGCTGGGTTTATTCTAAGAATGGAATATTAGTTACCTTTTGAAAATGAGTTGATGTAATTCACTGTATTACCAGAAGAAAGAAAAATTATATTATATCTAGGAGATGCAATAATGTGTACAATAAAATTACACACACACAATAAAAATTCTTAGCAAAACAGAATAGGAGAGGCCATATATGGAAAAGCCTACAACTAGCATCATAACCAATGGCAAATGACTATAAAGGCTTTTCCCCAAAGACCAGGAACAAGGCAAGGATGCAGCTATTACTACTTCCATTTAACATACTATCAGAATTTCTGGCTACAGCAATTATGCAATAAAGAGAGATAAAGGGCACCAAAATTGAAAATAAAGAAGTAAAATTATCTCTGGTTATAGAAGACATGTTCTTACATGCAGAAAACCAAAGAGCACACACACACACACACACACACACACACACAAAGCCTTTTATACTTAAAAAATGATTCTTCAAAGTTGTAGGATACAAATTCAACACATAAAAATCAGTTGTATTTCTATATACTAATCTGAAATGGAAATGAGGGGATAATTCTTTTTATAATAACATCAAAAAGAATAAAATACTTGGCAATAACTTTAATCAAGAAGACAAATGACTTTATACTGAAAATGCCAAAATACTGATAAAAAAATTTTAAAAGACATAAATAAGTGGAAAGATATCCCATGTTCATGGATTAGGAAACTTAATATTGTTAATATACTACTATTGTTCAGATACAATACTACCCAAACTATAAAGAGGTTTAATGCAATCCACATTTAATGCAGTCCTTATCAACATCCCAATAGTGTTTTTCAGAGAAACAGAAAAATCAATCTTATGATTTTATACAAAAGCTCAGAGTACCTTCAAAGAGGCAAAAGAATCTGGGAGGTGAGGGGGTAGGAGATTCATACTTTCTGATTTCAAAACTTACTACAAGGCTACAGTAATCAATAATGACATAAGAAAAGACCTACAGACCAATGGAACAAAACACAAAGCCCAGAAACAGACCACCCCATATGTAGTAAATTGATTTTCAAAAAGGATATGGTAAAGGACAATCTTCAACATACAGTGCTGAGAAAACTATATATCTACATGTAAAAGAATGAAGGTGAACTCTTACCTTACACCATTCACAAAAATTAACTCCAAATGGATCAAAGATCTAAACTTAAGAACTAAACCTATAAATTTCTTAGAAGAAAATATGGGGGGAATCTTCATGCAAATGGATATAGTAATGATTTCTTGGATATAACCCCAAAAGCATAGGCAGCAATAGCAATAAAAAGATACTTGGAGGGCTGGGGATTTAGCTCAGTGGTTTCTCTGCCTACTGCGCAAGCACAAGGACCCGAGTTTGATCCCCAATACCAAAAGAACAAAAAAAAAAAAAAAAAAAAAGAGAGAGATACTTGGACTTCATTAAAATTAAAAATCTTGTGCATCAAAGAACAGTATCTACAGAGGGAAAATGATTCACACAGAATGGGGAGGAATATCTGTACACCATATATTTGATGAAGAATTAACACTCAGAATATATAAAGAATTCCACCAACTCAACAACAAAAGGAAGAACTCAATTTAAATTCAGGCAAAAGACTTGGATAGAAATCTCCCTGGAAGATACACAAATTGCTAAGAGCATATGAAAAAATGCTTAACATCACAAGCCACTGGGCAGATGGCAAAGCAAAGTCACAATGCTATACTGCTTCACAAGTGCTGGCAAGGCTGTAGAGGAATTGTAATCCTTGTACACTGCTGGTGGCAATATAAAATGGTTTACTGGTAGCTGCCATGGAAAACAGAATGGCGGTTCATCAAAATGGCAGTTCCTCAAAAAGTTAAACATAGAATTATCCTATTACCCAGGATTTCCACTCCTAGGTATATACTCAAAAGTGTTGCCAGCAGGAAATCAAACAGAGACCAACAATCACAGCAGCATTATCCACAACAGCTGAATGATAGCAACAACCTGGATCTCCATCAACAGATGCTCCAGATAGATAAGTAAAACATGGTATATGCATATAATAAAAATTATTCAACCATAAAGAGGAATGAAATTCTTATATCTAGTACATTGATGAACCTTGAAAACATTATGCTAACCAAAAAAGCCAGACACAAAAGGACAAACACTGTATGATTCCACTTATACAAGATACACAGAATGGGCAAATCCACAGTGACAAAAAATAAAATACAGGTTATGAGGGGTGGTGGGAGGAGAAATAAGTTATTTTTTAATAGGTAGAGTTTTTATTAGGGATGAAAAAGTTTTGGAGACAAGCAGTGGTGATGGTTGTGAATACATGTACTGTGACAGAAAAGTACATTTTAAAAGGGTTTAGATGGCAAATTGGTGTTTTACTACAATTTGGGGGGAAATATTAGAAGAAAAATTTCATAATTAGATAAATGATGTTTACAAAAAATCCATGGCAAACATCATACTTACTGGCAAAATACTGAAGGCGTTCTCTTTGATGCCAGAATCAAAATAAGGATGCCATGATCACAACTTCAACTCAATAGTATGCTAGAAGTCCTTGCCATTGTAATAAGACAAGAAAAAATATATGTCTTTTTGAAAAGGAAGATATAAAACTTAATATTTACAGAAAACATGATCGTGTATGTTTAAAAAATAAAAAGTTCTTTGGGTAAAATTTCAAAACTAAATTTAACACAGGTTGTAGGATATGGATTGATACTTTACATAATCAATTGTATTTCTACATGCCAAATAATTAGAAATGAGAAAATTTAAATGTCAAATCATATCAAAAACAAAATACATAGGAGTGAATATGATCAAAGTGTGAGACTGCTACACAGGCAACTAAAAAGCATTCCTGAAAAACATTTAGTAAGACTCAGATAAATAGAGATGTTCATCTTATTCATGGGTTGGGAAACTCAATATTGTAAAACATCAATTTTCTTCCCATTAGTGGACATATTTTTGATGCAGTCTCCATCAGAGTCTCAGCAGGATTTTTGTGGAATTTCAAAATGCAGAGAGCCCAAAATAAACAGATTCTTAAAGAACACTAGAGGAGTTACCCTGCCAGCTACCATGGTAACATATACAAAGCTATCATATTGAAGCCATGAAGCTTGTCCTCCAATCAGGACAGTGAAATCTCAAGTTAACTGCACCAAATGACACGCACATAGGCAAATGCTCACAACAGCCTACTTCACAACAGCCTCAAACTGGAAGCAATTCACCCATCCATCAACAGTGGAATGGTAAATTGTAGCATGTTCACACTATGAAATACCAGGCAGAAATGAAAATGCACAAGTGTTAACTGCACACAAGGATGAATCTCATAAACAAGGTGAGTGGAAAAAAATCACAAGGGCAGCACACTGCCTGATTTGATTTATATAAATTTAAAAATAAGACTGGGAATATAGCTCAGTGATGGAGCACTTGCCTAGCAAGTACAAGGCCCTGAGTTCAATCCCAGGACCATAAAAATAAATAAACAGAGTTGGCCATGGTGGTGCATGTCTGTAATCCCAGCACTAGGGAGGCTGAGGCAAGAGGATCACCTCAAGTTCAAGGCCAGCCTGGGCTACATAGTAAGACCATGTCCAAATAAATAAACAAATGAACAAACAGAGGCTGAGGTTGTAGCTCAAAGGTAGAGCACTTGCCTAGGATGTGCAATGTCCTGGGTTTAATCCCTGGCGCCACTAATAATAATAATAATAATAATGAAAATATATAACCAAAATGAATCTTTGGTATTAGAAGCCAGGATAGGAGTAACCTTTGAGGAATAATGACAGAAATGGCAATGAGTCATAGCTTTCTCTTGGTCCAGGTGACACTTATGTGGGAGTGGTCACTTGGTGATACCTCAAGCAATGCACATATGATTTGTACACTTTTCTGCACATTACACTTCCATGAAAAAGCTGGCTGAAAAGCCCCAGTTGTCTTGGCACCAGTATCACTGCTGCTGACCACTGCCAGCCCTGCCTCCCTCTCCCTCCTACCGCATAAATCACAGAGCTAGTGGACAGAGAGAAGCCACAGCTTCAGGGCCAGGGGACCCCAGAAGGCCTTCCAGGACTGCCCTACTTTCAGCCCACACGGTCTTTCTCATAGGTATGACAGTTACTCTGGCGCCCCCAGGCAGCCTGCAAGTTTGTGAGCTCCCTCAACACAGCAGCTGAGACTAAGAGTAACATTATAATAAAAATGGCATGTGTCGGACATTCACTATGTGGCAGGCGCTTTTTTCTAAGCATTTTACATGTGGTAACTCATCTGATCCTCCCAGTAATTCTTTGAGTTGGGGACTGCTAGTTCCATTCTCCAGATCAGAAAAGTGAAGAACAGAGGTTTCATTAAACTGCCTGAGGTCACACAGCTCTCCGGAGGGAGGGCTATTCCTGTCCTGTGAGCGGGGCCACACACAGTGGGTCACCTCCTGCAGGCCCAGTCCCTAGGCTAGAGGGCAGCAGCGGGCTTGCCCCGGGGCAGGGCCGCAGTGAGGGTCTCAGAGCCCCTTAGGGGTCAGGCCTCTGTTGACAACATTCTGGACAAGGAAGAAAGTGGATACCAGGCCCTTGTCCCTGTCCCACCCTCGGTCCATTTCATTCACCCCACCCCCAGTCTCGGGTCAGGAAACAACTCCCTGGAAGCTAAAGCTGGGCTCAGCCCTCACCTACACACTACAGAACCAGTTCCTCCTCAGGTCGGCCTAGGGGCCTTTCTGCTACAGTCCAATCTTAACTTTCCCTGGCTCTTTTGTCTTGTTCTGTTCTGTTTTTTGTTTTGAGACAGGGTCTCACCATGTAGCCCAGGCTCGAAGTGATCCTCCTGCCTCATCCTCCTGAATGCTGAAATTACCTGCTGGGATTACCAGCCTGTGTCACCATGCCCAGCTACTTTGCCTTGCTCTTAGTGAGTGCAAGCTTACTGCCCTGTGAGGAGGTGATCTCCCGGCCCAGGGACTTTCCAGCCTGCCTGAGAGGTCCTGGGCCTGAGCAGCTGTTCTCTATCAGATCTGAATGGGGGTTACCAGGGTTCCAGAGACAGACACTGGAAATGACGGACCCCACAGCATTAGAAGGGAAAGTCAGGTGTGCTGTTCCCCTTTACAACAAACAGTATCCCTTTATCTGAAGCCAAAGCCTCTGGAGACTAACAGTCCTGTTCAGGAGCCTTCTTTTTCCATGGCATCCAGAAACAGCCCAGAGAGGGGGCAACCTTGGCAGAGGTAACACAGCACAGCTGTACAAGAGACCTCCCCTGGTCCCAGGTTCTTCAAGCAGAGCTGGAAACCAGGACTGGGAGCAGGGTATGAGAGAAGGACTTTTTTTCAGCCAATGCACACAGCCAGACAGACGCACACATGTGGCAAGCACACATAGCCAGGCCTCCTGGCTCCGCGGCAGAGAGGAGAGGGAGCTGTCAGGACTCTGAACTCCCACACTAGGCTGCTGAAAGGAATGCAGAAAGGGAAATGAGAGGCTGCATCTCCACCCTGCCTTCCCCATTCATTCCCTCTGCCCTAGCCCCTGACACCTGGGCCCACAGTGGCTCCTGAGAAGCTGTGACACTCGCAGGTGCAACGAGGTCACCTAGTTAACAGCCTCCCTCCCGCTGTATTATTCATGGGCTCCCTTCTTCCAACCTGAGCTCCAGTTTCCAACAGCCTGAGGGCAAGCGGCAGCCCAGGCCTGGCAGGTCAGCTCCTATACCCAGCCCACAGCAGCCCCTCACTTCACACCATGCCCTCCCTCCCTAGGCTGCAGCCACCTCCATGGTGACTCCACCCCAGCAGCACTTCAGGTGATGGAGAGGACAACTTTGGAACCAGTGAGGAAGGGCAAATAAAGGAGACTCTGGCTGAGTCAGGCACAGGATGCTGAAACTTCCAAAAGGAGCTACAGCACTCTCTCTTTCACACACACACACACACACACACACACACACACACACACACATACACACACATATCTGACTGTCCCGCATTGGCACTATGAGTAAGTGCAGGAACTCATGGAAGACCAAGGCCGTGGCTGTATCTCAGTGTGCCTTGCACAATGTCCCACAAACAGTAAATGCTTAATAGTTACTGACTTGCACAACTTCCCCAAAGCATGGATGTCAAATTGGCAGACAGGCATGCAGAATGACATCAAGCCATTCAAAAGAAATTGCTCCTCTAGGAGGCTGATGCAGGAGGATCACAAGTTAAAGCCCAGGCTGCGGCAAAGTAATGATTGAGCAAGACCCTGTCTCAAAATTTAAAAACAAAAAAAATTTAAATGGGCAGGGGATGTAGTTTAGTGCAAAGGCCTTGGGTTAATCCCTAGCACTGGCCCCCCTCCAAAAAAAAGACATTGCTGTTTGGGTTTGAAAATTGCTATGTTATTTAAACACATACCTGCATATACCTAGTAAATCCTGCATAATTAAGTCATTTATAGAACTGTAATTAATGAATATAACATATTTATTTGCCACAACTTACGTATGTCACAAGTGATTTTGCCAAGTACTTCCTTATGTCTTGTGAGAGCTCCCAACTCCCAAACAAGCAGGCTGACCACTTGAGAGTGTTGTTTGTTTTTTTTTTAATTTCCTATGTTATAAATGAGAAAAGCAGAGCTCTATGAAGTTCAGGCACTTGGCTCAAGGCAAGGCCTACAACCTAACATCCTCACACTGATGCCATTCCCACGTGTGTCACTGCCCCGTGGCTACCGTGCACACCCAACACAATTTCCACTCCAAGGAGGAGACTCAGGCCAAACCCCCAGGGGCCCAGCCTGAGGCCAGTTTAGGACCGACTCACTCTGCCAGCAATGCTGTGGGCAGCTCCTGCGCCAGCCCGAGGACAAGTGCGGCTGGCACAAAATGACAGGAGCCATGGCACACAAGTCCCTTCTGCGACAGGTGGGAAGGAGCTGGGGTCAGCCTGGGCAGAAGGGCCAGGTGAGTGCATGGCCTTCCCAGGGCAGGGGGTGAGAGGGCTGAGGCCCAGCCCTGTCATTACCCTCCTGGGGACCCGAGGTGAGTCTTTTGTCCCTCTTGAGCTGTTTCCTTGTGCACAGCCAGGGACTTGGCTTGGGCCTCCTCTAAATGCAGAAGAGAATAATGATTAAGGAGGCTGACCACACTGGCTTACATCCACCACACCAGCTGCTAGCTGTGTGACTCTGGGTTGAGTGCAGAACCTCTCTGTGCCTCAGATACAGTATGCCTGCCACAGCAGCCTGTTTATATCACTCAAAGCTCTAAAGGGTTCGCCATCACTGTCCTAGGGTCATTATGAGAAGTGAATGAAGTATTTCAGTTAAAATGCTAACCGCAGAGCCTGGCACACATCAAGAGCTTAATAAAAGTTTCTCATTATCGCCATGTCAGCTCTGACCCTCTCTACGTCTGATGAGGTCATCCGCTGGCCCTCTATGGCCCATGTGCACCAGAAGTTTTCCCCATGAAATCTGCTCCCTGTGAGGAGATGGCACCCAGGTACACAGGATCGGCACAGTGGCTGATCCACAGTGAACATTTGGACTAGGGAGGTTTTTGTTTGTTTGTTTGTTTTAAATCAGGCTTTCTGGGTTCTTTTGAAGAATCAAACTGTCCAGCCAGCCTGAAAGTTGCTTTGCCACCCACCTAGCAACAGAGGCAAAGTGGTGGCAGCAGCGCCCCCTTCAGACAGGGTGAGCAGGTGCAGTTTGCCCAGGGCCGCCCAGCTGCCTGGACCCTGGATCCCCTAATCCCAGGGGGTCCAGAAAGCAAGAAAGGCTGGCACTTACCACCCCAGGCATCTGCCCAGGAGGACTTCTACACCTCAGCGGCCCCGCCCACTCAAGACAAGACAGGGTTCCAGGTCTGACAAAAGCCAGACACGCAGGTCCCCTCTGCTGTGGACACGCCAGGCCCTCTCCCCTAGGGGATAGGTCCCCAAATGCTCCAGGCTTCCCTAACCATCTCAGTCCCAGGCCACCTCACTCCCTACATGGGAAACTCCCAAGTGCAAAAATTAAGGGGAAGATCAACTTCATATATCCTTCTCATGAAAGAGCACACAGAAGACCAGGAAGCAAACAAGCACATACAGCAGAGATAAAGCACTTTCCTAAAATACTGCGGACCACTGAGGCCCCGCCCCACATGGTCCCCGCAGTCTCCCATAGAGAGGGCACCTGGTGTCCTAGGCGCTGACCTCGAGGATATGGACAGCTGGTGTGCTGTGGGATGGGAGGTGGAGGTGCCTGGGCACGTGGCCTCCTTTCCTCCCTCTCCCCTTCCTGTCAGACCTCATCTTCCCAGCCTTCCAGCACACCGACTACCTCTGTTTTCTCTGCAGTATCCATGCCCATCTGTGATGGCCTCACATGTATATCTATTGTCTGCCTTCTCCGATCCAATACGGTGGTCACCAGCACCCATGCACTGAGCACCTGAAGTGTGCTTGCAAGGCGCTGCATGGATGGGTAGTCGCCAGGCCGGCAGCTCACGCTGAGGCCAAACTGAGATGTGCCATCAATGCAGATACACGCCAGATCCTTGAAATTTCATACAAAACCACAACATCAATAATTTGTCCTCTTGGTTACATGTTGAAATGGAGGCAACAAATATAAAAAATAATTCAATATTTTCTTTTAATTTGTTTAAAGTGGCTACTAGCAAATTTAAAACCACGCTGTGGCTTGCATCATTTTCTGTCTGGCAGTTCTGCTGTCGGTGCGTAGCATGAGCCCCAGCCAGGAGCCTGGGGCTCGTACCTGCTCGGTTCCAGCTGGCTGGATAAAGGGTGGCCCCAACAGTGGGTGTGGGGCCCTGAAGCACAAAGGAGGGTGGGTATGGAAGCACCCACACTGCTGAGTGAGCACTGGCTTTCCAGATGCAGTTCAGCCATGCTGGCCCACTGAGGCCACGCCTCAAACCCTGCATGGGGCAGAGAGAGGCTCAAGGACTTGAAATGATATCAGTGCAATGCTGGCCCCAGGGAAGAGTGACAAAAACAGCTTCCTCCCCAGGCAGGGCAGCTCAAAGCAGAAGGGACCTGGGGACTGGAGGAGAAGGGAGACCTGGATGGGCAGGATGCCTGAAGTCACTCTTCCCAAGCAAAGTACAGAAGTGGGGTGAGACAAAGGGGGCCCCTTGGAGGGACTTGGTACACCCATGCCCTAACCCCTGGGAGGCCAGGAAAAGCCGACATCCTGGAGACAAGACTACACATCAATGGATCCCCAGGCAGGGTCTCAGCTGCCCCTTTTGTTCTCTCTTCCTCCTTCCCCACTTGCTTCTTTCTCTATTTCCTTTTCCCCCTCGCTTCCACTGGCTCCCAAATTACAGCCTTCCTTCAGAAACAGACACAATCAGGGTAGTGCAGGCCCTCGTCACAAATGGCATCTCAGGTCCTCTCCAGATGGAAAATGTCTTTAAGGAGGAAAGTGGTGCTGCTAACAGCCAGCCTGGGGGAAGATGTACGCACAGAAAGATACAGGGCAGTGAGGTTCCCTCCCTCTCAGGCCAATCTGTGTGCAGGAAGTCCTGGGCAACCAGGCTACAGGGCCAGGGCTGGGTTGTGAGCATGCAGGGGTAGGAGGAACAGGGCTCTGTCCTTTCCTGGCCACCATCTGGGCCCAGCTTCATCTGAGGCCCTAAATGACCTTGCTCCCAACTCTGAGCCTCAGTTTCCCCATTGTTGGTAAACTGGTAAGCCTAGCTCAGTGGTGGCAAACCTATGTACACATGCCACAATGGGCTATTTATATCATTGAAAGCTCAAAAGGTTCACCATCACTGGCCTAAATGGTCTCTAGAACTCTCCAGCCCTTGTGTAGACTCACAAACACATATGACCAAAGGGGCCAGGAGGGAGTGCAAATAGCAAAGCCGGGATAAACAAGAGACAATAGGGAACGGTGGGGTCTGTGGACAACTGAGAGCAGCAGGCTCACATAAATCTGAAAGGGACAGCAGGCAAAATACGTGTGACAGAGGCCAGAGCAAAGTGGGAGAGTGGTTATTTCTGGAGCAGGTTGAGATGGCTCAGGAGGGGCAGGAGGGAGCCTGCAAGAATTCTTTGTCACCACCCAGGGTCACAGAGATGTGTGCATATGCAGAAGGCCACCACTTTGATTTAGGATTTTTCCCCTCAGTATATGCACGGGTTCCTCAGTTAGAGAATCTTTAAATAAAATACAAAAGGCAGCTGCAGATGAGCTCGAACCAAAAACTGGCACCTGGGACCATGGATCCAACATCGCCAATTCTAATTAGAGACACCCAAAGTCTAGATTTTAATGTGAAACTGCTAGATTTTCAAATGTTATTAGTAGGTAATTGCAAATAAGAAAGCACAACACTGTACACACACACACACACACACACACACACACACACACATTTTTCAGGCAGAACTCAATTTAAAAACTTATAGATTCAGTGGTAGTGAACCTATGGTACACTTGCTACAGCCAGCTGTTTGATGTCATGGAAAGCTCTGAAAGGTTCACCATCAGTGTTATAGATCATCAAGCTCTGAAAATCAGGAGAGTTCACTTTTCTGCTAGAATATAATGTCCCTCACACACAACTAAGTCAAAAAGGATATTGAAAAGCCACTGCATTTTCCACATGCACTGAGCGGTATGCTTTAGAGTTTTCACCTTAATGCTCACAAGCTTAGAAGGCAACTGAAAAGTATTCCCATGCTACAGATGAGAAAACTAAGACCTGAGCAAAGTTGTGTGCCAGACCAAAGGCCTCGGAGTTCAAGGGTGTGAGAACTGGTGTACAATGCCAGCTTGTCTGCCTCCAAGTTGCCTTATAAAACTCACAAAAGGAATGAGTTATGATCATAGTAATAGCTAACACTGGGTGGGACTCTAGAATATGTAAAAAATATGGCCAGATGTGGCACGTGCCTGTAATCCCAGCTGGTCAAGAGGGTGAGGCAGGAGGATCACAAGCTCAAGGCCAGTCTGAGCAACTCAGCAAGACTCTGTCTCAAAATAAAAATTTTAAAAGGGTTTGGAGATGTAGCTCAGCACTCCCTGGATTCAATCCCAGTAATGGGAAAAAAAAGGAGGTAAAAAATATAAATGCTGAAGCTGAGCTGTGTCACCCTCAGCGACACAGTCTGCAGGCCCCAGCTGAGGAGCACAGGGAGGTCCCCACTCCCCTTGGCAACACACTGAGCCAGGAAGTCTTTCCCTATCTTAGTGGGACAGAGCAGCAAGAGCACAGCCCCAAGGCCCACATCCGGGACCTACCCAGGAGCAGCAGCCCTGGCAGCTTCCCCACTCCCCATGGTAGGGCCTGATCACATTTCACAGTGAAAGACTAGAAAGTGATCTCCATGTGGCTACTTCTTAAATACACCGCCAGTTTCTCACTGACAATAAGGTTGGTAAGAATATGTATTTTCTGCCCTACAGGGACTCTATAAAACTATTTGCATATTGAATCCAAACAAATAAGTCCCATAACTGTTCTGTTTTCTGAACTGTCTCTTTTGCAAAAATGATCATTCACCATTGTAGACACCTAGATCAAGTTGCAGAAATTTCCAGCACCCCAGAAGCACCCCTTGTACCCAGTTCCGACACTCCCAGGGGTAACCCTTATTCTGACGTCTCTCACATAGATGGGTTTTGCCTACAGTAATCCTTTTCTATGGAGCCAATGCTCTGCAGTCCCAGTCCCCACCACTCCCTGTTATCTCATGCCAGGCCCTGCTTTTCTCTTGTCTACATCCCAAGCACCTGAGCTTGTGACTTCAACTCCGAGAGTGGATGCCTGGGACCCAGAGTCCAGCAGGATGGGCAAGAGCCACCGTCTTGACAGTAACCAGCATGAACAGCTAAAATTGCCCCCGGCCGCATGATCAGAAGCCCAGGTGGCCAGGACAGAGTGACTGAGTACCAACTCCAAAACAGTGGCAGTTTGGGGAACAAGGAAGAAAGAGGCAGAGCAGAGCCCTGGAGGAAATCACCATGGAGTGAGCAGCCAGAGCAATGCAGGGAAGTGAAAGCATGTAGGAGGAGACAGTGAAGAAGGGAGGCACCGATCGGCCAGGAAGGCCAGGAAGGCCGAGTGCTTCCCGGAGGCAGAGATGCAGTGCCGTGTCACGAGGACCACATCTGCAAAAGGATTCTTCTCAATCCAATACCCCTTTCCCTTCCACTGGAGGCAAAGTACGTACTACCATCCTGAAAGCACCTATCCATATATCCAACCGGGTCTGACCTGCCCACCTACTCCTGGACAAACAGGATTGCCCCAGTGCCAAAAGGAACCCAAATCAAGGCTCAGAATAAAGGGCTGGAGATGTAGCTCTGAGGTACAGTGCTTACTTAGCATGCACAAGGCCCTGGGTTCAATACCCAGGACAAAGGATAGGAGTATCCTCAAAATAAAATAAAACAAAAACAAATTTTTAAGTTTACTGAATAAGGAACAATGAATTCAAAGGCAATTAAGTTAATTTTTAAACCATCTTTACACAATACAACACTGAATTTTTTTTAAAACCTGAGGGTACAAGAAAACTGTCAGACTTTATTAATCTCAGGATTTTTGAACCTCCGGTTTTCAAACCTATGAAAGAGGTCTTCTGCTTTAGCATTATGCTTTGCAAGGCCTATGCCCATGCCAATCCCCCTGTACTTGCTGAGCCGCCCTCCCCCTGCAGAGGCTACCTTAGGAAAGACACTGCATTTCTGGCAGGGCTGGGTACATGGGCCAGGTGATAACCTTTCATCTGTGACCCCATCAGCCCACCACCAGGCCTTTGATCTGAATCTCAGGCAACCTTGATGGCTTCAGGGTCACCGTTATTTCTCCAGAGGATCAGGGGGTGGCCTGCCATTGCTTGGCACTATCCTCACGGTTTGGGGCTAGGGGTCTCCCAGGACCTCAGGACAGAAGAGGGATGTCCAGTCCAGGCTGGGTGGGATTAGTGCCCCTCATGGGCTGTCCCAAATTGACTGCTAAGCAGCTCACCTCTGCACAATTCCCATGGGTGCTGAGAGGTGTTCTCAAGGGACCATTCCACCCATCTGGAAGGGCAGAAGAGGTGGAGGAGAGATGCTCAATTCCTTCCAGTGGGAGACAGCAACACTAGCCCCACCAGGGGTCCTAGAGGCAGAACCAGCACATCCAGCTTCCAGAACCCTACCCCTCTGCCCATCTCCTCTGGCTCTATCCACACACAGCAATGTCAACAGCACAGGAAGCTGAGCTGACCTCTGAATCTTCGTAAAGCGTCCCAAAAACTCAGACATCTTTGTAGCCTTAGCAGGGTACAGCCCCAAGGGGCAGGTAATGGACAGCAAAACCAACCTTAGCACAAGTGTCCAGGGAAATAAGTTTCATCGGTTCTCATCCCTGTGTTTATATCCACTGTCCACCCGGTCAACACTGCACAAAGAAGCCATGTGCAAAGCTCACCTTAGAAGGTGCTGTGCACCACAACTCGAACTTCACTGAGGGTGCCTGTTGGATACAGACCCTAACTTGGGGTGGGGGTGAGGGTCCTCTAGGTGGGGCCCAGGAATCCACATTCCTAACTGGCTATCAGATGGTGATGCAGAAGCTGGAGGTCCACAGGCCATTCTCAGAGCAGCCAGGTTCCACTAGGACTTCGCCTCCCAGAAAAAAAATGCATTTTAAAGCAACACTTCAGAAAAAGTGCCCTTTAAAATAGTGAGCTCAAAAAAATGAAACCTCAAATGGTGAAATGACCTGTAAGGTGGCTTGTGGGGTGTGGAGACTTGGGGACCCAACCAAGACCATGTACCAACATAGCCCTCCAATCCAGCCCTTTAGGAGGCAGATGCGAGGCATGCAATTGTTTGGGGCTCAGGACACCTTCCAGACACGTGCATGGGCCCTAGCAAAGGCCAGGATGCTGTCGATGTCCGGCTCACACCAGTCACTTCTCTAGTGGCACCTTTTAGCCCATGGCTACTCTCGCTCTCTGCCATGCCTTCCTACCCTCCCCAGCCCTGGGGAACCAGCACAAAGTATAGACACTCCCCAGCCAAGGGCCCCTTCCCTGCCCCTGGTCCATGCAGTGACACCTGGTGCCCCCACCCCCATAGGTGCTGACCGTAGTGGCCTACCCTGCTCCAGGAACCAAGCATTAATTCAAGTCAGCTCTCCCCCGCCGCGGAGACACATCACCATCTTGTACCTGGCCCCAAGCAGGCTCTTCGAGCCCACCCCCATCTCACAGCCTAATTCTTCTCTAGCCAAGAATCTGGCTCCACCCAACATGCATACGTGTGCGCAACACACGAATGCCGCATGCACATAATCCTCGTGTGTCCCTCTAGTTTATCTCAAAATCCAGATTAGTCAGGGGCACTTGTTTAGGGGCTGGAAGGCTAGGGTCAGTGTCAGCACTGGTCCAGGGGGCAAACCATGCCCATGAGGCCTATGTGCTTCCGGTATTACTGGAGAGGAGGGGGCGTGTTCTCCCAGGGGGCTTGATGGCGCCCGGGCTGGGGTTGCAGCGGGTCGGCGGCTGGCAGCGAGGGCACCGATTTCCGCTACCGCGCGGAGGCAAAACCTGGCCCTAGGCTCCTGCCCCGGGAAAGGAGGCAACGAGTGCTCGAGGGCTGGCCGCGCTGCTACCCTGGAACGCTAGGGCTCTGCACGCGTCCGGGGCTGACCTGCCGGGAAAAGGGGCAGCACTCCCGGGGCGAGCCTGTGGGGCCGACCAACGCCGTCTGGAGCGCGCCATCCTTGGGCCGGGGAAGCGCAGCGTGAGCTACACGAGGCTGCCAGCGCTGCGAAGGGCGCGTCTTCCAGCAGCCGGACAGGATTGGGAAGGTTGCGGGAGTCCCTTAGGGTCTCCCGTGGGCACAGGAAGGTGAAGAGGGAGAAGAGCTACGTGACTTTAGATTCCTCCAGCGCCGCTACTCACCCTGCGGCAGAGGTGCGCCACACCCCATCTCCACGGTTTAAATGGGGGGGGGGCAGGGCTTAGTAGGGGACCGATTGGAGCGTAATGCCCTCTTTACCCCAGAGATCCCCACCACCGCCCAGACCTAGACCCTCTCGTGCATCAAGAGCAAAGCCTCCGAGCGGTCCCGGTCCCGGGTATGCGCGTAGGAACGGTGCGCGTCCTCCCACGGCCACCGCGGAGGGAATTGGAGTTCCCAGGAACCAAAGTTGCAGCGCATCCGGCCGCGGGCTCCGAGGGCCAGGGGCGCCGAGGGAAGGAGGCCCTGGTCACCCGCCGCGGGCGATGGCCGCGCCGGGAATAAGTGGCTCCGCGGCTGCGGTCTCGACCCCTTAGCTCCAACTTTCCTGCCGCGCGGCGGGCGAGTGGCGAGGGGAAGGCGAGGGAAGCGGGGAGGGAAGGGCCGGTGCGCGGCTCTGGGTACCGTGTGCGCGTGTGGAGCGGCGTCGCGCGGCGCCTCGGGCTCTGCTCTCTGCTGGATCGGCCCCGTGTGCCGCCTTCTCAGGCTCTGGCCACTGCCGCGTCTCCCCGCCGGCTCGAAGGCTTATCCGCGGCGCGCCGGCCGCTCCTTGTCCCCTCGGGCCGCCCGCTAACCGCTCGCTGGATGCAACTTCAGGTGCGCCGCGGGCTTGGACGAGGCGGGTCCCGAACGTGCGGAAGCTCGGCACCCCCGCTCTCCATGCCCGGGCCAGGGCCGCTCCGCGGGCTCAGCACCCCACCGCCGTCGGACGCGTCCTTTGGCCGCGCATCTCGCGCGCAGCCAGCGCCCCACTCTCCCAGCCGCTGCTGCTCAAGTCCGCGATCAACTTTCCCTCTTTTCCTCCGCCCCGCGCGCCCCGCACCGCCCAGACCCCGCCTCCTGACGCTCTCGCCCTCACCTCCGCCTGGCCCAGCCCCCGCCCGCCTCGCCTCGCAGTCCCCCACCCAGATGGGCCGCCCAAACCCCTGGCCGCCGCCGGGCCCTCCAGACCCCCAGGAACCGCACGGAGCCCAGCTGGACGCCCGGGGCATGAATATTTCAGTGCTGGAGAAGCTGCCTTCTGCCGATGTCATGGCACCGGCTGCTGTGGCAACTCGACGAATCCCCCAAAGGCCCAGGGATGAAGCCCGTGGAAGCGGCCCCAGGTGCGTGCCTGCGAGGTGCCCGCCGGGCCTTCGTCCCGAAAAAGCGTGCACAGGGGGCTGGGGGCCCGGCCTGCTCGGTGTGCTCCCTGTCTCCGGCCAAGCGCAAAAACAAACGCTCCGGGGAAGCCAGAGCGAGGGAGCGGGCGCTCGGCCTCGGTGAGCCCGTGCCATCTGTTAGCTTTAAGCGCCCCCTCTCTGCTCCCAGAGTCGCTGAGCGGGCCCCCTGGCCTTAGGGGCTGCTTGGCCATCGCGTGGCTCCAGCCAGCTGCCTTTGCTCCCACCTGCTCCCCTCCCTCCCTCAAGCTCAGAAACCCTCCAAATGCTTAGAAATGGGAGGGTCCAGGTTGGAAGAGACCCTTGAGGTCGTCTAGGTGTCCTCACCCAAAACCGACCCTTCTGCAGTGGCCCTGAGGAAGGGGTCTCCCAGCTGCTGTTTGCATACCTTTGGGGCCAGGACCTCCTGACTTGGGAAACGTCTTATCCAGGTCAATGACTGGGATTGTTCTCTCCCCTGATCTCCACTCCCCCAGGCTAAACATTAGAAAACTCTTATGTGTCAACATTTCTGGATTTGTCACTGTGCAGGCTATTGATAGTGGCCTGGAGCCAGACTCTGGGCGGAGGTTTTCTAGGCCCCAAGTCACTCTACCTCCTACACCGCCTTTCCACCGGGTCTGTAATGAGAAGGCAGGGTCAGGGACTTGTCCCCGGGGCAGGGGCAGGAACTGACTGAATCTCCCTGGTTCCAGACCTCCCCTTCTTTAGCATGCACCCATTTGTTCATCCATTGTTTCAGCTCACTGGAACAGGTTCTGCAGTGTGGCCTTGTGCCTCCTGGAGTTCCTCTAAAGGGCCAACATACTCAAAGGGGAAATATACACAGGCAACATGACAGCCAGAAGGGGGCTTCAGTGGCCCCTAGGAAGACCTAAGAGACTGAGCTGAGATCTGAAGGATAAATGATGGAGGTTTTATAAATGATGGAGGATAAATGATGGGCGGGGTTTTAGGCAGGAGAAAGGTCATGTGCAAAGGCCCTGTGGTGGGAAGAAGCTGTCATATGGAAGGAAGGCCAGGGAGGCTGGAGTGTGGGGGGGCATTGCACACATAAAACCAGAGTGGGACCAAGGCCAGCCTGTGAAGGGTATGTGGGCCTTCATTAGGGCTTAATCCTCAACCTGAGAGTAAAGGCTTCAAAGTAGGTGGAGGGTGACAGGTAGGAGAGCCATGAGCTGATCTGTAGTCAGAAAAATGGGGAATGGGCTGGGAGGTAACAGATGACAAGAGGAGGCAGCGTTCATTGAAAATGTTTACTTGTTAAATACCACATGCCAGGAAATTTCCTAGACCAGAGGTCAGTCAGATCTGTCCCATCATCTGGTTTTTGGTTTATTTTTTTTGGTACCAGGGAGCGCTTGTGAGGCCCATCATCTGTATTTATAAATAAAGCTTTATTAAATAAAGTTTCAAGCCAGGGGTGGTAGCACATGCCTGTGATCCCAACACTCAGAAAGCTGAGTCAGGAGAATTGCCACAAGTTTGAGGCCAGCCTGGGCTACATAGTGAGTTCAAAGCTGCCTGAACTGCATAGTGAGACCCTGTATCAAAAAAAAAAAAAAATAGAGGAGGAGGAAGAGAAACAAGGAGAGGGAAAAGAGAAAGAGGAGTTCTCCAGTTTCTCCATCCCTTAAGCCTTTCTTTCATGTGACTCCCCAGACTCAGACTGTCTGCAGCCACTTCCCATGTGAAGAAAACAACACTGAGCTCAGGGAGAACATCCCCTCCTCAGATGTGGGCATTGTGCTTCTGTTCATAGGGCCTCTTCATTCAGTGACAGCCACTTTCATTGCCCATGCATCTCTCAAGTGCCCACTCTGTGCCAAGCATTATGCTAGGACCTGGGATATCAGTCAAGTTTCGACCAGCCCACAGAACCCCCCTAAATCTACAACAGGGAATTCAAAAGAAACCTGGCTCACACAGAATGGAAAAGCTGGGAATTCAGAGGGGATGGGGAGGTGGCCCAGAGCACAGCAGCAGCAAGAGGTGCTGCTGTACAGAGGCTGGAGGGTGAGGGAGGAAGCAGAGGATGGGGGACCTGCTGTGGGAGATGAAACCCTGTGGACTTGTCTGGTGGAGTCACAACAGACACAGTTCCTGTCACAAGGGTGCAGCATGAAGAGGACACACCCTGGCTTCTCCCCAGCACTCTCATCTCCCACCAGGCTGCTGCCACCGGAAGCCAGCAGACCCGGAAGCTTGAGAATCGTAGCCTGCAACGTGCAGTGGCCTGGACAGGAATAGCATCCAGCTTATCTTTGAGGTACTCCCAGTCCCCGAGAGGCAGACACATAAATCCATTGTAATCCAGCAAGGAAGTGTGGCAGAGGAAAGAGAGAAGGATGACTCATTCTGGAGAAGCTGAGTCCAGAGAGGCTACCTGGACAAGGGGTCATCAGAGCTCGTGTGCTACCATGACTGGGCATTGCATAGGCAACAAGAGAAGAAGGGTGTTCCGGGTGGAGGGAACAGCATGGATGGACATGTGCCATGGCCTGGAGGCTGCATGTGGACCCCACACCCCTGGGTGGGCACCGTGGGAGCTTTGGATCCTGGAGGTGTCCTGGAGGACAGTCTTGCTGTTCTGCACATAGATCGGCCAAAGACAGAATGGTGGCATTTGGGGAGACCCAGAGCTGCAGAAAAGAGCTCAGCCTCTGTCCTCCGAACCCGTATCTCAAAATCTCTCACCTTCTGTCTCCAGAAGATTCATCTCTGGAATTTTAACCTTTCTCCCATTCCTCAGAACATTTCAGGATGGTTCCATCAACAGCTTCCAAAGTTCTCCAACTCTCACCACTCCTCCAGACCCCTGGTTGTAGGATGATAGGCCAGAAGAAAGAGGCACTTGCTTCCACCTTCTGTGGCTTTGGCCACATTGCAGAATGGTTGCCATGGCTTTCATGTCTATAATGGAACACAGAGGGCCTACCCAGCCTTCTCCTGGTCAGGATGTGAAGACGCTGTGACACCAGAGATCCACAGACTACTAGACAGGACCCAGCATCTCAGCCCTGTCCTGGGGGGAGCTCCCCAGGGTATGTAGGCCCTGTGCTGTGATTGGGATAAAAAATGTCCCCCACAGCTCCTGTGTTCGAGGCTTGGTCCCTAGCAAATGACCTTGTTGAGAAGTGGTAGCCCTGTTTAGAGCAAGGACCTCAGTGGAGGAAGTGAGGGACTTGGAGGGAACATGGGACCCAGACCCCTCCCCCTTTCTCTTTTGCTTCCCAGCTACCATGATGTTCTGCTTCGTCACAGTCCAAAGCAATGGGGCCAAGTGACCATGGACTAAAACCTCTGGAACTGTGAGCCCAAAGAAACCTCTCCTTTTAACTTGTTTATCTCAGGTATTTTGTCACAGTGAGGGAGAGTTGACCAACACACTGTGCTGCCTTAATTGCAAAAGCTAAGGCCACAGGGCATAAGTGCATGACCCAGGCTAGGCCACCTGAAGGTCTTCTCTCAACTTTGAACCTCTATGGGAGCCACAAAGTTTAGAAATAGTGAAGAATAGTTCAGCCCTGGCACCAGGGCTCCTGTGCCCTGATCTGGGTGTGTCTTGGCCACCAGCCTTCTTTGGTTCCTAGCCATTGTCTGGGCCTGTCCTTAAGGGTTTTGGCTGATTCTGCAACCTGTCCTCACCTCATCCAATCAGTAGATTGTCTACTTCAGTTAGCCTGAGATTGTTTCTGTTGCAGGCAACCATGAGAACCCTGGCTGGTATAGACCATGTGACAGTACTTCCAGGGAGTACGGGGTGAAAACACTGTTGGAGTTAGTCCACATGTCTTTCCAAAATTAAAAAGAAAAAAGTTATAGACTGGGTCCTTTCCTATCCAGGACACCTATGTGATTATGTGTCTAGATCTCCTGCAGACACATCTCAGCAGTGACTTCAAGTTCATCATTACTCCAGAGGCACATCTGATGTTAAAACCCTCAAAGGCAGGGACCATGTCTGTGTTTATTCATCTAAGACCCATTCCTGGAGGGCCCAGTGCTGCGCTTTGGGCTGGGTACTGAGGAAAGAGAGAAGCATATGACATCAGTTTGGTGCTCATAAGGGCTACAGTCCAGCTGGAGAGACAGAGACAGAAGCAGACAGCAATAGGCTGAGCAGCTCCTGAGGCCAGCAGTGAGAGAAGGGACCCCAGAAAGGTGCAAGCCTCTCTCCAGGAGATTGGGGGCAACTTCACACAGAGCAGTTACCTCAACAGGGCCATGAAAGACGGTGCTCCTGCACAAGAAAGCCACCAAGGGCATGTGAGGCAGAGGGGACTTAGGGACTCCACACTGGATGACAGCAGAGCTGGACCAAGGTGCATCCCTGCTGAGCAGAGGCAAGAGATGAGTCTCAAGAGGTGAGCAAGGTCTGCTCAATGAAGGGCCTGCTGGGCACACTGGAGGCCGGAGTTTTGTGCCAACAGATTGAGGAAAGGGGAGGGGCTTGGCACAGTAACAGGGACAGCATGGTGAGAGGGAGGAGCATGCAGTGTCCCAGTGCAGCCCGGGCTGCCTTTTTGGAGCAAGGGACATCTTCCTTCAATGGCTCCCCTCCCCTAGGATTGACCCCAGGCTTCACTAATTCTAAGCACGCACTGTACTACTGAGCCAAACATCCAGGCCACACCGTGACTCTGCATCACCAGCCTTGTTGGGGGTCTCAGTTAATATCCAAGGAAAAGAAGGAGGGCCCAGGATTTAGCTTAGTGGTTAGGCCGCCTGCCTTGCGAGTGCAAGGACCCGAGTTCGATCACCGGTACCAAAGAAGAAGGAGAAGGAGAAGGGGAAGGGGAAGGGGAAGGGGAGGAAGGGGAATAAGGAGGAAATCCAAACCTGTGGTTTTAGACATGGTGAGCTGCTAACCGGATGCCCTTGGCATCCTGGCCTCCGGCAGGTGCTTTCTGCCCCACCCTCCCTGGGGACTGCAAGAGAGGAAATGTAGGGCCATGCAAAGCTCCCTGGACCAGGACACAGGTCCTCTGGGCCTTCCACAACTTGTGCAAACCTCAGTTTCCTCAACTGTCAAAGTGACATGTACCCCTGTCCCCTCTGGTACCTCCAGAGACTGCTCTTCAGGTTGAAAGAGAAAAACACCTCCTGAAGTGCCTTCTAAGCTGTAAAAGCTGAATAACACTCGCAAGCCTGTCGTCTCTCCTCCCCACGAGGGCCTACTATTATTTTAATGCATGTAAACACCTGTCCTCTGGGTGTCCTCTGTCACAGCTCCCCTCGCTGCCTCACTACGAAGCACTGCTTCCTGCGCCTCCTTTCTTCCCATCCCTCAGCTGGTGAAAAGCTATTTGCAGCTTCCTGTCGCTGTCTCCAACCCTCTCGTCCTCTCCCGGGGCTGTGCTATGACCATAAAGCCAACATGCGTGCTCCGAGTTTGGTTTGTGGGCCCGTGGAGCCCGTCGCAGCTGTGGCAGCACACGGCTGGAGATGCAGCCAAACTGGGAAGCTACAAGGTAGGCTGGGACCATACTCTGCCCAGCAAGAGGGTCCCTGGGAAACCCCAGGGGCCACAGAGCTCCTAGGGGCCCAACTGTGGAAGCTCATGGGTCCCCTACTTGGCCTCCAGAGCTGGTCTGCATCCCTCACACGCCTACCCCACTCCCTGATCCCCACACCTATCATTTATTTATAAGGTGTTCATAGCAAAATGAATGACAAAAAGTTAGAAGCTAATTAAAGCTGGCACAGATTGGCACATGAGCACATGAATTATGCATTGGTGCAGAATGGCACTCTATGGCAAGGACTGGCACCAAGGGGCCTGGGCACTGGTGGGAAGTAGGACAGGCCCCCATGCTGCCTCTCCCAAGGACAGCTGGAGCCATGTCAGCCACCACCCCTTGGGGGCAGTTCCTGTCCGGCAAGAGGCAGGGGCACCGAAAGCATGGGCCAGGCTCATGGACAGAAAGAAGCATGCGTGTGTCCCGCATTCTGCAAGCACGTGCCTGGGACCGCCTCCAGGAACGCTGGCTGGGCCAGGCTTCAGAGCGCAGGGCAGAGGGAGAAGGCCCACTGTCCAGCCACTGCTCCAGACCACACAGCCCAGACCTCACAATGAGCTCCCAGCTGGAGAGCCTGAGGCCCAGAGAGGGCTGGCTCCTACACCAAGTCACACAGCAACTCCCACTACTGCTACTGCTACTGCCACTACTGATCATGCTAGGGTTCAGTGAAAGCTGATTCTGTGCCAGGCACGGTTCCAAGTGCTGTGCGAGGATGAGCTCCTCCGGTCCTCACTTGAAAATGACAGCAGAGCTACCCAGACTGACGGATGAGTACACCTAGACCAAGGAGCACAGGACCAGGAAAGCCACGTGCCCAAGGCACCCGGGCTGGGTTAAACCCAGGTAGGTGGTCTGCCTCCAGGCCCTGCCCCAGTGGGCCAGGGCACCCCTGGCCACTCTGTAGGGTCTCCTGGGAGACAGGGCGAGAGGGAGTAGTGGGACCAGAGCTTCAGGTCTGACGGGCTGGGTATTTGTCAGAAGATGGGGTCTGTCCTTACAGGTTCCAGGCAGCTCTAGGTGCAGAGGGAAAGGTCTGAGGGCGTGGATTGGATTTGGACCTCAAATCCATGAATGTTAAGTCCTTGCTCTGCGCTTCTCACTCTGTGGCTTTGAATGTATAGCGTAACCATTTTGGCCTCAGTCTCCTCCTCTGTAAAATGGGCTTAATACTCAATATGGCTCTGGAGTCCAACTGTTTGGGTTTGGTTCTAATCCCAGCTCTGCCTCTTGGGGATGTCCCTAACTTTGCCTCAATCTCCTCATCTGTAAATGGTGACCTTACTGGTAGAGCTGTCATGGGAATTGAATGAATCGATGAATATGAACTGTCCCTGGCATGGAGTAAGTGAAAACAGAAGCCATGATCATTTACTTTCCTGGGCCTGGGCAACCATGCCCCTCATGGTCCATGGGGCTGTGGCTAGGATCAAATGCCTGACACAGAGAAGCCGTGGACACTGTGGTCACGGTGAGGCTGTGGATCAGAAGCACCTGGGTCTCCTGGCTGCCACTGTGGGTCCGAGCTCTGTCTGTGCACACACAGGAGGCTGGAACACATCACATCACACACAGTCTGGGCCACCTGGACAGTGTTCTCAGTTGGGTGCGCTCCTTTCCAAGGAATGTTCTATGTACATATGGGATTATCTAGTTGTTGGCTAGGAGTGGGGATGGGAGAGAGACATCTATCATGGTGCACTTCTGTACTTTTGACTTTTGAACCATGTGAATGGCTCAAATATGAAAATAAATATGACGGGTATGCTTCAGGCAGAAGGAAAGTGGTCCCAGATGGGAGCTTGGAAATTCAGGAAGGAAACAAGAGCAATAGAAAGAGAAATACGGGTAAATACAAATGATCTCAGTTTTAGAAAACTAATGTTTAAAATCCATGACACAATAGCACTTGAGTCAGAAAGGGGGCAAAGGAGTTAGAGTTTAAGGTCCTTGTGTCATCCAAGAGGTGGGTAAAAATGGGACTATGTGGTAAGCATAATAGATCAAGCCAGCTCCATCTCCAGGCTAACCCTACAGGAATGGTAACTGGATATATCACTAACCAGCCAGAGGAGGGAAAATGGAATAATGAAGTGTTTTATACATGTGCATGTGTTAAAAATTTAAAGAATTGGTGTTTATAAATAGAGTCATGCTGCACATATTGTTCTATAACTTGTTTTTTCTCTCTTAAGATATGTCCTGTGGCTCTCTCCACATTGGCACACAGAAGATGTGCCTCCCTCTTTGTGCCTGCTGGCGCCTATTCCAGAAAAAGACGTGGTGTCAGCACTGAGCCCTTCCCAACACAGGGTCATGTGTGACTCCATGGAGCCAGCCAGAACTGCAGACCACAGCCCGGGAGCTGGCAGTCCCCATGGGAATGTGCATAGCCTGAAGAGGGGGACAGTGAGCAAGACCTGTTCCCTCCATGCTCCGAGCCCCCACCCTGGCCCCACTGTCATCTACCAAAACACCTAGTGTCCCTTAAAAAAGAGGCGCAGCCGTGGTCATCCAGTCCCCCATCTCTGGATCCTACTGCAGTCGGATCACCCCAGAAAAGAACTCACTCCCATTTCAATCACAGGCTTCAGAGTGGGGCTCCATCTGTTATGGTCCATATTTTGCTTCCTGCTAGCTATAAGCAGTCTTCAGGTCACCTCTTTGCGTTACACAGTGAGAAAGTTATTCCCTTTCCAATTCTGTTGTAGTCTGTATAGACACACGAAGAACGTCTCACCTGTGCCAGTCTTTCTTTTATACCTGATGATCCCTCTTTCTTCTGCAGGAAGGGTCAGAGCTTCTGCTCAGCCTCTGGCAGGCAACTTAGACTGCATTTAATAACATTGTTCTAGTATCACTGTATTTATTTTGATAGCTGTTTTTCAGTTGGCACTGTTTTTAAATTTATGGTGGTGATAAAAAGGTTTTTTTGGGTGATAGAGAGTTTTTAAATTTAAGAGTTTAAAAGTAAGGAATTAAAATTTCAGTTGGGTTACAAACAGTATCATTGGCACAAAGACAGGCCCAGATCAGTAAATGTGTGCTTCGAATGGTTGAAATTTGGAGCTCTGGGGTTGAAAAGTTAGGTGGAAGCAATTTTGTATCAATGTCCCCCCAAACTGTCCCTATCCCTGCCAATCAAGCCAAGGTACCTTTTCAGGCTTAGCCCAATCTCTCCTCTCTCCTGAGCTGCCACTCAGCTGTAGAATATGCAGATACATTGAGGCAGTGTTTTTTATTAGGTAACAAAAAGGGAAGAGACCCAATGTCCTTCCACAGGGGCTGGTTAGATGGCCTGCACTCTGATTTATCAGTCCTGGGCACCACACTGCTCTTTGGATCTCCCCATCCCTAGCTTTGTCTTCTGCAGTCCTCTCCCCTGCCAGTGCCCAGTGCCCAGTGCCCACCCCTCCACTCTGCAGAACCCCATTTTTCACCACCTTCTGGAAACCCTACCTGCCTATGTCCCAGACCCCAGGGCCTTGGACTTCTCTGAGCTTCAGAACCTTCCCTATCTGGATGATTCCCTATCTGGACATGCAGCACAGAATCTTGAGCAATCTTTTCATAGTATGTCGGTCTTGCTTCCAATCAAATTGTAAGGTGCCAGAGGACAGGGATGGGGTTGCATCTGCAGGTGCCCTGTATGGGGTGTGGAAGACCAGGGCTCAGACTGAGCCTACCATGCTCTGCCTGAAGGTGCCGAGTTCGGTGTCCACCACCCACCTGAGCCTCAGTGATGTCTTCCTAAGGTGAGGAGGGAGCTTGAAGTCCCCGGGGCTCTTCTACTATGAGACTCTAAAACCATTCCATTCTTTTCTGTATCTTCCCATGCAGTAATAAAATACAATTTTTAGGGCCGGGGATTTAGCTCAGTGCTTCCAGCACCTTCCTCGAAACCACAAGGTCCCAAGTTCAATCCCCAGTACCAAAAAAAAAAAAATATATATATATATATATATACACACACACATATACACAATTTTTACAACTTTGGAGAGATATCCGTAATTTCATTTGATTTGAACAACTCGATGACAGTCCTGCTGTCATCACTGTCCCCATCTCACAGATGAGGTCCCTGGAGCCCAGGTAAGCTATATCCTCTCTGCCAGGGAAGGTGGGGAGGCAGGGCTTCAAACCGTAGCGAGACACAGAACCTCTACCCAGTCTTTCCTGCTGTCCCCAAGAAATGCCGGGTACACAGAGGTGAATAATGGAGCTAAGTGGTGACCAATAGCATGGGGTGACAGACTGGCATCATAAGGGAAGGAAGATGAAGAAGAGACAGCAGCCAGGCCAAGGAATATCAGCTCAATCCACCGCTGTCTCGGGAATATTCCTAATGGTTTCTGTCTGCTGAGCACCTGCCACAGCCTGGTGCTCTGTCAGATCCTCCCAATTTCCTGGAAAGAAGCCACCTGCACTCCACAAGGGAGGGAAGTGGGTCTTAAAGAGGTGGAGTAAGGTGGTCATTATGAGTGACCCCCAAGTCCCTCTGGAGAGTCTCCCTAGGGCCCGGCAGAAGGCATGGCCAGGGAGGCCTGAGTATTGCTTTGTGCTCCCAGTCCCAGCCCTGCAAGCTCATCGCTGCCAAAGCCCAGCAAAGGCCACCTTGGGAGAGAAGGAAGCATGTGTAGGGGCACCCTGAAAGCTCTGTGGACACCCCAGCTGCAGCGGCCTTGACTGGGCCAGCTGTGGGTTAACTCCCGCGGGCGCAGATTCCCCCTAGAGTCCAGATCTGCAGTGCGGGGCGCCATCTGGAGGCCGAGCGCTGCACAGCACCTCACCCTTGGGGACTTGGGGTGGGGGCCACTTTGGAGGAGAGGCTCAGAGGCAACTCCTATAGAAACCTGGACCAATAGTGCAGCGGGCTGGGGTCTCTAACCACACCCGCCCTCTACCATCTGCCCCACCCCAGCCCCTGTTCCCCTAGCCATCCTGGCTTTCTCCGCAGCTCTGTTTCTACACAAATATTAAGGGAAAGCCCCCTATAGGTCAGGTGCCCTTATGGGGTCTGGGAGTCTATGCTCTTTGGGTCCAGACTGCTCCCAGCCCCTAGGTTGCTGTGTGACTAAGCAAACCACTGGCTCTCTCTCGGCCTCTGCTGCTCCCCTTGGAAAATACAGGTTAAAAAATTAAGGACCACAGAGTGGGGATGGGAGTCAGGGAGGCGGAGTCTGAACCTCAACTCTGCTATTCCCTTGCTCTATGACCTTTAGCAAGTTAATTAACCTCTGTGTGCCCAGTTAATTTATCTTTAAAACAGGTTGATGATGACTTTCGAGAGAGTTTTGTGATTAAGATTAAGTTATTGCTCATATGTAGTATATGAAATGCCAGAGTCCTGCTCCTGTTTCTCAACTTCCTCACATTTTAAACACAGACTCAGCTCCCTGGGGTTTCCTACCGTCTCACTAGGAAGGGCTGGATCAGCCTCCTCATCTCACACCTGCTCCCCTGCACCAGGTCAAGGAGTTGCCAGGAGCTCCAGTTCCTGGAACAGTGCTCCTAATCCAGGGCCAACCAGACCATGGGGAGGGCCTTCTGGGTCCTCCTGGAGTCCCCTCCACTTTCCTGATGGGGACTGACCTCATTGCTGATATATCTCCGTGGTGGTAAATGGCATCTATTCCCCGGAGTTGCACAGTGTACAACAACAGCAGCTGTTCATGGCTACCCTCATATGGAAATTCTCACTAACTAAAAACAGGTACACTGGGATACAGCCCCATACCAAGCAGAATGAGAGAAAGGAGTAGAATTCCTGTAGCTTGAGAAGATCTAGAAGATCTGTAGTTCCAGCTGAGACAAAGGTCCAACTTCCCCAGAAAGCAATGCTATACACACTCCTCCTGAACACCTCAATTGGAGTGGGGACTGCGCCAGCGTGTGACATTTGCAGGCATGTGTTAATCTTCCAGAGCCTCAGTTTCCTTGTCTGTGAAATGTGGGTATTACCTGCGGCCCATTTTCTGTCTCTGGCTGTGAGATAAAGAGGCTGACAGTCCTCTATCACTGGTGCAGGCCCTGGGACCTGTCCCTATGTCCACGTGCACCTCCCTGGGCCCTAACCTTACTCAGTTATTGTACACAGCTGTGTGAAGTGTTTTTTATTTGTTGCCCATGTAACTCATGCCAACTAGATATAGTTCCCCAGTTTTATGGGTGGGGAAACTGAGTCTCTGAGAGGATACATGAAACTCTGGTCCTTCCCCTGCCATCCTGGTGGATGCCCCAGGAGCCAGATAGATTACAGTAATCAGCTAATGCCTGAGCAGACCGGGAAGAGGAAAAGCCCTCATTGGAAGTATTAAGTACGATGATTAAGTTGGAGGGTGGAATTAGCTGCACAGAGGGGGCAGCTGCAGCCATCAGGAGAGGATTAGTGACTTGCTGCTGGTTTCAGGGTTTAAGTGGATGCAGGTTGGGAGGAGAAGAAACTGAGAAAGATTTATAGCTCCCTGGTGCTTCTCACACCTGCCAGGGCCAGGGACTGTGGGGACCAGCAAGGCAGCAGTCACAGCTCAGTATTGACGGGACAGGCAAGTGTTATGGTTGGAGGAGGTTGCCCTGCCCCCACCCCAGGTTCATTGGGTTGAAGGTGCTCAAAGCTGAATGGGTGTATGAGGAGGTGGGGCCTACCCAGATGAAGCAGCTCACTGAGAGTGTAGCTTGGGAGGGCATATTTTGTCCCCAGCCCCTTCATCTCTGGCTCTTTCCTTCTTACTCTGCTTCTTGGCAGCCATGAGGTGAACAGCTCTCTCCTGCCACACCCTTCTGCCATGATGTTGTGCCTCACAGGCCTAGCACACCAAAACCAGCTGACCATGGACTGAAACCTCTGAAACCGTGAGCCAAAATAAACCTTTCCTCCTTAAACTGTTTATCTAAGGTCTTTGTCACAGCAACGAAAAGCTGGCTAACACAGGCAGTATCTGCAGAGAGCAAAGTGGGCTGTCAGCAACTTGTTCATCCAAAGGGCTGTCCAGGCAGCACAAAGTTCCCGAGGACCCAGCAGGTCTCTGGTGCTGGGCTGGGCACCAAGATACAGACCCAAATGATTCAGAAAGCACTCTCGGGGAGAGAGACAACAGTAAACAAATAGTACCAAGGAACTATTGTTGAGTTTAATAACAGTATTGTGGTTATGTCCTATTTGTAAAGACTTTTTAGAATAGTTTTAGGATTATAGCAAAATTGAACATAGATTGACTGTGTATCTCCTTCCCCCCTACACACTGTCCCCCATCACCAACAACCCCCATCAGAGTGGTACATTTGTCACAACTGATGAAGCCACATGGAAATTTCATTATCACTCAAAGTCCATGGTTCACTCTGGGTTTTGCACTTCCTTCAGGTTTGGACACATATATTTATGATATTTTTGTGATTATATTTTATAAAGGAGTGCTTATCTTTTAATGATGTGATACATACCAGTATATTTACAGAGGCAATGGTATGGTGTCTCCATTGACAGGGATGGAGGTTGGGAAAAGTAGACACCCAAGATTGACGCTGAGCTGATCATTGTTGAAGCTGGGTGACAAGTCTGTGGAGTCCACAATACCATTCTGTTTTCTTTTATAAATGTTTGAATTTTTCTGTAATAAAAATTTTGTTTTTGTTATTTTTGAGAGAGAGTCTCACTAAGTTGCCCAGGCTGGCCTTGAATTTCCAATCCTCCTGCTCCACCCTCCTGAATAGCCAGAATTACAGATGTGCACCACCCTGACCAGTGTAAGAAGTTTTTATTAAAAGACACAGAGGCAGATAAATAGTTACCCCTTGTGCTAAGTAGCACAAAGAAGAGTAAATAGTATGTTGAGGAATTATTGTAAAGGGACCCCATTTTGACTGCAGGATCAGGGGAGTCAGTTTCTTGAAGAGTGAGACACTGGGGCACCCTCAAGCCTAGTAGTGGCCAGTGTAACCCTTTCTGTCCCTTCCCTCCTGGAAGGGCAGGCTGCCAGTGTCCAGGGGAGAGGGTCCTACCTTTTGGGTAACACCAGCAGCCTCTGGTGGAGCAGGGTCTGATGAACCCACAAGCTGCAAGTGTCTATGTGTGCCTGGCTTATCTGCCATGAGCTCTGCATTCTTAGGCCAACTTCAGGGAGGGGAGTAGGACTCACACTTTTTAGATGAGAAAAATGAGGCTCTGAGAGGGACAAAAGGACTCACCCAAATTCAGCAGCTGAGCCAAAGACTGAGGCTAAGATTTCATTAGTGTCACCCACTGCATCCTCTCTCCCCTCATCTGTTAACACGGCCACCACTCCTGAATGGCAGCTAGAGGGGGACAGAGAGGACTTGTTAACTGACCAGGCAGCTGGAATCTCCTGCCACAGTCCTGTGTGCCAGAGAAGGCAGAGCCATTCCGCTTGAAGACACAAATGGAGGAGACAAGGCAGATGACGAGGGAGAGTGCCGTACTAATCCTGTACATGAGTATGTGTGCTTGCGATATCTGACTCAGTCTCCTACTGTCCCTGGGTATCCTGCCTGCCAGAGAAGAGCAGGAGGGATGAGAGAACAACCCGTGCCCCCCCCACCCCGCCACCGCCCTCCCTGCGAAGAGCTGCAGCACCCTCTGCACTCAGGCAGACCTTGTTCAAACTTCTGCCCAAGTCACCAAAATCTTCCAGACCGTGTCCTCACAGAAATGATACCCAGGGACAGTAGAAAGAGACTGGGCAAAATACTGCAAGCACACACACTCCTGCAGAGGCAAAGATTTTTTTGTTTGTTTGGCTGAGCTGGGGCCTCCAATGAAGGGAGTCCCAGTTTGTTTCAAGAGTTTCCAATCTGTTGCTTGCTCCTAGAACAAAGACCAGCAAGTCTTTCTTAATTTGGGGGAGTGGACTAGCGGCTGATCATTTTCACTGGCCAAGTACAGTTCCAAAAGATGTTTCTTGTAATGGACTTGGACCACTGGGTGGTCACGGCCAACATGGCCTAGAGGTTGTTGAATCTTTGTGTATCTGATCCAATACATCTCAGCCTTGTGGGTCTGGACTCTATAATGGGAGCAAAGGGCTTCAGGTGTGTGGGCTTTGGTGGCTTCTGAAGAAGCACAAGGGTGAGGTAGAAAAGAGAGGAGAGAAAGAAAAAAAAGAGAAAAGAAAACACATACAGGCTCCAGTGGGCAATAGGCCAAGTTAACCCTGCATTATAGTCTTGGACATAACATTTTAAAATGATGAACATGTCTAGGTACAGAGCTGGGTAGAATCTGATCCAAGGGCTGAGGCACCAAAGGGGACAGACACAATGTGAGGCAGATGCCACACTTTGTATTCCATTTTAGTCACCCATCAGATCTCTAGGCTCAAGGGAAGGGTCAATGTTTTCAGCAAAAGTGGCCTTCAGGTCCCTGGGAAGTAACCTAGGCAACTGTTATCACAACCCCCATGTCACAGGTGTCATTTTACAGCAAAACTAGTGGGAAGCTAACCTTGTATTGCCCAACTGTGTGGCCTCCAAAATGACTTTTTATGTTAAGAGCAAGTGAGGCTAGAAGGCTTATTTACGGTTTTCCTTGGTAACTATTTCTCATTTCATGCAAATATTCTTCTTTTAGGGTTTTATCAGGTCTCCTGATGGGTCTGTTGAAACATGCCATGCTGAAAAGGGTAATAGTTTATTTAGCCCAGGGGTTTACTTTGTTGTCCCAGCCCACTGTCCCACTACGGTGGTCCCTCACTCTCTCAAGAGGTCACCCCCTCCCACCAAAGGCATTATAAGAGCAAAGCAGACAACAAAAGCAAAGCATTTAGCGTTCAGTCCTCACCAGCCACTTTCCTCCTCCTCTCTGGGCAACCACACTTCCCCTGCAGATCTCTCAGATGGTGTTCTCTGGAAGCAGACTTGAGGCAAGGATTCAAATGCAAGTAGTTGTTTGGAGGTGATCCCAGGAAGGCCCAGCTGAAGAGTAAAGATGTGAAACAAGGAAAGGAAGGAGGCCCCAGAAAGGTATGTTATTGAGCAGTTGCCACGGGGAACCGCTCAAGTTCACACTCGGGGATACAAAGCAGTACTGAAAACAGTGGTTCTCAAACTTGAACATGCGTCAGCCCCCCAAGGAGGGCTTGTTAAACACCAAGGGCTTGACTTTGCCTCCCAGCATATATAAGTCAGTGGAGGCTGGATGGGCTGAGAATTAGCATTTCTAACAAGTTCTCACGTCCTGCAGATCATTGCCCGGCTAGAAACACAGTAATTGTAATTTCCTTACAAAATCAGATGAGAATCAAATGAAATACTCCTTGTAAAAAAAACAGACCCACAGATCCTCCACAAATAGTATCATTTTTATCACTGTTTGTTCCCATGATTTTTAAATCATTATTATTTGGTGCTCGATGATGTTCTCATTCGTTCAAGTCCAGTAAGAGTGAGGGAACTGGGCACAGGAAAAGCAGCGTTCTTTAGAATTGGCAAGTCGCCTAGTCCTCGGGTTACCACCAGTGTGTTCGGGCCCTACCAGCTGCACCCCTCCCCTGGGCGTCCGGCACGTTACCCGGTAACCGCTAATCGAGCCCGCGCGGGGATTGGCTGTGAGCCCCCCCCCGCTCCCGGCATGCCCCGCGGCTCCCGGAAGTCGTGCTGGGTGGTCTGTGTAGTGTCCTAAGGCTGCCGGGCTGCCGGAGGGGATCAGGGTGGGGCAGAGCACCAGCCCCGGGGCGGCATGGCCTTTCTTGGTGTGTCTTATCCCAGTCGGAATTCTTGGGAGACAGTCCTCGGAGGAAGCACGAGTCGCCTTCTGGGAGCACCCGCTGGAACCTTGAGCTCATACCTGCAGCCGCTGCAGTGCCGCCCTGCCTCAGCTCTGTGACCTTGGGCACAATGACCGGAAGCCTGTTTGTCTCCGAATTAATACTAATAGTGAATGATAAGTGAAAATTTTATTGGTTGCTTACCTTGTTACCATTCTAATGTTGAAGTCTAAGAGGTAGGTATTATGCCCATTATTATAGCTAGGGAGGATGAGGCTCAGGAAAAAATTTAATTTGCCCTTACTCAGCCTCATAGGGCCAGATTTCCAACCCCAGGTAGTGCATTTCCAGAGCCCGTGATTTTAATTTGTTTTTGAGACAAGGTCCTCTATCTAGTTCAGGCCGGCCTTGAACTCCTGTAGCTCAGGCTGGGCTCGAATTTGGGCGATCCACCACACCCGGCTAAAAGCCTTCTTGTGACGACTGAGGAGAGAGATGATTTATCCAGGTAGGATAGGGATAACTTATAATATATCAGGGACACATTGCCTTGTCTAGACAGGGACAATTTGAGATTTGTTTTCACTACTCCCCAGAGTTTCAAGTCCTTATAAATGTTCAAGCTGCTCTGGCTTGTGCCCTCAACTTCCTACTTACATACACTTCTGTCCACTTCTGTTTTTATCCCTTCCTGTCCCCTCTACCATTTATAGCTAGCTTTGTGGATGAAGCTCTTTGCCTGTGAAAAAATGGCCAGGTTTCTTCCCTAAACTGAAAAGGAACAATCAGTAACCCCAGAAATTTTTACTTTTCTTGGCTATAATGGAAATAGGGAAAACCAACCACAAAAAGAGAACTCTTGTTAATGGGATCCTGATTTAAAAGGGAGAGCTTATCTAGCCTGTGGCTCTGGTTTTGAGGGAAGACAGCTAAATGTTCTAAATGAATGTTCTTTCTAAATGTCAGGCACACCATTCTGGGCCTTGGAAACTCCTACCTGGGTTTCATGATAAAATTTGAACGATACCTGCTATATCTTAAGAACCACTTGTGTTTTAAAATTGAACATTTTTTTAACTCAGTTGCTTTACTTTTTTTTTTTTAGAACATGTGTATCACTACTTTAATGGAAACCAGTATCACTTGTCATAGGTAGAAGATTTAAAAAAGAAAAACCCTTAGAAACACAAATAAATTGTTTTCAGCCATGGTGGCATATACCTGTAATCCCAGCACTAGGGAGGCTGAATGAGGCGGGAGGATCAGCCAAATTCCAGGCCAGGGTGAACTACCTAGTAAGACTGTCTCAAAAAACCAAAAACCAAAAAACCAAAACAAAAACCACATTATTTTCAATTCTAGTGGGCAAGACCTGAACTGAGGCCTGATCTTGTTTTTTTAAAAAACGGGTGGGAGGAGTCTGTTGAGTTTTGTTTAGCAAAGTGTCAATGAATTCAAGCACTAAGCTGGAAGTTTCTCCTGTAGTTAATCAGGATTGAAAGAACTAAAAAAAGAAGAATGTCCACATGTTGAGTGTTAACTGCTCAGTAGCACCTGAGGTCACCCAGCATAGTACCAGTAGTTCACCTTCCTTCCACACCTGGATAAAGTGGTCCACTCATATCTACTGTCCAGCGTTTACTCTGATTCTCTTAGGGCCTGTGGGGCAGATGGGGAGCAGGAGATATGCCCAAGTGGGTTCATCACAAGCCTCCCATTTTCCCCTGTGCCCCCTGCTCTGCATTGTGGCCTTCTCAGGCATGGGTGAAATGAACTGGTCAGCAGAATTTGATGTTCACCAAAAGCTGTTTGCCTACTACTGCTGCTGCTTTCCAGGACCTCAGGAAGCAAGCGGGGAACAGCTGTTCCTCCCTGACTTCCTGAGTCAAGGGAGGCTTAACTCACAGAGGTGAGCGACACACTTCTGGGTCAGAGTCTTTGCACATCCAAGGGGTGTCTGAGTAGAAAGGTTGCACTGGGGAAGGGTTGTACATGTTTTAAAATGTGGATTTTTCGCCATCTGCCTAGCAAGCTCAAGGACCCGAGTTCGATCCCCGGTACCAAAAAAAAAAAAAAAAAATCTTGAAAAAATGTGGATAATTATGCATAAGGAGCAAGCCAAGGAAGAGGTAGGAAGCCCAGGTTGTACACAGGAGGAGCCCAAACTTGTGAAGTTGTTGCCTGCCTGCTATCTTTGACCTGGACCTGAAGACTTTCCCCTTTTGCCAGCTGAGGACCTACATGCACCCTTCCAGGATGGAGAAGGTACAGGGAAGACCAGGCAGCACCACTCTTCCTGCAGTTATTCTCTGAGCAAATATCTAGATTCCTAGGGCCTGCTCCTACTTACGTGCAGGATGGAGCCCATGGCTTTTCTTAGTATCATCTAGTCTCATGTCATAGGGGTCTTCACAGTGGCAGCAGAATGCAGCTGTATCTTGGCACTGTGAAGTAACACAGATACCACTCAGAGGCAAAAGGGAGGCTAGCTATTGCCCAGGGAGGACCTCTGATCCTGCCTATGGTCTGTCCTGCATGGCCCTACTGGGTGAGAAATGTTTAAGAGAGAGAAGGAAGGGAGCTGATGAAACCTACTAATCTTTACTCACCCTAGCTACATTTCCCAATAAGGCACAACTTTGACTATCTAGGAAGACAGAGGAGAAGGAGATAGGAGGGGAGGAATAGATCAATAGAAAACTCAGAGGTATTCTTGGCTCTTAGGAAGTGAAATTCAAACTTATAGTGATGAAAAACAACATTAATGGAGGACTGGACATGTAGCTCAGTGATAGAGCACTTGCCTAGTGTGTTTGAGGGCCCTGGCTTTGACCCCTAGCACTGCAATAAATAAAGAAAAATCTAAGAACATTTATGGGCCCAGGCCCAGAGTATGAATGGAAGCCTTTATACCATGTGTCCCAGTATGTAAGTTATAAATCCAGTAACATGCTTAAAATGTGCTTCCTTCTACCTTGACATACATACCTTTATAACAAGCTGGAAGGTCAGGTTGAATCTAGAGTCTCTACTTCTGCTCAGTCTCACATCTAGAGGGGTCTCCCGTGTGCACACATGGATATCCCAACCCACGTATTCCCCCCCTGCGCCAGGTACCCAGCGCATGGTCCAGAAGGGCAAGGGCTATGAGCTCCAGGATATCATGTCTTGGTGCCATAGACTCCTGTCCAGGGCATGGGGTGTGAATAGATCGAAGGGCAGTATAATCAGCTCAAGAGCTAGTATCTTGCGTGCCCTTCGTAGTTTATAGGACAGTGACATGACCAGGATGTTGAGGCATGCAAGAGGCATGCAAGATTAACAGATCCAAGATCCTGCGGCTCAGAGAGGTCACTGACTTTCCTGGAGTTCTTGATTCTAAGCCCTGTGTCCTGGCTCTTCCCTATTCAAGAATTGAGAAAACTGGTCCTTACCCAACAGCCTGAAGATCTTGGGCAGCAAAAAGTAAGGAAAGATTTCCTGACATCCTTCAAAGAGACCAGGGGCCAACCGTTAAATACTAATGGGCATGGCACCAACAGGCGGGGGACATTTTGGCACCTGACCTCCCCACTCCTCTTCTTGAGGAGCTTTAGAAGCAGCAGGCAAGTGCCAGACAGCTCTCTCCAGAAAAATAATGTTGATAAAGCAAGGCCGGACTTCTGCATTCTTAGCTCACAAAACATTATTAGAAAATGCAGTCGATTCAGTTTCTGTTTCAGAAAATGTTGCTGTTTGGTAATGGCTCATTTCCCTTTTTGAGTCTTAGCAAAGACTCAGCAAAATGATAAACAGTGAATAGCACCTCTGCAGCTGAGCTCCAGGGAACAGGTAGGAGGTGTGACAGGAGGTGTGCAGGAGGCTGCCCTGCACCCCGCCCAGCGCTCCCCAGTTACAGGCCTGCCTGCCAGGGGGTGAGACTGCAGCTCCTTCCTACTCCACCTCTCAGGCTTGCGCCTCTGCTCACCTTTTCTCACCCACCCCTCTGCCTCTCCCTCCTGAATATTTATGGTGGTGGCCTCAGCTCAAGGGAGCAGGTGGGAAAAGTTGCACCTAAGGAGTAAAAGCCCCAGGCAGTGCCAACTACAGGGGTTGGTGGAGAGGATGCACTTGGGATGCAGAGGCTGCCGGAGTCTGTGACCACGTTCAAGGGATCAGCTCCTTTAAGGACTTTGCAGGCTGAGCCCTCAGCCAGAATGGGAGCAGATGAAGCCCTCCCTGTCTCCCCCGCCAGGTGTGAGCTCCTGACAGCCCCTCATCAGTCTTTGGGAGCACAGTGGTTCTTGGAGCCTGCAGTGGTTCCTGAGCCAGCAGCACCAGCAGCACCAGGAAATTTGTTGGGAATGAAAATATGGGATCCTACCCTGTCCTATGGAATGGGAATGAATCTCTGGAAGTGGGTTCAGCCCTCTATATCTGCTAAGCACTCTTGGGGATTCTGAGGGCCCCACTGTTTTAGGAAGGCAGAAGCCAAGTCCCAGAGGCAGACAGACTGCATGGGGAGCTCAGCCCTGCCATGTCTGGCTTCGTGCTGGCTCCTCTGTGGTGGGTGTAACACTACTTGCTTGGAGTGTGATTGAATGCATTAAGAAAGATTCTGCTTCAACACACTTGGTTCATGCTGCTTAGCGGGCAGTAGCTCCTCTACTTCTCCAGATATCTCAGTAGACGGGGCTGCAGGAAAGGGCACAGGGTAATGGTTGCAGGCCAGCCTGTCAGGCCCTTCAATGCTTGGCTTCTGATCATGCCCCAAACTACCTCCTGCATCCCGTGGCCTGGGACTGATTCTCATCACTTGACCAGGATGGAAACTGTGGGTAGATCTGGTTGACTCTCCAGCCTCCCTAACAGGCATCCCCCTGCCTCTGAGAGCAGTGCACAGACTTCCTGTCCTCATCTCACCTGACCATCGGGCCAGCTGCACTGGCAGCAGAAGCTCTGGACTGAGTCATCGACTCCATCACACTTCCTCATCAAGCAGGACAACTCCCCTGCCTACCTCATGGCTTGATGAGGAGCACAAGATGCCCTCGAGCCTGGATAAAGAGCCACATGAGGAAGCTAACATTGTAGAGGCACAAGAACATGCTAGGTTACCACTGTCATTCACACTGGACCAGTTGATCCAGTCTCTGCCTTTCCCCGTGCCAAACCTATCTACCTGGCACGTGCCCTGCGAGTCCTTAAATCTGCAAATTGTTTAAACTGATGGAAAAGAAGTATCGTGCACAGAGAAGATGATGGGAGTTTGGAACTTCAGAGGGCTGGTCTGAATTACAGCCCAGGCCTCTTCCTGACTTCACCATTCTGAATCTAAGTTTCGGCATCTGTGAAATGGGGATGACAGGGTTACTATAGGTAAGCACAGCCTGACCACAGCAGGTGCTCAATGATTGGCTCCTCCCTTTACTGTGACATGGCCCACACCCTCCCCCTGCTCAGAGACCAGCAGTGACTTGCAGAGCCTTGCAGGTGGAGACCTCTCAGCCCAGGTCAGATGGCTGGTCCATGCTAATGTCCTTATGGATTAGTCACTTGGCCACACAATGCAGGGTTTGCCTTGTATGCAATATTGATAGGCTGAGAACTTTCCAAAATCTTTAAGCTTTCTTCCTTTTGCTTAACAATTCCATTATGTCATTTTCCTCACTCTTGAATTTTACTATAAGTAGTCAGAAGGAGCCAAGCCATACCCTCAACACATTGCTTAGAAAGTTCTTCAGCCAAACATCCAATTTCATCACTCTCAAGTTCTACCTTTCATAAGCCACCAGAACACAAACATAACTCAGCCAAATTCTTTGCCACTTTATAACAAGGATTGTCTTTTTTCTATTGTCCAAGAAACTGTTCCCATTTCTGTCCAGGATTTGCTCAGAACTTACTGTTCATCTTTCTACCAGTATTCTGTTCAAGATTCCTTAGGAATTCTCGAAGTTCTCTTCATAGCTCTCCTTTTATCTTTCTGAGTGCTCACCAGCAAGGTAGGACCTTTGTACTGGGCACTATATGAGGCTTGAAGCCTCTGCCCGTTACCTAGTGGCAAAGTTGCTTCCCCAATTCTAGGCATTTGTTACAGCACCCCAGCCAGTATCCATTTCTGTCTTAGGCTGCTCAGTCTACTTTAACAAAGACCATGGACTGAGTGGCTTATAAACAATAAAAATATACAATGCAAACAATTTGGTTTGCAAACAAAAGAGTTTGGGAAAATTTTGGTTTTTGTTTGCAAACTATATCAGGTGACAAACACAGGGCAGGTGAGGATGTGTGAGTTTCGAAAGCCCTAAGCTCAATTCCTGTCTAAGCTAGCTAGTAACTGAGTGACCTTGGGAATGTTACTTAACCTCTCTGAGCCTCGCCGTGTCCATCCATGGAGGAGGGAATAGTGCAGGTGAAACACCCAGCCCAGCACAGTGCTGGCCAGGAATCTGAATACAACAGCTGTTCTGGAGCCTGGGTCTGTTGGCTTCATGACTAGTCCCACCTTCCACCTGCTGGTGAGGCTGAAATTCCTTCTGGGATCCTCCCAGTGTCAAAGCTGGCCTGAGGCCTGGGCTGGTCTCAGCCAGTGGGTGAGGGGCAACAGGACTTAGGTCCTGGGTTTTGGATACAGCTGGCACCACCCACGCTGTTAGCAGGTAAAATAGGTGCTTGAGACTTCTGCCCAGAGTGGGATGAGCACAGGGCTTAACCTGAATTAAATGTCATGAGGCCTTGCCCCTGTCCCATTTCTACTCCGAGCTCTCTAGGACAGTGTCCATGTGGTCCTGAAGCTGGGGTCCACCGTGTCCTCCCCCAGGCAGCAGACCCCCTCATCTCCCTGGAGCACTGGGTGATAGGCCGGGGGATGAAGGGCCTTTGGACACCCACCCCAGGCTCCAGGCCCCTCCTGTCCCCATGCACACAGGAACAAGGATTTTTATAGAAGGATCTGGCCTTCTCTGTTGAATAAGGGAGAAGAGAAAGGTGCCCAGTCTGGGGACACATAGGGCCTTATCCAGTAACCACTGCTTGGATGAAATCAGAGAATGACTAGACAAAGGGAACTCTTAGGGCAGACTCCTCCTCCTTGGCAAAGTCCCCTTCCCTTTGGCAAATTTTGCCACTACTCAAGCTGGTTTCACAAACTCACTGTGGTCACATGAGACTCAAGCCCAGAGCAGTTCGGCCAAACCCCATGAGCTGCTCACAGCAAAGGATGCCAAAGAGCCTGTACCCCACGGCTGCCCCTCTGCCTGGACATGCACTGTATCCCTTCCTCCCTCCCTGGAAGGGAAAGAACCTTTGTAATATGCCCAACTAAGGTGAGTAACACAGCAGCCATACCCTACCACCCAAGCCCTACTTTTCCCCACCCTCGAATGGGTGCAGCATCCTTTCCAGGCTGCAACCCTCTTCCTACTTTGCTCCATGCTGACTTCAAATTGCTTCTCTAACAAGGACTCCTCCTCCAGTCTCTAGCTACCCAGCCCCAACAGCATGTGAGACGCCCACTGCTCAGGGTGGTCTCATCTGGGCGGCTCACACACTTCTGTGTTTTGTTTTTGTTTTCTGGTACTGGGAATCGAACTGAGGACCTTGCACTTGTGAGGCAGGCACAGCACCACTGAGCTAAATCCCCCGCCCACACACACACACACACTGCTGTTTTGCTTTAACACAGACACATGCCAGATGAGTCACCAGCTAGACCCATGCCCCAGATTAGCCACAACATGGGGGAGTGGGGGCAGGGGTGGGGTTGGGCTCCTGCCAGGGGAGGGAAAAGGGTTTCTTTCTTTCTTTTTTTTAGTAGGTCTCAAGTTGAGAAAACCTCTCAAGGGTGTCTGCTTCAATTCTGCAAGCCATGGAGAGGGAGTGTGAACCAGACTGCGACAGCGGGAGACATAAGCTGCTGCCACCGGGTGGATTACCATTGCTTTCCAGCTTAATCAGCTGTCCACAGGACACCACAGAGTAGCCTCCCCAGAGGACAGAGCTCCTTCATGGTCTTGGGGCTGCTACTTCTGAGGACAGCTCTGCTGCCCAGCGGTCTTGAGGAAGAGCTCCTGGACTGATCTGGTTCTGTCTCTCTCTGGTCCCAAAGGGCCCCCTTTCCCTGAGGAACACCCTTGTGGGAGCCTTCAAGGCACCTAAGAATCCAAATTCCTGTTTGTGTCAATTATCATGAATAGGCAGGATTGCAGTCTCCCTGTGGAACTCGGGGGCTGGCTTTGGAAACCACACTTCAACATTTACGGCTGCTGGAACCGAACCATAACAGGGCTACCTGAGTTCTGCCAAGCAAAGCTTCAGAGCTCCACTGATACCTGTAAACAGGGAACCTGTGAAAGCCCAGGTGCCAGCTGGGCTGGGACAGCTGAGACTGCAGGCTGGTTACCCCCAGGCTCCCTGGCCACTCTCGACCTTTGCCACCTGCTCCTGACTATGGCTCAGTCTACAGGGACACGGAGGGGATGGCAGGAGGCAGGGCAGGAAGGTATCCTCAGCTCTCGCCCACAGGCTCAGCAGGCTGGACATGGCCCTCCTCACCCCCACAACAGACCACAAGGTCACAAGGTCACACCTCCAGGCTCCAGGGTCACTCCTTACCCTCTACCTTCACGCCTGGGGCAAGAGTCACACTGTTATTAGTTCTTTAACAGTGCGTATCACCCCTTGGGGTTCCTACACCTGTTTTTATAATGTCCTCAAGAAATAGATCTTCTACAAAAGGGAAGGGGACCAAGTGATGGAGGGAGGTAGAGGGGAGGGGAAGGGGATGAAAAAGAATGAAAATGTGTTACGTACATGTACCAACTCCCTGCAATGAATGTAAACATTATGAACTGTAGACACGTACTGATAGAAATAAAACTTTAAAAAGTCCCCAGATCACCCAATCTTAGTATATTGCTTCCTCCCCAGACCTTGACCAATACAGATACAGTAAGGCTACATTGAATATTCCAGGATTTATTGGGCCCTTAAACCGATGGCCTTGACAGGTTGTAAACACAAATGTTAAAAGACCCTGTTCTGATCCAGGCTGTGGCCCACCAAGCCATAATGAACCTGGCCTGAGGAGCTCAGACCCTGGCCCAGGGAGGCCCCCGGAGCCTTCGGGGGGGGGGGCAGGAAGGACTCAGTGAGGCCCATCTCTCCAGGCTTTCCAGTCTGGCTGCTGGGTACCCACTCACCCACAGAACTCAGGTCTGTGCAAGCTCGGACTTGGGCCTGAGGACCGGCCATCCAGGGGGACCTCCACTCCAGGGGACCCCCATCAGAGAAGGGAGGGCTGAGAATCTCCCATCTTTCTGGGAGAATACAGACCATCACCTCTGGGTTCTGGCCTTCTAGGAAGGGTTACCCGTTTGTAACTGTCTTCTTTGTATCTCCCTAAAGCATTCTGTTAAAGTGTCTGGAATGTTTCTCCTTGCACAGGATGGGCAAGGATATGGCTTCCTGGCATCTTGGGAGGGCAGAAGCCCAAATATGCTCTGCTCTCTGCACCTTGGAAAATACCTTTCTTCCACTGTGAGCTGTGTGTGAGCTCCTGGCCTCATTCCCCAGCTCCCAGGGGACCAAAGCTTCATGCAGCACTGACGTTCTTGACCCGTTCCCCCCCTAGATGAGGTGCTCCAGCAGGGCAGAGCATGCTGAGCCCAGCATCAAGCCCATGAAAATGTAAAAGGACATCACCACCCCAGTGGCCTCGGCCAGCTCCCTAGGCACAATCTTGGGCCCATAGAGGAGAGCCAGGGTGCTGAGGTAGCCATTGCTCAGCCCCAGCAGGCAGGTGAAGAGCACGGGGTAGATGTCAGACTGGAAGAGCACCGTGATCAGGTGGACTCGGGGCTGGTAGTTACACAGCACAAACAGTGGGATGAGGGTGGTGCGCAGCAGCGCCAGCCCAGGGAGCATCTTGCTGTTGGGGCCCGGCACCTGGATCCAGGCTGTGATCTGCCGGCCACACAGGTCGGCGAAGTTGTACAGGAGGAAGGTGGTGAGGGGCACGAAGAATTTGGTGGTCCATGGTGAGCCCGAGCCCTTGTGGAGGGACTCAATGTTGGCAGAGATGGCGGGGAAGATGAGGGCGGTGATGAAGAACAGGTAGATTATGCAGAAGCCCAGGCCAGCGGTCTTCCTCAGTATGGGTCGTAGGGGTGGCATGTGGGACTCAAGGGATCTGGGGGGCACCAAAGGGGAATGGGGGTAGTCCTGTGGTGGCTCCTCTTCACCAGAAAACACATGGACTGGACCAACAGGCCTCATGTAGTACCTGTAGGGAGAAAGTGGGTGTGGTTACAGGCCACCATGGCTTGCGACTTCCAGGAACAAGGAGTGGGAGACCTCAGATTCTGCTCAGCCTCAGTGGGTGCCCAGAACAGCACCCTTAGGCTCAGCACGCAAAGCCTAGGCCAGGACCATCCAGCAGCCCAGATTCCCTGAGATGATAAATGCTGATATGGGTGCCCAGAGGAAAACCCACACTGTCCCCAGCGTGGCTTCCAGGCTGGACTTCAGTCCTTTGATCAGTGGTGGTGGCCATTCCACAAGCAGGGACAGAGGAGACCAGGTCTGACCACCACACAGTGAGCAGAGGCTCCTGTCCTGGTTCATCTGCATGTATTTTAGAGAGGGGAGGTAGAAATCAAGTAGCATATAAAAATATGCAATTTTAAAATCATAAAAGCAATATGCTTGATACAATGAATTGAAATAATAAAGAAACGATACAGTAGAAAGAAAATTCTCACTTCATCTTGCCTCTGATCTCATTCCTAAATGGTACTGACCACTAACAACCTGGCAGGTAATATCCCACACCAATAAAACCACACACACACACACACACACACACACACACACACACACACACACATACACAATTTGTTTCTGAAGCAAAAGTGGGATAAAACTAAGACTTTCTGCAATGTTATAATGCCTAAGTATATTATAACTTACTATAACACATAGCTATCTAAATCATGTGTAACTATTCCTCATAAATGCACATACATAATATATATTATCCATAAATGCATATAAAAATGCACTTTTCACATCTGTTGGCCAGTTGTATATCATTTTTGAGGAATATCTATTCAGGGCCTTTGCTTGTTTTTTAATTAGGCTCTTTTCTTGCTATTGAGTTTGGATTCCCCTATACATAAATCTTTGCACATGTATCCCAGTACTCTGGTAGGGGAGATATCTAGAAGAGGAGATTTCTGAATTAAAAGGTTTGCACCTTTAACATTTTGATAGATATTTATAATCTGCTGTCTGCCGAGGGAGTACCAATTCATCTCTCCTCTGAACTACTCTCGCTCACCCTAAGTAACCTGCTCTATTCATCTCCAGGAGGGCACTTGTATTTCTTTCAAATATTTCACCACAATCTGTAATTGTTATGTTAGTGTACTGGCTTGCCAGCTGTCTCCTTCGATAGAAGACAACGGGTCTCTGGAGCAAAGACCATGTTTGATTGCTTCTAGCTAAATCACTAGGCAGAGCAGCTCTCAAAACCTACTTGTTGAAAGAATGGCTAAGTGCGCTCTAAAAGTATCTTGCCCCTGCCCATATCCTTAGTGCTGAATGTCATCGATCCTTTCAACTTCTGCTTAGGTCACTTTGCCTTGCTGTGTGAACTTGGCTGAGCTGCTCAACCTCTCTGGGCCACAGGTACCTGAAAGCCAGGAGACATAAGCTGTTGTTCCTAAAGTCCTTCTGTGTGATGCTCAGCAGGGGGCTCTGGCCTTGGGGCAGTTGTTTCACCATTTATATTTGGGGAAAGGAACAGTCCTACTTCCCTCTCTGCTGGGCCTCAGGTCCCAGGCTGCTTGGCTCTTCGGAAGCTGTCCACCAAGTTCTTCTGGCCCGAGCCCCTCCTGCTATGTCCCTCCAGTCTACAGCCTTGCCTCATCCTCACTGCGGAGGGTGTCTCCTCTCAAGTCAGATTTCACTTGCGCACCCCTAGAACTCAGCTTTCTCTATGAGCACCACTGTTATCCTCAGCAGATTTCTGCAAAGCAGGACCCTTGGCCTGGGTTTTAATCAGCAGAGAAACAGAAGCTGCCCACAGCAGCAGGCCCTGGAGGCTTCTGTCTAGTGCTCAGCTTCGAGGCTCGGCCTGCCCAAATGCAACAGAAACAAGAGTGACCAGCTGTCTTGCTTTGCTTAAAAGTCCCAGGTGAACACAACAAGCTGGCTACGCTGCTGGCAACAGATTCATCCAAGGCACCCTCAAAACAAATGCAGGGAAGGGGAGGAGTAGGGCACTCTCTACCCCTTCATTTATTTAGGGACTCAAAAATATTTTCATGCAAGGCATGGTGACACACACCTGTAATCCCAGTACTCAAGAGGGCAAGGCAGGAGGATTTCAAGTTTGAGCCCAGCTTGGGCTACATAGCAAGACCCTGTCTCAAAATTAAAAAGAGGGCCAGGGATTTAGCTCAATGGCACTGCACCTGCCTGGCAAGCACAAGGTCCTGACTTTAATTCCCAGTACCAGGGAAAAAAAAAAAGACAGGTCAAAATTAAAAAGAAAAATTATAAGCATGGCAAGGTGCCAGTGAGCCAGGAGGACCCCAGGAGTGTGGAACCATGGTGGGGCATTTGACTAATGGGTTTGTCCATGCCTGGGAGATTATGAGATGCCAGTTTCCAGTAGCTCAGTCCCCTTCCTCCTAAAGCCACCAAGGCCAGCTGGTGAGATTTACAACCCTGTACCTGGGAAAAGCAACTCTCCCTCTAGGGTGGAACTGAGGCTTGGTGGAGGCAGGGTGTTCTGGGGATCAATGAGATGGTGCCTTTCACAAGGACAGGAGCAATAAAGCAGGAGGACCCTAAGGCCATGAGGAATGCTGCACAACACAGCTCCAGAAATGGCATCGAGGTCAAATCCCTTCCTGCTACTCACCAGTGAGCCACCTGGGATCAGGTTTGGTAACTCCCTGAGCCTCGGTTTCCTCAACTGTAAAGTGCCAAAATACCACAATGATGACACAAATTGCCACAAGTGATAAAAAATGCGTGTGTAAACTACTGAGCTCAGAGCTGCTACAAAGAACAGGTCCCTACAGAAGGGCAGAGTCAGGACTCCCAATCCTGCTCCTCATACCAAGGACTCTTAGGCAGACAGACCACCTGGCCAAATCCTGGCTTCAGTGGCCTCACCTGTAAAAGGGGACAACTCCTGCTTCCCTTCCACTGGACAATGGCTAAGAAAGCGCTTTTAAGAAAATGAAACATGAGAGAAAGGCAAAGACTTTTTTTTTTTTAAAGAGCAGTAGGAAGCAAGAAAGGAAAAGGAAGAACTAGAGACAGAAAGCAAAAGAGAGACTCAAGGCATGAAAAGGGATCCTGAGGGTGGAAAGAAGCCCCATAGGGCAGTGTGTGGTTAAAAGTACAGGTCTGGAGTTGAGCTCAAATCCTGACTCTGCTACCTATTGCTGTGGGACACAAGCAAGTAACTCGACTGCTCTGATCCTTGGTTTTCTAATTTGTGTATTGGAATAGTAATGAATAACGATCCAATGAGGAGCAAGGGCGTGTGAGTGTTAAGTGGTGAGATCTGACACTCAGCGAAGCTGACTTGTGCTGGAGCAGGGGGCATTCAGTGAATGAGAATTTTCATTCTCTCTCTCTCTCTCTCTCTCTCTCTCTCTCTCTCTCTCTTTTAAAGCATTACTGGGGATTGAACTCAGGACCTTCACACTGACCTTCATCCCCAGCCCCCCCCCCCTTTTTTTGGTACTGGGGATCGAACTCAGAGGCAAGCGGAGAAACCACTGAGAAACCACTTAAATCCCTGGTCCAAATAATGTTTTTACTCTTTTTTTGTTTTTTGGTACTGGGGATTGAACTCAGGACCTTGCGCTTTCAAGGCAGGCACCGGAACCACTGCACTACATCCCGGGCCCTCCCAGCCCTTTTTGTTTTTGGTACCGGGGATCTAACTCAGGACCTGTGCTTGTGAGGCAGGCACAATGCCACTGAGCTAAGTCCCTGGCCCCAGCTCTTTTTATTTTTTTTATTTTGAGACAGAGTCTCCATAAGTTGCTGAGCTGCCCAGGCTGGGCTTGAACTACCAATCCTCCTGTCTTAGCCTCCCACAGTGCTGAGATTGGAGGCGTGCACCACTGTGTCCGTTCATTATTATTACTGCGCCGTCCTCACTTCCACTGCCTGCTTTCCCTGTCCTCAAACTTGCAGACTCCAACTGCTTGGGGATCCAGTCCCGATCCAGCATCTTACATTAGACAGTGCTGCAAGTCAAGCACAGCTAGAGGCCCTGGGACACAGAGGAGAACAAAGCTCACATTAAGATTCCGCTCTCATGGAGCTCACACTGCTCCTGCAGGGACTGACAATAAATAAATGGACATCAATGCAATGAGGTGACTGGAGCAGATCGGGGCAGCCAGCAGGTCCTTACCTGGCATACTCCAGCCTCAGGAGCAACAGGTAGAGCCCCATGCAGAGCCCTAGGAAGACGACTGCCGTCAGGAAGAAGGCCAGAGCGCTGTCCCTCACGTCACTGGATGCGGCCAGGTCCACCAGTGAGGCGACAGCACTGATGGTCCCTCCCATGGCTCCTCCTGCAGGGAGCAGAGGATACCACAGAGGTCAGGGGTGCATGTGGGGAGGCACAGCCATGGGCGCCTCCACTCAGACCAAAATAAAAACTGCCCGCCTCCCAAGTTCTCATCATCCTGAGGCCACAGCAGACAGGGAGGGTCCTGGCCCAGCCTGAGTGCTCAGGTTTTGGAGGTGAGGCTGCTCCCTGGCCCCAGCCTAGTCCCTCTCCCTCTGCTTCCTGCCCTGCCCAGGAGGGCTGCTCCGGAAAGCTACTTGGGATAGTCCTAGCTGAGCTCCGCCTGCGGCCTCCATGGCTATCCTATCGGGGAACCTCTTTCCTTTCCTACACACTGCTGCTCACACACCTCACACTGGATGTACACTTGACATTTATTCCACCCCGTGCTAGCTGTGACCCTGGTGCTCCCACCATGACTTCTCCAGGCCACAGTTTGCTCATCTGTGAAATGCGAACAATGCCTGCCTCACACAGCTGCCTTGACTAAGATGACACTGGGAAAGAACCTGGGACACAGCAGACTATCATCAAGGCCTGGTCCCATCACATGGTTCCTTCCTTCTGGGAGCTAGGGTCTCAGCCAAGAGTCACACGGTTTGGGAGTCTTGCTGTGTGGGCAGACCATTCACTGTCCCCAGACTCTATTTGGCTAGAAAATGGGGTCAGTGTGCATCCTACTCATCACATGAGACCACAGTGAGGGGGAAACAGGAAAGGACCACAGTTCTCAGTCCTGGAAGTGCCCTAGACTGTGTGTGGTGGGCCGAATGAGCACATCTGCTCACTTTAGAGCACCGGGATGTCTAGTCTCAGAAGAGAAGGCAGACTGCAACAGCCGAGAGCAACTGGGTGTGTGTGGCACCCCTTTCTGCCCACTGCTGCGTGGGTAGGGACAGATGAGGCCCTGTCCACCATCAGTGCCTCGCCCATGCTCTGCTCCACATTCTCTGTGGGTCCCCACTAACAGTCCTTGCCCCTGATGATCATTGCCCCTAACTTCCCCAGTATGCATTCTATTAGTTTGGATGGGGCCAGAGACTAGGACTGAAGGAAGGGGAGATTAGCATAGTGATTAAGAGCACAGACTATAGCTTTCCATCCCAATCCAATCCCAGCTTTATTACTATTGGCTGTGTGACCTTCAGCAAGTCCCTTAACCTCTCTGTTCCTCTGTTTCCTCATCTATAAGATGGGGATGTTAATGGTACCTACCTCTGAGGGCTATTAGGAAGATTAAGAGGATTATTACATGTGAATTGATCAGAACAGTGCCTGACACAGAGAAGTGCCAAACACCAAATAAATCCTCTCTGATTCCTGATTAGGTATTGGGCTATTTCTGTCCTTCTTACATCAAAGCGGCAACAACAGGGTAAACCCTTTGCCAAGAGGGTGCCCACTTCTGAGAAGCTATAATCCCCACCTGGGCGTTCTGTAAGAAGTGGGGTGACGTGTGGTACGACACGAGGTGGCCGCCTGAGGAAGCGATCTTAACATCCTGCCTATTGATTTGCCCCCTCCCTTTCCCACTTGGAGAGAATTTACAATATTATCATCAACAGCCAACCAGGCCTCCGGGAGCTCATCCTTCATGACTCCCTACTTTTATCTCATCATTTATGGAAATACATGCAAATGAGAGATTTGAAAAAAACACCAGCACAAAACAAATGAATTGTTTCTCAAATGCCAACATGTGCAGAATTCACAGATGGGCTCCTCTGAATGGAAAAAGCAAGAAGGGCTGGGGTCTCTGGGAGCTCCGGACACCTCTCCTCTGATGTTCTGGGGAGTCACGTGCCTGTCAGAGGCCTAGCACAGGAACGACAATGGTGGGGAACCCAGGTAATTGATGCTGAGGTCTAAGTACTAAGCTTCTCCACACAGTTATCTATTTATTTAAATTCTGAGAAAGAGTCTTGCTAAGTTGCTAAGTTATCCAGGCTGGACTTGAACGCACAATCCTCCTGCCTCAGTCTCCTAGAGTGCTGAGATTACAGGCAGGCACCACCATGCCCAGCTACCCCTTCTTGGAAGGAGATGCAGGATAAGAGCTCTATTTGAGGCTAGGAGTGATGGAAGGGATTAACGTATAAAAGCCATTTCCCTCAGCCAGACATACCTTTCTTGAAGCGTTGCTAAGGGCACATTGACTATACTCAGGAAACTTAGCAAGGAGTTCACTTTTATTTTATTTTGGGCCCAAGGGTTTCCTAGGATAGAGCCAGAAGCCTAATCCTATATCAAACATGGCAAACAGACTGAAGCTCACATCTAGACTCTGATCCGTGGAGAGTAATTACCTCAAGTGCTGTGTGGAGAAGGATTTAGAGGCTCAGAGGGAAAGATAGAGATCTCTTAGTGATGTCTGACACACTGGTGCAGTGTGGGAGGGGACTTCCACTTGTCAAGGTCTTAGCCTGCGACATCCTAACTAATGGGTGTGGTTCGGATTCCTTGTGCAATCCTCTCCCCCAGCAGGACAATGGTAAAAGCACTCCTCTGCCTTGCTTTGGAGGACCAAGGTCTCCTGGGAAAACAGACGCTGACGGACTCCACCCTATTTATTTTGTGGGGTTGCGTAGAAGACACAAAACAGGCAAGGTGCCCATAATGGGCTTAGCATTCTCATCAAATCTCCAGCTGGGGGATCAGCCCAAGCCAGGCGTGAGTGAGCTTCTGGAATGTCACAGTCCAAGGGACTGAGGAGATTTCTCCCTCAGCTGTCAGCTGTGTGAGGACCCACGCTCGGTTGGTCAGCTTTGAGTCCCTGGGACAAGGCAACTCCTCTATAAAATGTGAAAAGAAAAGGCAGAAGAGGGAAAAGGAGGAAAAACAAGGGGCAAAGGTAAGGGGAAGAAAAACGGAAGAAGGACAGGAGAAAGGAGGATTCAGAGGAGGGAAGGAAAGAGAAGAAGGCTGGTTTCAGAACCAGCACTTTGCAGGCAGACTGGGTTTTCCTTAAGTGGCTGCAGTGCTAGCTCCCTCCCTGCCTGTTCTTCCAGACTGATTTCCTCGGTCTCCCCAGTGGATCTGTGTTGTCTTGAGTCTAGCAGAACTCATGGCTGTGGTGGAGGCAACCTATATGTCCACGTTGAAAACAAAGCTCTGCCTAGGCCTTTGGGGACACCGGTTCTGTGACCCACACGGCATGCCCAAGGAAGCCATGGCAAGGCCCACATGAAAAGGAGTCAAAAAGAGCTGTCCCTGTCCAAATCACCGATCTGTCACCAAAATAAATGACTCTAAGTTACTAAGTCTGGGGTGATTTGTCTTACAATCATAAGAAGCTGAAAGGCACATAGCATGCATTTCCTTTTCTGGAAAGACCACAGGTACTCCCTCTGCTCCCCCTCAGGCCCCAGGGAAGAACCTGGTAGCGGTGTGTCCAGCTGTCACCTGATATTAGCGCCTGCGCATTCCTCATGGGGAAGGAGCCCGTCAGCCCATAAATGCTGCTGTTGAAGATGGTGGCAGAGCCACTGACGATAGCCATGCAGATGATGGTGACAGTAAAGAAGCCTCGGGTCCAGGAGGAAGTGTCCACCTTCACCAGCGCGATCATCACCACAAAAATGGACAATGTGACAATCAGCGAGGCCAGGACGCGGACACGGACTGGAACCCTGAGGTAAGGATGCCAGAAGCGATTAGACACTCCCTCCTACCCACCTGTTCCTGAGCCATGCAGCCTAGGAAATCAACTCAGGTGCCCTGGTTTCAGCCTTTGCACCTGAAGCACAGGGCAGAGTCGAGCTGCCTCTTGAGGGGAGTTGACATGCAGTGGACACGGCTGCTTTTCACCTGGCTGTGAGATTCAAGGGCAGGATGCCAGGCAAGCCCCACTCATCTTCCCATAGCGCTGCTGGCTTTGTCCAGTGCTCAGACAGGCCATGCCCCCCGGGCTTCCTTCTCCAGAAACTGGGCCGTGGGGCATGGGGAAGGGGAAGTCATCATCACCATCACCTTAGTCATCACATCACTCAGGCAGTCTTTAGCCTATGCCTTGTGCTGGGCTTTCTCACTCTCTTCCGTGCACCTCTGTCAGACAGGAGCTTTCCCACAGCCGGTTGATGTGGAAAGGAAGCTATGCTCTGAGAGGGTAAAGAACTTGCCCAAGGTCACGCAGCCACGACCCCAGGGCCCCAGCTCCTGTCTGTGCTCTTGGAACAATGCTCTACTGCCTCCCCTGGAATAAAGGATTCTGGGTGGCACAAGCTAGTGTTGCCCAGGGCCAGGGACCCCTGATGCCCCTAATGTCACCCCACATCCCATCCATCCACACCTCCCAGCCCCCACCCCCCCAGGGAGGAAGGCAGGAAAGAGGTTCTCAGAGAAAGGGCACATTTTTATTCTAGGAGAGACAGCACCATCTCCAAGGCTCTCTCAATCATCAGATTAGACTAATTTGGAAACCAGATTGGGTGTTTAGTTCATTTTCCTGCTAACCAGTGTGCGTGTGTGCGTGTGTGTGTGTGTGTGTGTGTGTGTGTGATGTAGCTCAGAGAAAAGCCAAATTAGATACACACAGATGATCTCTTCTCGGCCTTTTGGCTAAGATCAAGTGTAGATACACACAGATTTCTCTGGATAAAAAAAGAAAGACAAACTCAAAAGGTAGAAAATACAGAGATCTATGTACATAAACAGGTGTGGAAATGAAGAGCATGGAGACGAGAAATGACACTTGCAAAGTGCTTTTGTGGAGGGTCCTCTGACCCTCAGTGGGAGGGAGCACAGGTGCTGAATTGGTTTTGTGGTGGGGGCAGAAGGGATCCTGGGCCCTGGTGAGTCTGAGGGAGCTGGGAGGAGAATCCAGGACTCTGGTCATGGGGTGCTCATTCTGAAAACATGCACCCAGCAACTACTGAGTGTCAAAGACTGCTCGGGGTGTGTGGGACACAGGATGGAGCTACTGAGGCATTGCTGTCCATAGGGCTACATGCTCCAGAGAGAGGCCACACTGGAGTGGCACATATCTCACCCCAGGAACCAGGGAGGCTGCCTGGAGGTGGTACCTAAGCTGGACCAGAAGGACAAGAGGGCAGATATGAGCACATACATCTTGGGAGAGCACATGTGTGTCCAGGGAACTGACGAAGCACTCTGGCTACAGATGAGACGGGGTGTAGGATGGAGAGAGATGCACAGTCTCGCCTCAGAGGGCCTCATCCACCCTGAGCAGCCCAGGAATCGATACCCAAAGGGGCACCAAGCAGGTGTGAGATCTTTGTCTGCCAGCATCACTGCCCTGGGAGTCTCCTCTATGTCAATTCGTCCTGGCGAGGTGTCAGCCATGTCCCCCACACCAGCCCATCCTTAGACAGTGGCACGGGAACTGGCAGGGTGGTCACAGTGCCAATGCTTCTAGCTACTGGATGGGTCAGAGATTAGCACAGGACCCACTCAGGGCTACTCGGTCTTGCCCAGGACTGATCCATAGAAGCTGGCGGACAGCAGCTCTCCTGAGTGTGGCTAGGCTGTGTATGGGATAGGATGATGCGGAGACACAGGCCCCAGGGACAGTGCAGGAGGACATCTCTTAGATCCAATGATACCTAAAGGCCAATCTGACTTTAACTTTCTTTTCTTTTCTTTTTCTTTTTTTTTTTTTGGTACTGGGGATTGAACTCGGGTCCTTGCACTTGCACAGCAGGCGGCAAAACCACTGAGCTAAATCCCTGGTCCCTGACTTTAACTTTCAATTACAGAACAAGTACGTCTTCTTTTATGTCTTTCCCATTTGTTACCAAGCATACCCATGAACACAAAGAGATACATCAGGGTTTCACACTAGGGCACAACACTGCCAGACACTCCAGGGATGCTGCTGGTCTCCTGCCACATGCCCTTCCTCTTGACACTTCTGGACACACTGGTCCAGGAAGCAGGCTGGAGGTGACATGTAACTAACAGCTCCTAAGAGCAGCCTTCAACCAGTGATGGGAAGGCAGGTGGACCAACACCCCAGCTTCCTTCTTCCTGGGCAGGTGCCCCAACCAGCTCCCCCAGATCCCACAGGATTAGCACTGGCTGCCCTCTGTGGGCTGGGAGGATAAGGCACCCTTTCCTGGTTATTTCTCTTCCTCCCTTCTGTACTCTCTCGCCTTCCCCTCCCACATTAGCTACTCGCATTTGTAGCCTAGTTTCAGAGTCTATTTCTGGGAAGCCTCACACTAAGATGCCCACTAGGACCCCACACTAAGATCCATCTTTCCAGGGTCTGCAGAGGCCTCAGCCAGCACAGGGCTGGTGGACAGTTGGGAGGAGCAGCTGGATCCTGGGGCCCCAGAGTGGCTACTGTGAGTTGTCCTGGGTGCTGGCATTCAAGCCTTAGCCCTGATGTTCTGCATGATCCTACACACTCAGTGCTGTCACATAGGTCCCCATGCTCCCCACTCACATCCAAGATAAGAGCCAGCAAGCACATGGCCTTAGCTAGGAGAGAAGAGCCCTGCCCAGCTCTGCCACCAGCTTGCTGAGTTACCTCAGGCAAATAGTCAGCCTCTTGGGGCCTCTATCTCCTTATCTCTAAAATGAAAGAGACCAGACTAGATAATATCAAGGTCCCAAACAGCTGATGATTCTGAATCTGAAGAAATTCAAGGGCCAGGGATTTAGCTCAGTGGTTCCACCCCCTGCTCTGCAAGTGCAAGGACCCAAGTTCAATCCCTGGTACCAAAAAAAAAAAAAAAAAGAAAGAAAAAGAAAAGAAATTCAAGTGAAGACAGAGGTAGGAAGACAGGCCCTAAAAAGCTTTTTTTGGCGGGGGGGGGGGACGACTGGGGATCGAACTCGGGTCCTTGTGCTTGCGCAGCAGGCGGTGAAACCACTGAGCTAAATCCCTGGCCCAACCCTAAGAAGTTTTAACCAGTTTCTGGGGCACCTGGTAAATATTTGCTGGACACACAAACTGACAAGCAAGAAACATCAGCAGTGTGGGGCCATTTCTCACACTGGGTGCTACCTGCTTCCCACTGCTCACCAGGAGGCGATCAGTTGCTTGAATGGGAAGGTGGCTTTGCAGAAACCAGGGGACATCTGACTCAGACCCCAGCACGGAGGAGGGTGGGCCGAGGAGCCAAACACCCAGTGCTTCACAAAGCAGTGCAGTTTGGACAGCTGCCTCTGCCCCCTGGGTTCCTGCATCTGCACAGGTTTCCTCGGCGCCTGCCCATTACCGCTGCCTAAGCCACCAGGACCGCCTTCCATGGGCTCCTGGTCCTGGGGGACCCTACCTGGCGCTCTTTGCAGTGATCGTAGCACTTTCTGAAACGGTCCATGTGCAGGCTGCCCCACAGTACCCACAGGGCACTTGGCCGCCCTCTCTGCAAGATGGAGATGCTCTTGAGATTTTGGGGAAACACCTTGTGCTGGTGGTGGGGTTGTACTCGGGAACAGGGCATGGCCGAGGTGACAGCTGTAGTCTGCGACCCTAGGGCAGGCCATGCCACCTCGAAGATCCTGGGAGAGGGCTGCTGGCTGTACCCAGGTTGCTGTCCCCATGCTCTTGCCAGTGAGGGCTCAGGCCCCCAGGGGACTGATTTCTTCATAAGTCTCCAAAATGTGAATTTTCCTCATGAGTATTTATGATGCTACAGATTTAACATAATAAAACACTTGGCAATTATGGATGAGCCAGTCAGAGAGAGCCAGGGTGCTCTGGGAGGGAGCGGAGGAGACACTTCAATCTCGCACATTAAATAAAAAATAGCTTAGCCCCAAACTGTCCTCCTGCAGCCTGGAAACAGACGGAGGCCTGGGAGCGGTTTTGCATATTGCTCTTGGCCCTGTTCTGGCATTCAGGCAAGGGCAAGGCCAAGGGCAGGCCTGGGGCGGCTGGACCCCCCCAGAGAAGGTCCCGGATGTGCTGAGCCTTGTCCCCATGCAGCACCCTCCTTCCTTCTGAGCAGCCTGGGGTCTGGGGCAGGGTGTGGGCCAGGGAGGGGCCTGCAAAGCTTAGACTTCAGGTAGCCCAGGGGCTCGAAACACAGATGTGGGGTAGGGGGTCTCAGTTCATACAAATCCTGGCTCCACCCTTAACTGCCGTGTCACCTGGGGCCAGCACCTCTGCAGGCCTATTTTCCTATCGCCAAGCAGTCACAACTTCCCCCTGGCACGCTGTGTGAGGGCAGAAATGAACTTGCACAGGACAGGGTTGCTCAGAAGTGCACACTACTGTCACTGGTGATCTTCCTCCTGGTCCCTAAGGTGGACCTTCACTGCCACCTCTGACCCCCAGCCCTGGGTGGCTTCCCACCTGCTGGAGCTCCCGACCAGAGAGGAGATAGCACCGGGGGAGACACAAGTGCAGGCCATCTAGCCCTGGCCCTGTGGTCTTAGCACAACCCCTGACCTCCCCTGGGAAAATGGGGTGCCTCCGCCTCCCTCCTGGGTTGCCAGGCAGAGAAAGGGAGTAACAAAGGCATGGTACCCTTGTTATCATTCAGATGGCAACTCCCACGGGCAGGGGACAGGAGCTCAAATCCATGTGAGCCTGGGCTATCCTAGCAGGACAAACCTCCTCCGTGTCCCTGAGGCCAAAAGCCAGTGGACAGAGGGGATCAGGAGTGGGTTGGAGGGCAGAGGGTGCAGTGTGAGGCCATGGCTTCCCCACCGCAGAGCTGCCCCTCTCCTCCCTCCTGCTGGGTGCTGTCTGGGACCTTGCTCTGCCCTTCGGGGCTGGTGGCTCTGCTCCTAGTACCATTCCTCCCCCTGAGGGTGGGGTCTGCAGCCCCAGAGCCAGGGAGCTGGGCAGGTCAAGGCCCTCACTCCTTGGATACTCGCCTCTCTCAGGCTGTACCATGGTACTCAGAGGCACATTCTTGGACACACCTTCCATGGGAGGTGTCTATGACCCCCTGGGACTGAGTGGGCTTTGTGACAGCCTTGACCAGCTAAGTGCAGCAAGTGACACTATGTGACTTTGGAGATAAGGCTGCCAAACCATGAAGTTTCTTCTCCCTGTCAGTCTTGGGCACTCACTGTCCAGCCACAGTCTGAGAAATCCTGTTATCCTGAGGCCCATGGGCGAGAGATGAGAGAGAGAGAAAGAGAGAAACAGGTATGGTTTCTGGCCCCAGCTGCTGATGGCAACTGCTCAAGGGGGACAAAGCCAGAGCTACCCACTAAGTCTCACTGACTCCCATAACAGGAGGGGGACTAGCTATTGCTATTGTTTCAAGCCACTCTGCTTGGGGCCATATTACACAATAGATGGGGGAACAGCTCCATAGCATGGTATGTTTGGGAAGACGGCTTTGTTCAGGGCTAGCAGGCACAGGCTCTAGTACCACCCCCCACTTCCCTTGTACCCAGAGCAGGCATCACTAATCAATCCTAGCACATTCCCTGTGGCCAGACTTGTCTTACAATCCTGTTCAGCCAGAAGTCCTGGCAGTTTACAAAGTGATCGGAGCTGAGTAAAGCCAATCAGTGAAATGAGGTCTCAGTGGGCCGGAACCAAGAGAAGCCCAGGTTTCTGGACCACGGTGAAATTTCTGTTATCACACAGTGGCAGCTCCTGGGAAATGCAAGCAAAGTAGTTAAGGCTATGGCTCTGCAAACTCAGATTGACAAAGGGCAGCAAGAGTCACACATGAGGTCTATGGACTATGCTGACTGCCAATAATTCTTTCTTCCGTGGTGCACCCAATGGGGCTGCCCCTACCCTTACCAACACAATGTCTGAAATTCCTACTGTGAGGGGTGGATGTGTCCACTGTGCTGCCAGCTGAGCCCTGGACAGTGAGGTGACCCATGGCAGCAGCAAGACCAGAGCGGCAGGACGTTCCAGCTTCCAGCTGCTCTCAGGGTACTCAGAAGACCAGCTCCCATGGGCCTTGTCCCCCGGCCCTCTGTGCCATCCACACAGTGTCCCCAGACAGGCCCCTTGAAAGGAGGAAGGAAGAAAGCCCCTGTATCCTCACCCTCTTCCAGCTGGCTGCTGACTGGGTCCCATGTGCCTGGAAGCTGAGAATCCAGCTCCTGCCTGGGCCTCCACAGGGAATGACCTGACTTTCGTGGATAAGTCTGAGGTGCCATCCCCACTTGGTGCCCACCAAGGAACCAGGAGCATAGCAGTGGCAGCGGGCAGGGGGAGCCGGGCCTGGGGCCAGGGAGGCCTACCTGTTGACCAGCAGGAAGTTGGCCACGAGGCACAGCAGGGAGGGCACAGTGGAGGCGATGGTAAGGTAGCTCTCAAAGTAGTTCTGGAAGCACAGAAGTGGGGGGGGGGCTGCTGTGGTCACTTGGGGACAGAGGTGAGACCCCTCTCCTGGGGCATCTCCCACTGACCCAGCCACCCAGGAGGTGGCCAAGTTCACCCGAGTCCACCTGGTCTCACCCCATCTCCAACCTAAGATACTCAGTCACTCAAGCAACAGCCACTGAGGCCAGCAGTGCAACACTTAGTTGTGCTGAGTGCTGGGATCATAAGGAAAAACGAGACACTGTCTGTATCCCCAGAGACCCACACTCCCACCCAGTCTACCTGTCCCATCCATGAGCTGGGGCAAGGGGTGGACCTTACATACACCTGAAAGGAAAAGCTTTGCCCTAGCTGCCTTTTGACTCATTGCCAAAATTCAGCATAACCCAACCGGGGTTGTCAGGACTGTCACATTCTCACATGCTTAGCACCAAATGAGACAGTATAGAAATACTCAGGCCCAGCTCTGGACTTGCTCCCCTGGCATTGCTGCTACAGAAGGCCAAAGCCATTTGAGGGAGCGGCTCCTAGACAGACCAGGATGAGAGGAAAAGGTATTTTCCTGGCACCAGCTCTGGGACATGATTAAGACTGTAGGGGCCACAGAAGGCAGAGGACTTTTCGATCACAGCATAGCACACTCAGAGCTGAAGAGGCTGCATGCAAACTGGATATGTTTGTCAGGACTCAGAACTGCCCATCCATGAGCATGGGCTGTACTGTGCATGCATTATCCCTTAGTATACCTGTCTTGAAAAACAAGATCCTGGGCCGGGGATTTAGCTCAGTGGTTCCACCACCTGCCCTGCAAGCACAAGGTTCTGAGTTCAATCCCCAGTACCAAAGAAACCCCCCAAAAACAAAAAACGAAAAACAAGATCCTGGAGGGACTGGGGGCGTGGCTCGGTGGTACAGCAGTTGTCTAGCATGTATGAGCCCTAGAGTTCAAACCCAGCACTGCAAAACAGAACAAGACAATCCACTGGAAAGGGCTGACTATCTTGGCTTTGGTCACTGTAGCTCAAACCATGAATCCCAGATAGGTAATGAGTTCTAAGCTGCAATAAGGGCTGCTATGTATCAAGCATGCAAAGGATATATAACAAATGCAGGGGTTTATATGAGTTATACCATTTAACTGTAAACATGAAGCAAACAGAAAGAAGCTGGGTAAGTTTGCTACTCTGGAAACCTTAAGAAATATAACTTAACAGAGGAAACATTTGGATGCCAAGTACAAGGAACAACACTCGCAAAGCACCTGCCACTGTCCAAAGCACCTTGGCAACTGTAGGATCACCAATGAACACAAGAAGTGCCTCTCACTCAGTTAAGTGTGACATGTCCCACTGGGAGTGTAAGGTGGAGTGTGAAGGCTTCTAACAGCTCGAACACCACAAGCAGAGATGTCAGAATCCCCTGCTACGTGTTTTTGTTTTGTTTCCCCAGATCAGAGGGACTGGTGAGTTCCAATGGGTTCCAGGTAGGAGGGTGAGCCAGGGGAGACAGCCACATCTTCAACATGATGGGAATGGACAGGGGTTTGAGCACAGGTCTCAGAGGAAGTAGGCCTGTCATCAGACCTTGAAATAGAGGGTCAGATTCTCCATTCTGGGCAGGGTTGATTGCAACCTGAGACTAAGAAAGAAAGACATCATAATGGGCCTGTTGGAGTCAGAAGCAGACCTTTCCATGGCCCCTTTTAAGCATGCAGAGGGCTTTGTGGGCTTTGAAATCGGTTCCCTGAATATAAGGTCTCAGCAGCCTTGCAATTAAAATGATAATCACAGCTTGTGTGGTGGTCCATCAACCACGAGCCTCAGAAAGAATGTTCCACCTTTGGTGCCCCATTGTGTTTGCCCTGATGGGCTCAGGAGAGCCCGGGCTGCGCTGCGCAGTTCAGTCAATTCCATCCCGACACAGTGGCTGGGCCATGAGAGGTGGGGTGGGTACCGGGTCGGAGCAGTGGAGTAGTTAGAATGAAGGGCTGCAGAGTGGAGACCCTGGCGAGACCTCTCCATTCTGTGATTGCTCTACAGTGGCCCATGAATGACTGTCACATTGGGCTGAGAATCTCTTCCTCTGAGAAGGCTCAGATTCCCTGAATGTTTTAGGGATGGGGATTTTCCAGGTAACTGAATGTTCTGGTTTGTTAATAGTTAAGCAGAAGACCGTGTCTTTTAATGTTGGAAAGCTTTTAAATATTGACAACTGAATAAGACTCCAAATCCCTTTCCATTGTCTGAGCCCAATTCCCTGTTTTGGACCTGGGGCTGGGCCATCATTCCTATCAGTATGGATGGGAGCTGCAGGTAGTAACATAGGCAGCATGGCACAGCCCATCAGCTTTTTTATTTTCCTAAAAATTTATCCTGATAAAAAGATGTGGTGCTCTGTCTGTAGGTAAAGTTCCTGCAGAATGAGGTGTGCTGGGTGGACTCTTGTGGTGGCCCCAAGACTCCTGCCTCCTGTGCAGTATGTAATTCCCTTGCAGAATGTGGGCTTCTCACCAAGAAAATAAAACGAAGGTGACTAGTGCCCTCCTGGGAGAAAGGCGGCCATGTCACAGACCCTACCCTGGGGCGGCGGGCGGGGGGAAGAAACTGGGGATGACCCCCCAAGTTGCTGAGAGTGGTTTCCTCCAAAAAACTGAAGCTCTCAGTTATACATCCACAAGTCACTGAATTCTGCCAGTCACTTGAGTGAGCTTGGAAGAGACCCTTCCCCGGTGACCTTGGCTATGATAGCAACCCTGGTGGACACCTGGCCTGCAGCCTCCTGAGGGTTTAAGCAGAGGCCACAGCCAAGCCCTGCCCAGAATCCTAGCCCACAGAAACTGTGGGATAATAATGTGTTGTTTAAGCCACTACATGTGAAGCATTTTGTCACACATGGTTTCAGATAGCTGGGCTCCTACATCAGGGTCTTTTTTTTCTTTGGTACCAGGGATTGAACTCAGGAACTTTCGGTTGTGAGGCAGGCAGCAGAACCACTGAGCTAAGTCCCCAGCCTATCAGGGTCCTTTTGAACACTGCAGCCTTCCTGTTCCGCAGTCTTCCTGTCCTCCATTAGGACAAGGACAGCTCATCATGGTCCTGGGCTCAACTTCCTTCCAGACGTGGAGACCCATGCACTTGTCCATGGGGGGAATGAAGGCCATGCTTGCTGAGCACCCCAGGCCCTTCAGCCTGTCTTCCACAAACCCTCTGTGGAAACTGGGATATTTACAAGTGGCATGTGGTCACGTAAAGAAACAGACTTGATTTATGTGCCACTGTGCTGTCTACCCAATCCATGCATGGCTGGAGGACAGGCAGGAAAGGCTGCAGAATTCCAGACAACTCCCCCAGGGTGCTGAGAGGAGCTCTTAGTCAGCATTCTGAACACACAAAAGCAGTGTGGGGTGAGGCCCAGCTCTGAGGAATGGAGAGGAAAGTTTGTTCCTTGAGGGTCTGATCTGGCTCTGATCTGCTCTCTGGTATCTTTTTTTGGTACTGGGGATCGAACTCAGGACCTTGCACTTCCAAAGCAGGTGGTGGAACCACTGAGCTAAATCCCCGGCCCTGCTCTCTACTATCTTACCAGGTTGTCTGCACCCTGCAATTACCTGGGGCTCAGGAAGAGCGCAATACTCAGCCTCTGCTAGCAGTAAAGCCAAACATCATCCTTGGCATCCACAGGATGACCCAAGTCGGGACATGGAGCCCTGCAGGACATCTGAACACAGCAGCTCACATGTGGCCAGCATAGATCCCAGCCCATTTGCTCTTACCGCAGTGGATAAGGATGAGGTACAGCTGGACTGGCCCTGACCGTCCACATGAGAAGCCTGAGGCCAACAGAGCCACACACCCTGTACCACCTCTCTGCGCTCTAGCCAAGGTTGCCTTAACTGACTCCATGACAGGGACCATAGTGTGTCCCTATTTGCCCCAATGCCCGGCTCCCAACCTGAGGGTCCATTCACACCAGCTATGGTTCTTTCCATGTGGGCAGCATCTTCCTTCTGTCCAGCCTTGAACTGCAGATGACCCGCCCAAACCAGCAGATGATGGAGCTTGATGTCTCTCCCCTCTGCCTGCAGGGGTGGACAGAGTGAGGAAGTGTGCTAGCTGTCTCTTGTCTCAAAGCCCCTGCCTGTTCCCCAGGGAATGTCCACAGGCCTAAGGATCCAAGCAGTGTTACCAAGACAAAGAAAAGATGAAGAGAAAACCTGCCAACTCTGCCAGCCACTAGGAATGGATGCGCATGGTCAGTGGTAAGCAGAGACCATGTTAAAGAGGACAGTAAGGGCTGGGACACAGCTCGGTGGTAGAGCACTTGCCTAGCATTCGTGAGGCCCTAGGTTCAATCCCCCAGCATGGCAAAAAATAAAAAATAAACACAAGATGCTGGGTAGCACTGGGCAGGCATCCAGCTTCTCTCCTTACAAAGTCCCTAGGGGTTGGGGTGGGGACTCAAAGCCCAGTCCAGAGGTGCCAACAGCTCCCAGATGGCAGGTGAGCATGATGAAGCCCCTTCTGGCCAGGGGATGGAGACACTTGATTCACTTGTGATGGCGATAAGGAAACTCATTTTCATCTGCTACACTCTGGCCCAGTGTGGGATCACCGGGAAAGGGGAGAGATGCTCTTCAAATGCAATTTTAAAACCAAGCTGAGCCTGCTGGCCAGATGTGCAGCCTATTTTCTGATGGGGAGCATTTCCCCCTCCCTGCCATGCTGAGGCTCTGTGCTAAGCGGCTCTTCTGGAAGAATCTGATTCTGGGCTCAGAGTCCAGGTAAAGAGGTTTCTCCGGGCAGGGAGGCCCTGAAATGAGCCCGTTTAATCTCTGGCAGGCCCTAGTTAAGCTTCTTCTCCCCTGAATGCCATTTGGGCACTTTGAAATAAGTACAGCAAATTAGTCATGAGCCACAGCAGCCTCGGAGCCCGCAATGCCACCAAGTGGCTCTGTCAGGCAGCTTTGTGTGGCCCCCACTTCCAGAATGCATGGGCGGAGGCAGCTGGGCTCCTGCGGGGCGAGAAAAAGCGATTCCAGCCTGGGGGTGGCAGCTCAAGGCAGCAGAGCATTACCTGGATCACAGGGGCATGAAATTAGCAGCAGCGAGCAGGCTGCAGCCAAGAATAGTTTGCCGATGCAAACTTGCTGCCTTTTGAGAGTGGAGTTCTGGGCCTGGATGTTGCAGGGTGGTGCCCTCATCCTGGGCGCGGGCACACATCATTCTTGGGCAGGCAGGTGGAGAGGTGAGCAGAGGACAGGGGTCCCCATATGGGCAGGCTGGTGTCCTTTGTGGGTCCCAAGGCCTTGTGACTGGGGTATTGGTGCAGGGAAGGAGGGGAGTATAGCCAAGGGCAAGAAGGAGCTGGGGCTGCCTGGGCGGGGAGGGAGGGTGGGCTGGCCTGACAGGAGCCCTGGCCCAGCAAGGATGGACAGGGTGGCCGGGACACCAAGAACACCACAAAGCTGGCGTCAGAACCAGACAGGCACACCTGGAAAGCTCCAGCCAGAGCCACTGCCACCCCAAGGATGGGGAGCCTGATCAGATCTCTGTAGCAGGAGTCCTCTGGACCTTGCCCTCTTGGGCTCACTAGGAGCTGGGAGGCCACCCCAAGCCCCACCCTTCTCCATACCTCCTTTGGAATTCCTGTGAGAGGATAAGGAAAGTCCCCAGGCCTCCTGGAGGAGGCTTCCCCATGGTCCCTGTTAGAGGGAAGCATTCAAGGCAACTTCTTTACTCTCCATAAGATGTGTTTAGCCAGGTGTAGTGGCACACACCTGTAGTCCCAGCACTTGGGAGGCTGAGGCAGGCTCACTGCTGTGAGTTGGAGGCCAGCCTGGGCTACACAGTGAGTTCAAGGCCAGCCCAAACTGCATAGTGAGCCTCTGTCTCAAAAACAAAATTAAACAATTTAAAAGATGGGTTTGTCCTCCAGCCTAAACTGACTTCCTGGAGGCTATCTGTTCTTTCTCTCTCTCCTGCACCGCTGACTGCCAACAGGCACTCCATGGTCACCTGCTGGCTAAAAAGAAAAGCACTCTGACTCTGCCGCTGCCAGCCACCATGTCCCTCTTCCCTTTCCTCCTCACCTGAAAGTGAAGTCCCTCTCCACCTGCTAACACCTTTCCCCAGCTGCCCTGGAGACACTCTCTCAGGGGGTCCCTCAGCCCTGGTCTCATTCTTCCTGCTGCAGAAATCCCACACTACATCTTCCTTCCATAGTGGGCTGAAGATACCCCCTCCCCAGTCCACCTAGAAACTCAGGATGTGACCTGATGTGGAGACAGGGTTTTTGCAGATATGGTTAAGATGAGTTCATAGTAGAGTAGGGCAGGCCCTTCAACCAATGCTTGAGCTGAGGCAGGAGGATCACAAGTTGGAGCCCAGTGTGGGGAACTTAGTCTCAAAAATAAAAACTATAAAAAGGCCTGGGGACATAGCTCAGTGTCAAGCCCCTGGGTTCAATCCCCGGTGCCTGCCCCTTCAAAAAGGGAGGAAGAACAGGAATACGAAAGGACCCAGGGGGAGGCCACATGGAGACAGGGCAGGGGCTGGAGTGGCCCTGCGGAGGAGTACCAGGGAGGCTGGCAGAAGCCAGGAACTCTTCCTGAAGCCTTATTTCTAGCCTTCCGGTGTGCCATCCTCATTTTGGCATTCAAGAGAAATGGATGCACCACCCCTCCAGCACCTCACCCCTCCATCCCACACAAGCCTACCTGTCTGCCTGGCCTGGTGGCTGCCCTCTTCTCCAAGCAGCTGAACCTCCAGGGCCCCACCTCAGTGCACTGTGCCCTCTCCTGTGCCCATTTTCAAGGCACTTTGGCAGTGCCCAGGTAGTGGGAGCATACTGGGCAACAAAGCCCCAGTGCATGCTGTCCTGCTATGATGCTCTTCTTCCCGTCCCTTCTACCACTTTCAGTCTGGCACCAACACATACGATGGGCCTCCACAACACTACAGCTATTGCAGCCTTCCGCAAATGCAAATATACTAAGCTCATGGATGCTCTAGGCTCACGGGATTTGCCCCTAGTCTCTGCCTTTGTGGAACTGTCATCTAGTCAAGGGAACAGTCAGCAGATGCATAAGCAGATAGTACGTCAGGGAGTGATACATGTTACAAAGAAAAATCAACAGGGTAGAGGGCCCGGGATTTAGCTCAGTGGTGCCGCCGCCTGCCTCACAAGCCCAAGGTCCCAAATTCAATCCCCGGTACCAAAAAACAAAAAACAAAAATAACAGGGTAGGTTCTTCCATGATTGCTTAAGGATCATCGGCATGGGAGAGAGCCATAAGCAGGCATCTGTTCCAAGAATGGGCAAAAGACAATCTCCAGGCCAAAGTTGGCCACCATCCTTTTTGTAAATACCGCCTACATGTTCCTGTGTTGTGGCAGCCTTCATCTTTGGCAAGCAGAGCTGAGTGGCTGCAGCAGAGATCGTGTGACTCATGGAGCCTAGAATATTCACTCTCTGGCCCCACTAGGTAAGTTTGCAGGACTGTCTAGTTCAATGTCATTCTTAAAGGAAATGCAGCCCTGAGTCACCCAGCAAGTGTGAATCATGGCCAGAAGCAGATGCCAGTCCTCCTGAATCCCAGGGTCTGTCCGCCATGCAGGTAAGAAGGGAAACCATGGGATCCTTTCTCTAGTCCCCACACCCCTGCCCTGCTCGGGGCCCCCATAAGGGGCAAGCGGGTACATGCTCTCAGGCTGGAACCTCAGTGGGCAGAGGAACATCTCAGAAACAGAGAAGGGTCAGAGAAACAGGGGAGTCCACACACAGGTACCTCAGTCACTGCAGATGCCTGGGCCACTCTGTCCTTCCTCTCCTGCGGCCTGGTCTTCACCATGTGACTGGGGAAAGGAGGAAGAAGGCCATCCAAGAACTTCCCTGACCACTCTGTCTGACCAGGTCAGTATGTCCAGTCCCCAGAGGCCCCTGCACAATAGTGTCACAGGCTGACAGCCAGGTACAATGGTCATGTCTGTGACACAGTGATGATCGGGAGGTGATCTGGGGTGCTCCAGCCATGGGAGCCATAGGAGGAACCATAGGAGGGTGCCCTTCACTAGCCAGCAGGCATTGCCTTGCCCCATGTGCTGGTCTGCCACTGGGAGGCAGTTTCTCTTTGCAGGTGACGTGACATCCACAGGCTGCTACAGACCTCAGGTGCACACCATCACAAGAGTCCAGCAGAGCCCCAGGTCCCCCACTGTTCCCAGACCCTTTGCAGTCAGCTACCTCTGGTAACGAAGGCACTTGGCTTCTTGTGCAAAGACTCTAGTCTGGGTTCTGCTCTCTAGACGAGCACGATGATCAATCATGTTAAAAAGACACTGGAGCACTCTAGGCCCAGGCTATCCTTTAATTTGTAGAGGAAATCGCCTCTTGATTCTAAGGACATGTGCAGGAAAGAAATAAAATTGAAGGCAGACAGCCAGTGATCAAAAGCCCAGGAGGGCTGGGGAACATGGCATAGGCGGGAGGGAGTTGTGAGCAAGTGGGGAGAAAACAGGAAGAGAATTAGAGCAGTCAGGGCCACCAAAGGAAGGCGGGACTGACAGCGTTTCAGGCTGGGCTTTTTCTTTCCCTCTGTAGGACATGGCAAGAGCTAAAAACAGCAGAAAAAGCCATCACAGGTGTATTTATTAAGAATGGCATGCTGGCTGGACCTGCAGTTAGAATCAGAGGGTGGACAAGGGAATAAAGAAAATTGACTCCCTTTGGGTTTTACTTTTTAAAAATGGTTTGGAGCAGTCACTCATACCAGGCCAAGTGACTGGTGGCTGGCAGGGAGGGAGGTGACTTCCCTCTGTGCCAGGCAGCCACCCACCCACCCATGCCCTGTGGCAGGAAGCCAGCAGCCCCCTCCATCCTACCTGATCCAAACCATCCCCGCCATCTCCTTTTCTGGGGTGACAGCGCTTAGGCAAAAGCCTGCCTTGCTACACTTTGATGGCGTGAGGGGCAGTGTTCACTCAGCACTATTCTGGGAACTTTGCTCTGAGAAAGTGGACTGCTCTGCATCTGCTTCTTTGGAGAGGGGTCTGAGTTGCACTCACACGGCCCCTGGGGGTGCCACGGCCCTTCTGAGTCTGGGATGGTCCCTGCTTCCTAAGGAGCAGCCTGTGGTCCCCAGGAGAGAACACCAGGGAGATGCACCTGCAGGGCAGGGCTGAGGATCTGGATACTCGCCAGTGTCCTGCTGAGGGTCCAGGAAGCCTCATGTAGATTTGGAGGCTCCAGGGTTGCAGTCCCTGCTCTTGAGCAGCAACGTGACACCAGTAGGTCACTTATGGCGCTCACTTTCCTCCTCTGCAGAACAAGGTGGCTAAGGGCAGGAAACTTGTTTGATGGGCTGTGGCGAGAATTTAGTTTTCTCTTACTGTCTTCTTTCCTCTTACTAAAGATGAGATGTCTGCGTCCTTTCCCGGGTCCTCCTCCTCTGAGGAGGGCACTTGAGCCCTCTGGCCTCTTCCTAAACTCCATTCACCCAGGTTCCCTCCCCTTCTTCCTCTCTCCTGCTTTCCCTCACCTCAGCCTGCAAACCTCCTGCTATTGCTGTCATACAGTAACAGAACAGGAAATTCACAGCCTTCCTCACAGTTCCCTGCATCCCTGGCCTCATGGCCCTGCCCCTGTTTAAAGCAAACTCCCTAAAATAGGTCTCTAGGGGTGCCATGTCCACTGCCTCTCCCCAGCCTCTCACAGCCCTGGTCCAGCTGCTGCTGTGCCCTTCATGCCATTGCTCCCCATGGCCTTCAAGTGCCAAACCCAAGAGCAAACTCTCCATCCTTGTCCTGTGTGGCTTATACCAGCAATGCCACTGTTGACCCCTTGCTCCTCGACAACTACGATCAGAAAGAGGATTTGATTTTAGATGTAGATACCATTTCCTGAAACAGTGGCTTTCATTATAAACACAGAGGTCTTGCCAGGTGCAAAGTGCCTCATGGTTAGGAAACATTTGAAAATGCAGATATAGACCTCAGGGGTTGAAAGGATGGACAACACAGGCTCAGAGAGCCCAAGTCTGAGTCCCAGATGTCATTTACTTTGTACCTGGGAGCAAATGCCACTCACTTGCCTGGCCTTGGTTCTGTGCTCTGTAAAATGGGCATAAGATAGCAATGTTTTAGGGCTGCAGTAAGCACCAAGAGAGACCCTGAAAGCAAAGCCTCAGGCTCCCAGGGCGGCAGGATAAGCCCAGCTGTCAGTGAGGAACCTGTGCCCAGCATAGCAGCCACCCACTGTGAGGGCTGTGGATACAGCTGGGACCCTGTGAAGTCCTTGCCAGAAGCAACCAGGCAGTCCGGGGGTTCCAGGCCTTTCCTCCCTCGTGACACTGGAGCACTGTGTCCACGTCACAGGCATGGAAGGCCTGGGACCAGTGTACCCCAAAACCAACTGGCAGGTAGGGGCACAGCCAGGATTGGAGTCCTTCTGTGGCCTAATCTGGGTTTCTCCCTGCTACCCTGAGGGCCCGGGAGACAGGCAGACACAGGTACAGAGCTTTTATAAAATAAATGACCTCAAACTCTTAAAACTCCTGGGCAAGTGACCTCCACTCCCTGGTAGTGCACAGAGAGATTCCTGGGCTGGTCAAGGACCTCCCAGCAGATCAGCAGCATGGTGGGGTGGGGGCCAGGGTGGCCTCTCTGCTTGCCCACGGCTTCAAGTGCTCTGGCTTTGCACCACCCTTGGTGTGAGGATGCCCATCTGGAGGCCTGGCTGGGCCTACTGCTCCTCTGGGAAGTGGGAAGGAAGAGGGGGCTGCAGAATGCCCTCTATTCCCCAGTCACATTCACGTGGCTCTTCAGCCTCACTCAAGGGAGCATCTACCCAAGGAGGGCAAAGGACCCCAGGCCATCACCCAGGATGCGGGGGGCTTGGGGACAGCACAGCCTTGCCAAGGGGTTCATCAAACTGCACATCAAACCCTCCACCTGGGTCTGTTATGTCCTGAGAGCACCCCACTGCTGAGATGCGGCCAACTCCTTGGACTTCCAGCAGGGTGGCTACTCTGATTCCCCTAGGAATCACATCCAATGCTGGGTTGAACAACTGACTTGTACCACAGGAAGCTCTTCAGAAGGCTCACCCAAGTTTCTTATGATGTAGCCAAAGCTTGCTGACTCCCAACCCCGCAGATGGGTGACTAACCCAATGGCTCTCCACCAGCTGTGTGGGAGCCTCAGAGAGAGAGAGCTTGGACACACCTGCACCCAGCCCCTTCTCAGCCTGGCCATGGCAGAACTGGCTGGGAGGGCAGGTGGGCTTGTTTTTAAAAGCTCCCCAGATGACACCAGTGTGTAGCCAGGGCTGAGGACACCAGGGCAGAGGGACAGGTCGGAGCATGTTGGTTACAAGCATCGACTCTGCCAACTCCAGCTTGGGCCAAATGTCTTTGTGCCATGTGCCAGCAAAGGACCTGGGGTGTGCTTCAATCTCCCCATTTGGAAATTGGGAAAGCTATACTAATGCATCAGACCACCAAGTGGTGGGTGGGTACGGGCTGTGTGTAGCAGGGATTTGGGAATGTCAGCAGACGACTGCCAAGCCCTCTGATGACCCCCTCTTCAGCTTCCTCTTCTCCACACTAGTTCATTCTGGTTACTGTTTGCCCTTCCTCTCTGAATTGGAATGCCTATCCTTTGCCACAAAGACAGATGTGCTAGTTGCCTCTTCCAGGGGCAGGGGGATTGAGCCAGAACCAGGTGCTGTAAACAGAGAGGAGCTGTCCTAGGCCTCTGCATCTGCTGGGTCAGGCCAACTTGACCTCCTTCCCTATGGCAGGAACCCCACTTTATGTCTATGCCAGCCTACCTGAAAGATCAGAACTCCTTTGGCAGTGGTCACTGTGACCCCGGATCTCCTTCAGCTCTGTAAGGAGCCATGTCATCCCTATCTTAGACTGGAGTAATGGGGCCTTCCTCCACAGCCTTCGATAAACAGTGCCACAGACATTTGAGATGTGCTGCTATATGCTGGGCACCATGCCCAGCGTGCCAGGGGCACAGGGATATTCAGTAAGAGAGCTGTACTCTCTGTCTCCCGAGAGCTAACAGTTTATAGGGGAGGCATTCACCTGGGTCATCTGGGATCTGGGAGCTACAAGGTCCAGTGAGCTACAGCAGGCCAAGTACAGAGAGCAATGGCTGCCCTGTCAGTGCACAGCACCCATGGCTGTGAGCCAAGAACTTGGTAGACACATAGGGCCCTGGGGACCCAAAAGGAGCCCCTGGATACACAGAGAGGAACATGGGAGCCCTGGGAGGTGCCATCACCCTCCTGCCCAGCTCCCTGTGCTGTCCCAGCCCAAGGCAGCAGGAACAGCCTGCGGGAGGCACTGAGGTGTGCATGGAGCGGGGTGAGTCCCTGTAGGAGGAGGCACGGGGTAGGGGTGGGGCTCAGGCACAGAGATAGGGCAGGGAGGGACAAGGGACACTGTCAGTTTAGTCCCCAGGGGCCAAGATCAGGCACCTGGGGTTGCAGGCTAGAGAAGCAGGGCAGACCAAGGACATGCTCTCCACAGAGGAAAGACTGTTAGAGTCAGGATGTAGGCTGGTCCCTGTCCCCAGGACAGTCCCCTCCATGTTGCTCTCTGAGTGTGACCACTTATGTCACCATCTATGCCCTTACATTCTCCACGAAATTCTCTGCAGTCCTTCCTAGCTGCGTGGTCTCGGGCAGGTTACTTACCCTCTCTGAGCCTCTGGCTCTTTGTCTCCAAGAATAGGATTTTGGCTTTCAGGATTAAGAAAAGGAGATCAGTGTCACATCTCTGCTATCACATTGGGCCCGAGAAATGGTGGCTGCCTGCGCTGCTATCTTTCGATATCACTTCTTCCTCATTTATGCTCTAATTTTTTGGACCTGGAACAACAGCCTGTGGTGGGTTTATTTGAGGTTCTTATTCCAGAAAACAGAAATGAGAGAGCCCAGCCAGAGGGTGCTCTCTAAACCATCCCCGAGTCTGCTCTAGGCAGAAGGAAATGAGGCGGGGTGGGAGGTGACCCTGGAAGTGACATAATTTGGAATGTGTGGGAGGTCCTGTTCAAACTTCCTGCTGGGTCAGAATCTTCAACAAATGGTTTCCAGCCCAGCAAAATATTAAAAGGAAAAAGTACGGAAACAAACAAGTCACCCCTCGGCTAATGGAGCTGCAGGTGGCGGCAGGAGACAGCCCCAATTGACTCTCCCGTACCTCCCTCCATGGTGGCCGGCCCTCAGGACGCAGGGCCAGCAAGCACCGCCGAGTACAGGGAAATCTGGAAGAGGGGGAAGCACTGGGGAGATGGGTGGGAGGCATGAGGTATGAGGCAAAGAAAAATGGCCTGCAAACTACACAATGCCCAGCATGCTTGCTTCCCGGAGCCGGCCCATGAATTGAGGGGTGACAGGTCTCTCATCTCCGATGCCAAGAGCCAGTAGCTCTGGGCAGCTGCAGGTACTACATTCGCACCTGCCAGCACTTGGGAAGAGGCAATAAAGCATTGTGGCAGTGCCGGGAATGCTAAGTGCCTGCAGCTGGGAGGATGGCTGCGGGAGCTCACTGGCAACAAGGGCGGGCCGGGACCACATTGGCCGTGCCAGCTGGCTCCTTCTCCTTTGCAGCCTGTGCCCAGGGGCAGGGTGACCACTGGAAGCTGGCCAGGACAGGTGCACGCACAGACTAGCTCAGTTTTGGCCAGCCGGACAGGTGGTGACCTTCTGCAGGAAGCCCAGTGGGCGGCCCAAAGCTGGGATGCCTGGGTCCCCAGTATTTAAAAGAGAGTAATAAAGCAGCCCAGTGAAGCAGTGGCTCTGGAAGTCCCTGTGGTCAGTGAGTGGTGGAGACTGTGGGTGGGGCCCCGAAGGTCACGGCCATAATGTTTATGGAGCTGGGCATGGTGGCACACGCCTGTAATTCCAGCCCCAGGAAGGTGACACAGAAGGGACGCCATGAGTTTGAGGGCAACATGGTCAGGGCCAGCCTGAACTACATAGTGAGACCCTGTCTCAAAAAAACCCCCACAAAATAATAATAATAATAATAATAATGCTGCTGCTGCTGCTGCTGTCTATACAGCAACTTGTGACACATGGGAATGGACTCCATCATCACATACAACCCTGAGAAGGTGGTGGTGTCGGCGTCCTCTTATAACTAGAAAATGAGGCAGCATGGAGGCCACAGAGCCCAGCACTGAGACAGGCAGGATGCGGACTGAGAGGCTCCCCCAGGCTGAGCTTCTCTAAGTCCATCGAGCCCATCAGTCCTGGGAGCACAGGAGTCCAGACTGGGGCTGGCTGGCACTGGGACTGCATCACCAGTGAGCTCCCGGTGCTCCTGGCTGGCGGACCACACCAGAGTAGCAGGGCTCTAACCATTGTGCTCCCTTCTAAGGGAGGTTTACCACACAATGAGTATGATCCCTGCTCTGGACTCTGGGGGCATCTGTGAATTCCCAGGACGGCAGAGAAGGCCACCCAGGGTGTCAGAACTGAGGGAGAGGGGTGGAATGGGGGAATGGAAGTCTTAGAAAATACCAATTTTAATCTGGATGTGGTGGCGCACACCTGTAACCCCAGCACTCTGGAAGGCTGAGGCAGGGGCATCACAAGTTTGAGCCTTCCCTGGGCAACTTAGTGAGACTCTCTCTCAACATCAAAAATAAAAAGGGCTGGGGATAGAACTTCGTGCAAAGGCTCTGGGTTCAACCTGCAACACCAAACAAAAACAAAGCGAGAGAGGGCTGGGGATTTAGCCCAGCGGCACTGCACCTACCTTGCAAGCACAAGGTCCTGAGTTCAATTCCCCAGTACCGAGAGAGAGAGAGAGAGAGAGAGAGAGAGAGAGAGAGAGAGAGAGAGAGAGAGAAAGAGAGAGAGAGAACCAGTTTTCCATCCTCTGATCTCAGCCTTGCTCCCAGGCTGAATACCCTGCTGGCCTTTGCAGAATTGGGCTCCTTCTCGCTCCTACTGCAACCATCTTAACATTCTCCTTGCAGTTCTAACAACCTGCCCCCCTGGAAAAAGTCACCGGCAAAGTGGGCAGCTGTGGGGGGGCTCAGTGCCACACTACCAAACAACCAGGCGCCTCTGCTGGATGTGCGAGGTCCGAGCGATGACCCTGACCGTGTCGCTGTGACCACCTTCCCCACCAGTACGCAGGGGAGCCCACAGCCTGCTCTGCCACTGGTCCCACTCCCTGGAAGGTCTCCCTGCTCTTCGCATCCATCCAGTTAGTCACAGTGACCTCTCCCTTGGGACCAGACTCTTTCTCCCCAAGGCTTCCTTTTCCCCTGTGCTAGGTGTGGAGATGCTGAGTGTCCCCAAGGCTTCCTGTGTTGAAATGTAATCCTCCCCTTGAGGGATCAAAATGGGAAGCGTAACCTATTCAACCGTGGCATTCAGAGCAGGGTCACTAGGACTAGACAGCATCATTAGGCCAGAGCCCCAGGATCGAATCCCAGTGACTCCATAAGACCAAACTCATACACACATGTGCCCCCTCTCTGGCCACGTGGCGCCCTGTGGGGTGCAGGCAAGGCCGTCACCAGATGCAGCATCTGACTTGGTACCTCCAGAACCATGAGCCAAAATAAGCCCCCTCTCATTGTAGGTCACCCAGCATTGTTGTAGGTCACTGTGGTACTGCGTTGGTGGTCACAGAAAATGGACACAGACATTTTTGTCCCTAATGACAGAACCTCTGCTTTAGCAGGCAAGTGGTTCTCTGGGATAAAATTACACTTAAAGATTACACTTCTCAGCTTCCAATGCAGCTAGTGTGGTTACATGCCAGAGTTCTGAGCAGTGCAATGTAAACCGAAGCAATGTGTTATTTCTAGGAAGAGTTCTTAAAAACAACTGGCATTTCCTCTTCTTCCTTCTTCCTACTGAGGTAATGGCTGGAGCTCTTACAGCCATCTTAGGCTATGAGGTGACCCTGGACACATGGTGAAGCAACTACGTTCCTGACCCTATAGAGCACCATAGAAACTGTAGGCCACTTCTACCCCAGATTTGAGAGGAAAAAAATGTTCTTCCATCTAGTTTTAGCCACACCTCTTTCAGGGTTTTCTGAAACTCCAAGCTGAACTTAAAGGCTATTAAATGCACACCTTCAAACTCTGGAGGACGTGGAGTCTGGAGTCTTGGCTTCGCCACACTGCTCTCCATAGGATCACCACTTGCTTCCTCCTCCCCAGATACAGAGTGAGCAATGTGAGGCTGGCTCAGTGTCCACACCTGCCCCTCCTCCACCTGAGGCATGGGCCTCACGCAACACACAGCAGTCTCAGGACCCAGTGGAACACTTTCAGCTGCTCCACACAGCTTCATCCCCATGTCCAGAGCTCCCAGCCCTTACCAGAATGTCAGAGTCCTCAGGGTCCCTCCTCGAGGCAGGGTTGGAGCAGTTGTGGAGCTTGAAGGCCCAGTATTCCTTGGCAGTGATGAAGAAGTTAAATGGCAGGAGGCTACCGATGCCCAGGCTGAAGAAAATGGCGTAGGTGGCGTGGCAGCGGTCTGGCGGTGGGCAGTCCAGCTGCTTCCCGAGCAGTGCCTCCTGGTCAGGCTGCAGTGGGCTGCCAGTGGCTCTGTAGGTAGAGTTGGAGCTGTGATGCGTGTCATCCTCTGAGGCAATGGCCACTGGTGGGGAGAGACCCAGACAGGAGGTGAGCAGACACCATGGCCGGGCACAGCTGGGGACTCGCCTGTCCTACAGTGAGACGGTACCCGCTGCTGGGTCACTGTGTGGGGTGCTGCAGGCTCAAGAATCAGGAAGACAAAAATCAGACTTGGAGGGAGACAGGATGTCAGAAGTGTAAGTGACCTCCGAGGTCACCTCAGCCATGCAAGGGCAGGACAGGTAGCACAGAAGTATGGGACAGAATGGTGTAAGACACTGCAGCCCAGTCTTGGAGGGCAAACCTGGTCTAAGACGTTCACCCTTCTACTGTATGCAGCCGTCAGAAAACGAAGCAGGACCCTCGAAGGGCAAAGAACAATCTCTACACTCTTTTTGACTTTATACCAAAAAAAGTAAAGAGGCTAGAGCATGGAACATGGTAATCATGCAAAAGTGTGTCGGGAAGAGAAAACACACGCAGTCTCTGATCTGCACAGGCACAGGTGATCTCTGGAATGACACTGAAGACATCTCTCTTTTTTTTTTTTTTTGAGACAGGGTCTTGCTGTGTAGTTCAGGCTGGCCTCGAACTCACTATGTAGCCCAGGCTGGCCTTGAGCTCATGGGGATCCTCCCACCTCGCCTCCCCAGTGCCATTACAGGCCTGTGCTCAAGCCTGACAACAGCCTAACGAGTTGTTAGTTATAACTCTAAGGTCACTCAACTACCAGATGGCAACACAGTGAAGTTATACAGCAGAGTAGTGTGGCGCCCACACTGGACTCCTCGGCCTCGCTGGAAGGACAGGCTACGAGCTTGATCCTGTGTCTGCCATCCAAGTCCATACCTCCTTCTGGGAGGCCTCGCAGCCAGACAGCTCTAACTAGAGGTGAAGGGGGCACTGCAGGCACACTCATCACCTTGTACTGAATGTCTGGGCTCTGCACCCAGACACCATGCCCTGCAGAGTCCCTCAGGAGCCTCTGTGGACCAGCATTCACCCTAACCTGACAGGGTGTGCACACACTCACACACACACACTTGCACACGCTCAGAATTAGTGTCAGAAAAGGTGAAATGTAATCAGGACCCGTGGAGAACAACAGAACTGCAAGAGGTGCAAATGTTCCAGCTGGGAGGGGGTCCAAGGGCCAAGGGAGACTCGGCCCCCACCCGGCCAGGCCACCTTCTCAGCTCCTTGGTCTATTCGTCCAGGACCAATCATCCTTGACCAAGCTTCTGAAGGAGCCAGGAATTTTCTCTATCCCCGGTCACGGGCTGGGGCACTGGAGTGAGCAAAGTCTTATTGCTCTTTAAAAAGCTATCTGCTGGATTACGGATTTAAAAAAGAAAGACAAAGGTAAGAAAGTGCCCAAGCTCCCCAGGGTGGCTAGCCCTGCTCGAGCTTGCTCTCTCCCCGGGCAACCTGGGGCTGCAGACCCTCATTTGGGCTGGGAAGCCTGGGTGCAGGTTCCAGCGAGGTTCCCGACTCCGGCCAAGTCAATCTCTCCTGTGCCTCGATGCCCCCAGCGGGGAAGCTAAACCACGGGATAGCAGAGGCCCAGCAGAATCGGCGCCCCAATTGGGACCCGCGGAGCCAGCCACCTCGGGGATCCTCGGGGCTGCCTGGCTCACACTCGGGCCCTGGGTCGGGACGCTGAGGTCCAATCTCAGGAGGGAGCAGGGGTGAGAGGGATGGGGTGAGCTGCGGATCCGGAGAGGGGGCGCCGGACAGGAGGCCGGGCTCGGCCGGAGCGGAGAGCCGGGGAGCCCCGCGGTGCCCCGCCCGCACTTACTGTCGCCGCCTCGCTGCCGCCACCACCGCCTCGGGCCGCGAGGCCACTGCGACTCGGGCAGGCTCGGAGTGCCTCAGGCCGAGCTCCTCCTCTCGCCCCGCCCCGCCGCTCTTCCTGGTTCCGGAGCGGCTTCTGCTTTCCGCCCCTCCTGCGTTCCGGGCGCTCCCTCCCGGCGCGGGCTAGGCCCGCCTACGGCCACTCAGGCGTGGACGGCGAGGCTCTGCGCCCCGGATCCCTGCGCAGGGGCCCCGGTACAGCCACCTCGCTCCATCTCCCTGCTCCAGATCAGGACCTCAGGTCTCCAGGGTGAGCGTGGTCTTCTGGGCTAGGCCGAGGTTTCCGGGAAGCCCGGAGCTTCCCAGTGGCTGTGGACAAGTCCAGCGTCACATCTTACCTTTGCCGAGATCTGCCACCACAGCTATGTGTGTGTGTGGTGGTGGTGGGTGAGGGTCAGTCCAGACCCAGTGCTACAGGCTGTACGATACAGGGATGATGTACGGACCTCCAAATAATGTAAGGGAAATATTATAGCTCCCAACCTGCTAGATGTCCAGCAGGCCGAGTTCATGTTCGAAGAATGAATTCTAAGAGTTGGAAGAATTTATTGAGAGAAAGATAGCTTCTAAGAGAGACAGAAGGGGGCCCAGAAAGTGGTTTGCTCCCTCACCCCGCTTCTCAAGGGAGTTTTATAGAGCAAAGCCATGAGGAGAGGTGGGTATAAGCTGGGACAAAACTATAGTCAACTTACAGGTATAGTCGCTTAGGTAATTTTGATCCAATGGAAAATCACAGGATGGGTATAAGGTGGGACAAAACTATGGTCAACCAATAAATAAGATTGCAAGTGTAGTCACTTAGGTAATATTGATTAAATGGGAATCAAATGGGGAAGCAAGTCCTGTAGCAAGCATGCATGGAAAGAATAAGGACCTTCTGCGAAGGAAGGGGTGGGTTAAAGTCTTGGTACCCCACCCAGGTAATTGATGCCTAGTAGGATATCAATCACTGCTGTTCATCCTCAGGGGAAGTATGTGGATGTAGTCAATTTTCTTGGCCTTGAAGCCTGGCCTTCAGTGAATGTGCCTCCAGCCACAGTTGCTTTCTGCACTGACTTTTTTGAGGGCCCAGCCTTGTCTGATTGCCTATAATATTTCTAACTAACTTAGCTATCTATAATACCAGGAAGGGGCCTTTATTGGGATTTTAGAAATTTCAAGTTGGAATCACAGACTCAAGGCACCGGGCGTGGTGGTGCTCACCTTTAATCTTAGCACTCGGGAGGCTGAGGCAAGAGGCTTGCCAGCCTGGGCTACATAGTGAGGTCAAGGTCAGCCTGAGCTACACAGTGAGACCCTGTCTCAAGAAACAAAAGCAAGCAAACAAAAACCTCCACAGATTCAGACAGCTCCAGACAGGTCCCGAGAAGACAGGGAAGGCGGAGCTTCTGTGAGCAAGGATATCCTTTTATTACACAGCAGTAGGGATTCTTCTGTGGCTATGCAAGGGACAGAAGAAGGTTACACCCTGAAAACAGCCATCAGACAAGAGTGCCTAACCCTTGCTATGCACCTTGGGCTTCTAGGGACAGAGTACTTGTCCGGTTGTTCCACATGCCTGCAGTTAGGGTGGACAAAGTTCACATTCAGGCAGCAGCCTGAATGCAGAGTCACATGTAACTCCGGCTTCCTAAGGGCCTTCTGGCTCTACTGTGAAAAGCTTTTTGTCTTTTTTTTTTTTTTAACCAGTTCTGGGGCTTGAACCTAGGTCCTTGTATACACTAGGCAAATGCTGTACCACAGAGCTACAGCCTCAGCTCTCATTTATCATGATTTTCCCTTTTATTTTCACAGGTGCGTACATGGGAAAGAAGCCAGAACCTTTCCAACTCCACTCCTGGCCCTGTTTATTGACCAGTCCAGAATTGGGTTCTAGGGGGACCTGGCAGGGCCTGATGTTGTGGCCCTCCATAGCCCATCCTCAAAGAGGTGCCACAGTGTCCTCAAGCTGTGTCCTCACTGGTGTGGACAGCTTCTCAGGGCCTTCCCACTCCCTGGCTTGGCTCTCCTTTTATTACCAGCATCGCCTAAACACTGGCTAATCCTAGAAGTCTCTGGTCCTGCACCCCACTTCTCAGGGCCTCGCTGGAGTTGTGGCTCCCCCTCCCTATCTCTGCCTTGTTTTGCCAGCACAGTACAGAATAAATGTTTAATAAATGATGAATGAATACCATCAGTTATTCCATTGATCAGGGCCGGGGTGTGGAAACTGACCCATCAGCAAGCTTCCCCAGCAAGCAAGTTTGGGGAGCAGCACCCTAAATTGTCAGAAAGTCCCGCAGCCCAGGAGAGGAAGAGGCTGGAAGCTCCCAGGATGAATCTTGGCTCCGCACTTGTGAGCAGAAAGATGGTGGTACAATGACAAACCCTCTGTGACACCCAGGGTCCACTGATTAAGCGAGGTGATAGACACCCGGCCTTTCCTGCAAATTTCCAGTTCCAAGTGAAGTAAGAGAGAAGAAATAAAAGGTAGGGAGGAGACAAGGAAATCATTACTAAAACAATTATGCTTTTCAGAAGACTCCAACTTCCTGGACCCAACGGAAGTTACCCAAGGCAATCTATATAATGTTCCCTTGGTTAAATTTCCAGACCCATCACACCTAAAATTCCTCAGGAATACTGGAGTCTATACATTAACTTACTTGAGAAAATAAAGAGCAGGAACCTGATCCTAAAATAAAGAAACAAGTCCAGATGATTCAAAAAATGCTTAAATTATACATCTCAAAAAACAAAACAAAACTAGGCTCATGCCTGTAATATAGGATGGTACCCTTCTTGGGGGAAGGCACCTTCACCCCCTCAAGGAAAGCACAAATGTTCCTGTTCCAGGAACATACAGGAATCTCTCTCACGCTCTCTCTGTCTCTGTCTCTGTCTCTCTCTCTCTCTCTCTGTCCTGCACTTATTCTTTCAATATGTACCTTTTAATTGGGCCAGCGATTTAGCTCAGTGGTTCTCCTGCCTGCCTTATAAGCACGAGGACCCGAGTTCAATCCCCGGTACCCCCCCCAAAAAATTGTGTACCTTTTAATTAAAAGTTCAAAAAAAAAAAGTTCCTTTTTTCTCCTTCTACTGTTTAAAAAACTTTTTAAGTCCTGGTAGCTCTTTTTTGTGACAGGAGTCAGCAAACTTGTAACTCATTCTGAGTAGGGTGGGTTAGGCTCCTTATCTCACTTTGGGAAACTCCTCAGACCCTGTCAGGTTGAGGCAGGAGATGGGGGGTGGCGTGGGGTGACTTGCTGGGGAAGTGGGTATAACCTGTTGATCACAGAGTTCCAGCACACATGGGCAGAACAGTTCCCAACGCCCTGCCCTGGTTGTGGAACCAATCAGAGAGTGCTATTTTTAATTCTTCCTGCAGAACTGGAGCAAGTTTTGTTCCTTCTTTTTTTCTTTTGGTACTGGGGATTGAACTCTGGTCCTTGCACTTTCAAGGCAGGCAGCAGAACCACTGAGCTAAATCGCTGGCCCCTGGAGCAAGTTTTGATAGGACGGCCTAGACCTGACCTCAGCCTGAGGAGTGGGAGATACAAAAAATGGTCGCCACCAAGCCCTTGGCCCTGTGCTCTTTCACAGTGACCGATTCTCACCCTGAACACTGTGCTCTTTCCTACTTTTAGTTGGCCTGAACTCACTCTGCAGAGCATGTTTCCTTTCCTACCTTTAACAGTGTAAAACCTCATTACCTTTTGGGCTTGTGTTGGCCAATTCTTTGTTCAGGACAGAAAGAACCTAGAAACCACCTCTAGGAGACTCCAGTACCAAAAACCTGGTACATGGTGACACAAGGAAAAGTCCTCTCACGCTGAGAGGTGGTAAGGAGTGGGGGAGAAGTGTCCTCCATTTTAGCCTTGTTTACATATGAATCCTTTCTATGAACTTTTTCTTATTTGGTCCCCACAACTTGGCGACTGTTACAGGACTGTTACGGGAAATAATACCAGAGATGAAATATTGTATCTCTCAACCTGTTAACTGTATGATATGCCGAGTTCTTGTTCTCTTAGAATTATAATAGAAGAACGGGTCCCGGGAACAATGGAGGTTAAAAGTCGGAAGATATTTATTGATAGGAAAGCTCCTGAGGGGCAGGAGTCGGTCCCAAGTGGGTAGCCGGGGACCCCACTTTACAGAGGAGTTTTACAGGGTGAAGCCCACGTGGGTACAATGTGAGCCACAACCATGAACATCCAATAAGGTTACAAGTGTAGTCACTTAGGCGATGGTGGTCCAGTTGGGAAACAAGCCACGTAACAAGCATGGATGGAAAGAACAAAGATTCTTCTAGAAAGTGATGGGTCCAGAGGTCTCTGGTCACCCACCAGGGTGGTTAATGTCTGTCTAGACTTAATTAGGCCCGGTGTCTATTCTTTGAGGAATTATGCAGGTCTGGTCATCTTGTCTTTATCTTGAGGCCTGGTTTTCTTTCAGCTGATCTGTCTCCAGCTTAGCTGTGGTGTGTTTCACCTTTGTCCTGACCCTCTGGAGGGCCTCACCCTACCTGACTGCCTGTATTTCTACCTAACTCATCTGTCTGTAATAGGACTATCGCCTCCATTTTTTTTTTTTTGGTACCAGGGATCGAACTCAGGACCTTGCTCTTCCCAGGCAGGTGCTGTGCTGCTAAGCTATATCCCTGGCCTCATTCCCATTTTACAAATGAGGAAATTGAGGCTCCAAAAAGGGCAGTGGCGCTTGTCTTGATTAATTGTTTGTTCAGGACAGAAAGAACCTAGGAACTACGTCTAGGAGACTCCAGTACTGCAAAACTGAATAACAAAAGCATTCAAAGAATATTTTTAGGCAAAACATCTTAGATCACCCATTTAAAAAAAAAAAAAAAAGGTGTGATGGTACACACCTGTTATCTTAGCACTGTGGGAAGCTGAAGCAAGGGGAATTGAAGGTTCAAGTCCAGCCTAGGCAATTTAGTGACTTATTGAGACTTTGTCTAAAAAACAAACCAAAACCCCAAAACAAAACAACTATGAGGGCTGGGGATGTAGTTCAATGTGAAGGCCCTGGGTTCAATCCCTGGTGCCGCAAAAAACCTCTAATGAACACCCCCCCCCAACAAAAACAATAGATTGGCCCTTTGCCTGTCACTTGCAGAGGGGCTGGCACCATTCACTCATAAATTGAGTTTAGGAATGCTTTGTGTAGAGTCACAAATTCCACAGGACCCCCCCCCCCGCCCCTGCCAACATTCCCTGCTGCAGACCATGAAGCACCTGCCTGTCACACTCTACCCTCCTAGAGTGTGTATTTCACTCTGCCTAATGAAGCCTTTCTATGCCTCTCAAGAACACACCCTGAAAATTCCTTTCTGTGACAGAGTGGAGAACCTATAGGGTGAGCTAAATTGGGGGAACTCTTCAGGCTTTGTTTGGATGACAAGACCAGGTGACAAAAACATCTACCCTGACAGGTTAGCAGAAAAGAGAGAGTCAAGCTGGGTGTGGTGGAGCAGGCCTGTAATTCCAGCTCTTAGGAGCTTGAGGCAGGAGGATCACTGTGAGTTTGAGACCAGCCTGGGGTACATAATGAGTTCAAGGCTAGCCTGAACTACACCATGAGATCCTGTCTCAAAAAAAAAAAAAAAAAAGAGAGGGAAAAAAAAATGGAGAGAAAGGGAGAGGGAGAGGGGAAGGGAGAGGGGAAGGAGATTTTCTCTACAGAGATAAATTTCCCTCACAAAAGGCAACTCCTCCTGTTTGCAAGCTTTTCCTTTGTCAGCATTTCTCACAGTGGTCAGCTCAAAATGATCCTTCTGCCAGAAAGGCATAGGTGGGGCTGGCAGGTTAGTGTCCTAGTTTGGGGTAGCCAGTCTGAGCCCCTCAGTGTCTAGGATGGAGGGGCCACACTTCTGCCCCAGAGGTTCCCAGTTGGCCTCTGGAATGGGGCTGGAACACAGAACACTGCAGCTGAGTAGAGCCCATGACACCCGCCAGTAAGCGTGGTCAGACCATCAGGGAAGGGAAGGATTTGTAGATGCAAAGTGTGGCGCACCCTGAAGACATCTTCATGGTTTTTTCCTTTATTTTAGGGGGTGCTAGGGATGGCACCCAGCGCCTTACACACTCTAGGCAAATGTTCTGTTGCTGAGCAATATCCGCAGCCCAGGCATCTTTAGTCTTTTTTTTGGTACCGGAGATTGAACTCGGGTCCTTGCGCTTGCACAGCAGGTGGCAAAACCACTGAGCTAAATTCCAGGCCCGGCATCTTTAGTCTTAATCACACAAGAAAAAGAAAAAGGAAGAGGAGGAGAAGGTGAGGAAGGGGAAGAGAAAGGAGAAGGGAAGGAAGTTGGGAGGAAAGGAGAGAGAAAAGTCCCCATACAGCTCAAGCCCTTTTTACTAGGTTTGAGGTTTATACCTGCAGCCCTGGAAGGTGCCTGCCGTCCCTGCTGGGTTTGGGAGGCCCTGAAAGCCCCATGTGCGGACGGCGCCGTCTTGCTATCCCAGAAGGGCTGTTCCTGGCCCCGGGAGCCGGCAGGCGTGATGCCAAGCTGGCCCTAGGGGACCCAGAGGAGGTCCCCTGACCTGGGGGACAGGACTGGACTCTGGAACCAGACGGTCCTAGTCTTGGGTGCTGGTTAGCCCTAGGAAGGAAGGCCCCAGTTTCCTGGTTTGCAGAGGGAGATAGCGTTGAGCTGGTCTCCCGGAGCGCACAGCAGGTGCTGCACCACCAGAGCCCGTTCTGTCAAGCACGATGACCAGAGGACACTGTAGGGATGGAGGGATTCGATCTCCCTTCTCCCCATTGAAAGGGTCACACTGACAAGCCTGTAACGACAACAGGCAAACAAGAGGAGAGCGTAACAAATTTGGTTAATCAGAGTTTTATGTGACACCAGGCCTCCTGAAATGAAGACACAACTTGAACTATCCATTTTTTATGCTTAGGTTCGACCAGGCATGGACAGCCATGTAGCACTGAGATTGGACAAAAAGCTATGATCCAGTGCCAACAGGTGTGGCCTGTGTATTGGGGGTGTCAGGGCTCTGGGTGGCACATCTTATTCCTCTGGGCATGGGGAACAGGAATTGGGCATTTCTGAAAGGAAGGGGGTGACTCTTGGCTTATGCTGGCTTTGGGGGAAGGCATTCTATTTCCTAGGGCCCAGGGAGGGGACAGGAGGGCATGGAGAGCAGAGAGAGACTTTGCTTCTGTGGCCCCATCACCTTTAGTTCAACCTGGGGAAAGAAGAGTGTTCTGAGCCCCGGCAATACTGAGCCCCCAAGCACCACCCCGTTGAACCCACGGCCCGGCCTCAGGAGGTAGAACCGTTTTCAGCCCCATTTTGGTTATGAGAAACTGGGGGACAGAGCGGTTAGTGTCTGGCTCAGAGTCGCCGGGTAGTCGGGTAGTCGGCAGCAGGGCCAGGATTCAAAGTGACACCTTTCTGCCTCCAGAGGCCACCCAGGGGGTCTCATAAAAGTATTTGGCCCTGCAAGCTCTCCTCCCCTCCCCTGAGCTGGAGGCCGATGACCAGTCAAAACTCAGCCGGTGGGCAGTGTTCCTCATCCCTGGCCCCAGCTCCAGCCTGGCGGGGGACGAGACCGCCGTGAACAGTTTGCGGGCCGATGCTGCCACCTCGTGGCGCTGCTCAGGCACTGCATGTGCTCACCGGCAGGGCTCCCTCCCGAGGGCCTCTTTCCAGGCAGGTCAGGGGTGGCCTCCATGCTCGGCACCAGCTCTGCCTCCAGGATCGAGGACCCTTCCCTTTCTTATGCTTCCAGCCTCACCCTCCATTGCATTCTGTCCTCTATTCTTTCGTTTTCTCGCATCGCATCTTTTTGTGGAAGTATAACCTACACGTCGACTAGTGTGCAAGTCCTAAGGGCAGAGTTTATGAACAATCACATAACGGACTCGTTCACAGCATCAGCACCTGGACCAAGAAATGGAACATCCCCGGTGCTCCAGAAAGAAGGTCCTCTGCTTGGGTTCTCTGGAGCTCGAATACATGAGCCCTCCACGCAGTAGCACAGAACATTTATTATGCATCAGGAATGGACGGGGCACCTGGTCTGTGGCCCGCTGGGTCTGCAGCCCACGAGGAGGATGCCCAGCGGGGCTGAACCTGCTGGGGCGCCTCACTCACACGGTCCGCAGGTGATGCTGGCCGTGGCGGGGCCCTCCACGGGGTCTCCATCCACAGCCTGAGTGGCTTCTGTATGGCTACTCAGTGCATCGCAAGAGAGCAAGGAGGACACATGGTGTTTTAGGGTCTAATCTAGGAAGTCACCTAAGGTCACCTCTGCTGCTCTCGTGGGTCAGAGTCGCAGACGTCCACCAGGTTCCAGGGACATGGATGTCACCTCTCGATGCGGGAGCCAGTCACGCCAGACCTATCGCAGGGTCACTTGATCTTTTTTCTTTATTCTGTTCTTGTGATAAGTTTGTACATTTTGACCTAATGTATATTTAAAATTTTGATTTATTTACACTAGATTTATTTCCCATGATGCATCTTTTTACATCCTTCTAATTTTACCAGCTGTCCTTATATGGAAGGTGTGTTTCTTGTAGGTAGCATATATATGTACATATTTAAAAATTCATTCTAATTTTACCTTTTACTGGGAGTCTTTTGTCCATTTATATTTTATGTAATTACTGGTATATAGATATATTTGAGTTTAACTCTACAAAGTTTTCCCTAGTAGCACAACTAGTCTATGTTCATTTATTTGGGGGGGGGAACTTGATGAATTTATAAATTTATTTCTCAACTTTATATGTTTAATGCTCTCTGGATATTATATTTACCTACACACAATCTATTAGAGGCTAATATTAATTAGCAAATTCTCCACTCTCCCAGATAATGCAGGTGCCTAAAAACATGTTAATTCCATTTACTCTGCCCAAACTTTTGTGTTACTTTTCACATGTAATTTAATTATACATTATTTTAAAACTCACATGATATCACCTCTTCCTCACAGCCCATAGTAATTTCTATTCACTCACTCATTTGCTCCCTGCATTGTTCCTTTTTTCTTCCCTCATTTGCTTCCTCCTACAAGGCACCAGGGACTCAACTTGGTGTGGAAATGTTTTTTGAAGTATATTTTCAGTGGGTCTAGAATTCTAGATCGGTGATTGTTTTCCAGAGATGTCATTTTGTTACAGTTTGCATTTTGAGCCACCGGAAGCCCAAGGGAGCACCAGAGGGGGCATGGCACTGGGCCTGACCACATGAGGGACTGGATGCGCTCAGCAGTAGGAAGGGTGGTCTGGGTGGCCTGTGGAAGCTGTGTGTAAACATTTGCAAAGTTGGCATGATGTGAAAAGCTTAGACTCGCCTCTTTCGACACCTGAGCATCTAACCAGGCCTTGTATCAGAGTGTGTTGACCTTCCATTGCAGTGGCAAAATACTAGACAACTTAAAAGGAGGAAAGGTTTATTTTGGCTCAGGATTTTGGAGGTTTCAGTCCATGGTCACTTGGTCCTGTTGCTCTGAGTCTGTGGGGAGGATGAACATGAGGGCAGGGGACGTGGAGTGGAGCAGAGCTGCTCACATCATGGCAGGTGGAAAGGGACTGAGAGAAGAAGGAGCTGGGGTCCCAGTGTACTCTTGAAGGGCACCACCCCAGTAACCCAACTTCCTCACACTAGCTCTGCTGCTTAAGGGGCAGGAGGGTCACGAGTTCAAGCCCAGCCTAGCAATTTAGTGATTTAGCAAGACTCTTTTTCAAAATAAAAAATAAAAGCCTGGCGTGGTGGCATAAGTCTGTAATCCTAGCACTTAGGAGGCTGAGGCAGGAGGATTGCCATGAGTTCGAGGCCAGCCTGGGCTGCATAGTGAGTTTGAGGGCAATTTGAACTACATAGCAAGACTGTCTCAAAAACAAAACAAAATACCAAAAGAGAAAAAGAAAAGGACTGGGGATGTAGCTCAGTATAAGGGTCTGGGATCACTTCCCAGTTAAAAAAAAAAGCCAGCTGCTATTATTACTATCAGAAGCGGTGAGTCCCCTATCTCTGGAAAGCCCTCGTTTGAGCCATGGTGGAGAGAATTCTGGCATCAAGTGAGGATGGGTTAGACGGCAGCCACGGCCCCCTCTGCCATCCTAGAAGCCCGTGGAATGGTCCTGAAGAGCCCTGCTGTCTTCAGCCGCGGCTCTGCCCCAGGGCCCTCCTTGGGTGGCCGGGTCATCACAGTGTGGTGCTAGGCCTCTGCCCTGGGCACTGGCGGCTGGGATATTGTGACCAAGGACCCTGTGTCTGCCAGACAGGAGAGGACCAGCCCAGGCCACTGTGCCATGGAAAGCACCCAGGAAAGCAGTCCCCTGGCAGTGGGCTGCAGATCCCTGGTCCACAGCAGCTCCCAGCCTGACTCACCCTGCCTCAGACCTTTCTGCAGCTGCCCTTGCCCAGCAGGTCATAACGAGGGGCTCTAGTTTGCCCTCCAAAGAGTTTAAAAGCAATTGGTGGCAACTGTGATTCATGGGGTGATTTCACATACAAATCCGAGTCCTGGTTTCTGGTTCCTAAAGGCAGCAGGATGGTGCGGTGCTGGACACCTCGGGGGGCCTCCCCTCCAGTGGGCAAAACGCGAGGGCTCCAGTTAGCCGCAGTCCCCACCACTCCCTATTGCCTCCACCCCACTGCAGCCAAGTGTGGCAGGGAATATCTGTCCTTCAGTCTTCCCTCAGGGGCGCACGCTGCTTAGAAAAGCAGGAACGCATGGCACACAGAGATAGTCTCCTGTCTCTAGAAACTGCCAAGTGGGGATATTCTTAGAGAAGTATTGTCACACTGCTCTGTGGCTCATGTGGCCAGCAGCTGGCTCAGAGGACACTGTGGTCTTGGTCTATAAAGACAGCTCCAAGGCTTGGTGTCTGTGGGTCAACCCCACTGTCAGGGTCAAGTGTAGGTGACCTAGAGTGGGTGGCTGGTCGGGAGCCACGCCCACCCCAGTGTCACTGGGTGGCGGGGCCCTTTGCCCTCCTGGGTCCCCTGCCGTATCCTGTGCTTCCTCTGGCTGTCCTGACCTTCGGCCCTGTCCTGGGAATCCATGGCTCTGTACCTGCGACTGCTCTGTTCCCTACACCCCACTCGCACAAAGACCACCGTCTTTAAAGGTGGGGCAGCTGGAAGGACCCTCTCCCCCTTCCTGCTCCATGAACCCCGGCAGTACCACCCTCGGTCCTGGTGTACAAATTGGTGAACCTCACTTATTTATTGTTTGCTTTTTTTTTTTTGAGACAAGGTCTCACTATGTAGCGCAGCTGGCCTTGAACTCACAGCAATTCTGCTTTAGTCTCTCGAGTGCTGGGGTCACAGCCTGTGCCACCACACCCGGCTGGACCTCACTTGCTGTGTGAACCCCATGCCTGTAATCCCCGCACTCTGGGAGGCTGAAGCAGGAGGATCAGGAATTCAAGCCCAGCAACTTAGTGATTTAGCAAAACAAAAAAAGGCCGAGGATTTAGCTCAGTGGTTTTGCCAACTGCTGCGCAAGGACCCGAGTTCGATCCCTGGTACCAAAGAAAAAAAAAAAAAAAAAGAGCTGGGGATGTAGTTCATTGCAAAGGCCCTGTGCTCAACCCAGTACTGGGGGAAAAAACTTGAACAGCAAGGAAGCCTGGGAAGCGTGGACCCTTGCCCACTCGCTTCCCCAGTCTGTCTGGGGGCTCCTGACCTGGGGTTCTTTCAGTCCCTGGGGCTGCCATGCAGGGCAGGGTTTGGGTAGAAATAGCGTCCTGCTGGGGACAGTCAGTCAGTTCCAGGAAGGATGGACTCCTGTGTGCGATGGCTGTCGAGGAGGTGCAGCTTCCCTGCTGCAGGGTGAAGGGAAAGGGGGGGGGTCCTAGTGCAGGGTACAAGGAGCAGGGGGTGTGGAAAGCAATGCCTGCCCCCAGGAGCTGCACTGGGGGCCTGGAAAGATGCTGGGAGCCCTGGCAACTATGTTAACACCAGCCGGGCAGGAGACTGAGGGCCCCTGGAGGTGTAGGTCAGGGGCCAGCAGCCCAGCGGGGACAGGGTACCAGTGATGTGTGTTTCTGCACAGTTACTGGGAAAGTGACACTGTTCCACGTGTGTTCATCGGGGCTGAGACTCCTGGAGCAAATCTGCGCTATTTAAATTTTTAATCAAAATGGGCAAAAGTTTTGAAAACTTTGCTCTCTGACCTGGAGCTGTGGCTGGAGCTGGGGTGCTTCCGCCCTTCTTAGGGCCCCTGGCCAGGTTCCCTTCCTGGGCCACCTGAAGGTGGCTGCTCACCAGGTGGGGACACAGGCCAGCTGTGTCCCCTCACCCCTGCTCCACCCAGCCCCGCTCTATCTCCTCCTGGTTCCCCTCACCCAGCCCTGGCCCCATGACACAGAAGGGTCATACTCCTGCCTACACGCCGTCCCCCAGGACGGCTCACCCCAATTCTCTAGATGGGGAAACTGAGGCTTGGGTAGACAGTGACTCCCTCAGCATCAGGACTGGAACCCAGGTCCCCTACTTCCCAGAGCACAACTCCTTGGACCCCCCCCCCGCCCATTTCCAGGTGAGCTTCCATGGGACAGGTGGCAGGAGAGGGCTGGCCTAGGTTGGTGGCAGGTAAGATGAGTGAGTCCTGGGGAACCCCAGTCTGCCTGCCTGTGTGTGAGATGCCTGCCCCAGGCCCAACGGTCTACCCTTCCCTCAGCCAGAGTGCCTCCCCGCCCCACGCACGCACACACGCACGGAGCTGTCCTCTCCTTTATAAAACTTCACCTTGAAGTCCTCTGCTGGGAGGCCTTACTGAGCAGCTGGTTGGGGTCCGCAGGTGCCCAGCGGGTGGGCAGTCTGAGCTGTGGCCTGTGTGTGTTCTGTGCCCTGCCTGCCTTGTTCCCGCACGGGCCCATACACTCCCCCAGGACAGACAGGGCTGTACCTGTCTCCACAGTTCCCATCTCTGACCCTGCCCTCAGGGTTGGGGATGCCAACCATAGCATTCTGGTTGAGTCCTGGCACAGAGCCCAGGCCATGGGTCCCAGAAGCCAGAGATGGCAGGGCCTGTAGGCACCACATACTTCGAACTTGAACAGGTTGGGAAGCCCACGGCCAGACACATTGGGGATACACTGTGTTTAGAGAGCAGTCTTCTCACGCCTTACTTCTCAGAGCCTTTGACAGCTTATGGGCACTGTGACTCCCGGGACGGAACAAAGGGCACTTGCACTCCAAGCTTGGGAGACCACAGGGTCTACTCAGAGCAGGCAGCACTTGCTGGGAAATTCGGGTCCAGACTCCCTCCCCCAGCGAGACTGAGGTCCGCAGGGCAGAAGGGGCCACTGCAAATTAGAAAAAAGTGCTCATCACCGTCTGGGGGAAATGAACACCAACAGACCAATTTTATCAGAATGGGATCCTTTACTGCCCTCTGCTGGAAATTCTGAGTAAACACACACATTATTACCTACAATGCTGTCTGTATGTGGGATCCGCGGCATACTCTCCCTCAGATGAGTGAGGTGGATGGGGTACTGTTTTTTTTTTTGGTACTGGGGATCGAACTCGGGTCCTTGGGCTTGCACAGCAGGCAGCGGAACCACTGAGCTAAATCCCTGGCCCTGGATGGGGTACTGTTATCTAGTGTGTAACCTGCCCGACCATGCATGGCAGGCCTGGGCTCAAAGTCACACAATCTCAACTTGGGTGTCCCTCATTCCCTTTCTGGCCCAGGGCAGGTTCTGAATTGACTGCCTTGGCCTCAGCCCTGAGGGACAGACCCTTCTGAAAAGGAAGGTAGTCCAGGATCTGGAGCCTGTGTCGCCCCTCGGGCCCTTGTCTAGCCGTGGCCAACTGGAATACCTGCCGCTGGGACAGAGTCCACCAGCGCTCACATAGGGAGGGGAGACTTGAGAGTCGGATTGGATCCAGACCTGGCAGGGGCTCTAACTTGCTGTGGCCTTGGGAGGGTGCTGAGCTTGATCATTTGCAGAGGGTCCCACATCCCTGAACTGACAGTGGCCTCCCTGCCCCCAGCCCTATGGAGTTTGCAGAACAGGACAGTCACTCCTAGTCTCCAAGAAGACAGCAGACTACAACCTGGATTTTTTTTTTTATTAGACTAGGAAATATAATTTATTTCATAAAAATTAATTTTGTTACAATAGGAATGTTGAACGTTATTTACAGGTTGTAGTTTACAGAGCGGACAGAGGTGGATTGGGGCCATCCTGGAATGCTGCAGCCCTGGGACATATAACCATGTCACGGCCCATGTAGGGTCCAGCCCTTCATCCCCAGAGCTGTCCCCTGCACCCAGGCTCCCGGCACCTCCTCTCAGAGGACCTGTGAAGGGACTCAGCTCAGCTGGCTGGGGACAGGAGCCCTGGACCATCCAGGAGATGAGGAGGGTCCCAGGCAGAAGGCTGGGCCTGCGAGGAGGCAGAGAGGCACGTAGGAGATATGCGGACCCTGTGGGCGCAGGGAGGGCGAAGCAGGCACAGGGCCTCCAGGGGCGCAGAGGAGGCCACACCCCACACGCAGGCGGGGCAGGTGTGCATGTCCCTGTGGGGGGGGCGTCCTGGTGTGCCTGAGGATAAAAACACACGCACATGCACACACACCAGAGGTGAGAGACAGAACTGTGAGCTTGCCTGCAGGGTCCTGGTGGCACTGAGCTGCTGCTGCCCTGTGGCAGCACCTCAGCAGGTCGGTGGAGTTGGCAAGTGCTTTCTGGGCTTTTCCTATAGAGCTGGACAGTGACCCCAACGGGAGGCTCCGGCCAATCATCCTTGCTCCGGGCCCTTGGAAAGGGCGGGCTGGACCTCAGCAGCCAGTAGCTCCTGTCCTGGCGCTGGTAGGAGGCCATGGCCACCTCAACTTCTGACCATTAGGGTTCCATTTGGAAGGCCAGAAAATGGCGTGTCAGATCCCAAAGGACCTCAGACAACATCTGTGGGGCTTCTTAGGCATAAGAAGTATGCAGATGCCCAGAGAGGGCAGTGGTATGCCTGAGGTCACATGGTGGTTTTGCAGCAGCTGGACCTCCACTCCAGCCTCTCTCCACAGCGCTCATGGTGGAAGCCAGGCAGGGCCTCATCTGCCCTTGGTCAACTTCCACCCAGGAGCCCCTGAGTCCACAACTAGGGAGACAGGCTGGGGACACTGGCTGGGACAGGAGAGTAGACCTTCAAAGGCCGGGTGTGCCCAGGTGGTCCCAGCAGCTTCTCAGGGGCTGCTGGGGTAAGCCCTGGGGCCTGTGTCCAGAGTTTGAGGCATCTGGCACCTGCCTGGCCTCAAATACCAAGGGGTGGCCTCATACCCACTGTGAGATCCTGGTCCCGGTCATTGCCAGCTGGCTCAAAGTGGTTGGGGAATTGACCCTACCCGCTCAGGTGCCCCCTGGAACACTGTGGGTGGGCAGTGTCTGCTCCTTCACCCTGGCCACCCTGCCCATCCAGAAAGGCCACTCCCCAAGCTCCCCGGCCACAGAGGGAGGAGGGCGCAGATCAGAGCTGGGAAGACGAGTTCCACCCCCACTGCCCTCCTGGGTGCTGACTCCAGCTGGCCTGGGTGCCCACACTTCCCACTCCAGCCCTCTTCATCTCCACTCCCAGGAGCACAGAGGAGCCTGGGTGTCTGCTTGTGGCTGGGGAAGGAAGCTCCCTCCTGTCCTCAGGGCCCTTGGCTTTATGAATTCAGCCGACCCTGTCTCACCTGCTCCCTGCACAGATGGGGAAACCGAGGTCTTGTCAGAATTCAGTCCAAGACAGAGTCATTAGCAGCAAAGCATGCCTTGTTCAGTCTCTCCCCCCAACACACATGCACACATGCACACGCGCGCACACACACAAACACGCACACACGCATGCACAAGCTCCCGGCTAAAACCTGAGCACGCCAACTCTCACCCACACTCAGGAAAAAAGTTTTCGTTTTCTTTTTTTTCATTTTCTTTCTTTCTTTCTTTTTTTTTTTTTCTTAAAAAGGACTTATCCAAATATCTGGATAATAAATCATTTGCGTTTCCTAAGAAACTGGGTTTTTCTTTTCCCTTGTGGTTTTGGTGTTTTCCTTCTTCTCTGAGCCTCACTAGTGTCTGAAGCTTTTTTTTTTACCTTCCTTTTCCTTTTCACTGTGGACAGGAGAAAGCAGTTCTGTGGAATTAATTGTACTCGACTCTTTGTGAGGGAAAGGGAGTGAAAGCTTTCCGGGCTCTGGGGGGAGAAACCAGCAGGTGGGGGCGAAGGTGAGAACAGAACTAGAACTAGGGGACCCAGAAGTCACAGGGCAAGTGCGGGAGAAGGGCTGGAGGGAGGGCCACCTCCTGTCCCTAACTGCTGCTGTCACACAGGGTACAAACCAGGAGACGGCATGAGATGAGGGGCTCTGGGCCTCCCAGCAACTGAGCACATGGATTCTCCGAGGCTGGCTGTGGTCTGGTCTTGGTCTGGGGCTCTGGTGGGGAGCAGGAGGAGGAGAGGAGCAACTCCAGCTGTAAGCACTGGACCTCCCCACCCTGCCTCCTGTCTGTTCCTGCCAGCCCGTGGCTCTGGGCGCTAGCAGTCCCCGTCAGTGGCCATGGCCACCAGCATCTCACTCTTGCCCATCTCCTCCAAGGCACTGGCCAGGCTGTTGAGGTCCCCATCATCCTGTTGCAGAGCTTCCCAGAGGTCCAGGATCACACCTGTGGGGCTCGCTTTGGTGGCAAAGTAATTCAGATACCTGGCAGAGGGAAGTGGGGGCATTGGGGCATGCTTAGCACCTCCCAGGAGCCTGCGGGTGAAAAGGCTGTGGGCTTGGGGCCCTGCAGTCCTGGGTGGCCCTGGGCATGTCAGTGTGCCTCGCTGAGCCTCTCAGCCCGTCTCTAACACAGGATCAGAGTGAGTCACCTCCCAACATTGCAGGACCATATCCAACCCGAGCAGACACTGGCACTGGGACTGTCCAAGCCCAGCCACCATGCTCTTCTCTTCCGCCCACCTCTGTTCCCTTCCGATTCGGCCCCACGAACTCCCCTGACAGCAGGAACAGAGCCCCAGCCAGCTCTGCAAGTCCCACTCATTTCCAGGAGGATGTCTTATTCATAGCATCTGCTCAAGGCAGGTCGATGACACATTTTTTCAATAAGTACACAGTCATCACTGCCATCCTAAGTGTTGAGCATCTGCAGTTCTGCAAAAGCTGTTACACTAAGGTACATCCGCTCAGCAAGCGTCTTGGTGCACCTGCTTGGTCCAGCCACTGTGGTGCTGATGGTGGCCACACCTAGCTGGTGTCCGGGCTGCGCCTGATTCTTAGCCCATCCCAGGAGATGAGCGGTGGCCACAGCCTGCCTCCTCACCGGCCAGTGCTCCGAGCATGGTGCTCCTCAAAGGAGACAGCGCAAATGGGAGGCCCAGGACTGGGAGCGCCTGCCTGACCTGGAGCATGAAGGGATGTGGCGTGGCTGACGGTTGGGACACTCACCGGTCCATGGACAGCTTCTGCGCCAACAGACGCCAGTCGTTGCCCCGCGAGTTGGGGGCGTCAAGGCTGTTGCATATCTTCTGGCGGATGGACACTGGGATCTTGAAGGCATAGGGGCCCAGCTGTGTGGTGACAGCGCTGCCAGGGGCAGAGCACAGGGCATCCAGGGAACTAGCAGGTGTCTGGAAGGACAGGGGAAGAGAGAGGGCCACACGACCAGTTGTCAGCTTCTCCAGCCTCCCTGCTGGGACTGCAGGCACACTGGGGCTTGCGTCGTGCCCATCTCCTCTGGGCCTCTCCAGCTGCCCAGGCAAGGGGCTCCTCTCTGAGGGCAAGGGCTACACTATGCAGCCTCATGGTCAGGAGGCCCCAGGAGCCTTGGCCATGGTCTAGACAGTCCATGCTAGCCTGCTGTTATTCACAGGGAAAATGCAGTCTAGAAAGGGGAAGTGACTTGGCCAGGATCACACGGCGGCAAGGGAGCAGCAGAGCTGAGTCCAGACCCAGGCTCGGTGCTTTTCTTGTTTTTGTTTTTGAGACAGGGTCTTTCTAAGCAGTGCAGGCTGGCCCTGAACTCACAGTGATCTTCCTGCCTCGGCCTCCTGAGTGCTGGGATTACAAGTGTGTGCCACCATGCCTGGCTTCAGTGCTTTTTATACTGCACCAAAAGAAGGATCCGGCTTTGTCCTTTTGGGTGACCTGGCTTTTTACAGCTCAGTCTGGACTTACAGGGCTTGAGAGCCATAGCTTGGAAACCCTGACCTGGGTTCAAATCCAGTCTTGCCAGTGGTGTGACCTGGTGCAGAGACCTTCCCTCCCTAACACCTACTGTGCCATCCTGCAGGTGGGCATCAGGACAACCATCCCCTGGTGTTCCGGAATAACATTTTACCACCCAGCACATGCCATGCACCACTCAGGAAATGATGGCTGTTGGCCCAGACTGACCAAGTCCCACCTGCGGCTGGAGCAATGTCTTTAAGGGGACAGAATTTCTGCCCAGATGAAGGGGGAACAAGGAGTCTGAGTGCTGCAGCCCCAGCACCATGGTGTCACAGGCCTCACCTCAGCCAGCGTGGTGTGCAGCTGGAATATCTGGCCTTCCCCCTCCACCTGCCGCACGCAGATCTTGCAGGTGAGCTCGGTGGAGGCCAGGCTGTGCCGCTCCAGGGAGAAGGTGCAGTGCAGGGCCTTCTGGCTGCCACTCCAAATGTGACAGAAAGGAATTTCCTGTGGGAGGGTGGTCAGGGCTGCAGGTGAGGCCAGCCTGGGGCGGGCAGGGGCCTTGGTGGGTGGTCAGGCCCTCGGTTCCACGAGGGTACTGAGAAAGGGGTGGGAGCAGGGGGAGCTCTGAAGATGAGAGTGTGTAGCCTGCGTGTGTCTGGGCTGGAGCACCTCAGGGACTCGATGGTGTCACACACTACAGGGTAGGACAGAAGGATGTGGCCACCAGAGACGAGTGTAGCCAGTCGGCCAGGCATGCACACCCAGATGGAGAGGCCTCTTTGAGGGCCATGGGCACAGGAGACACAGAGTGTGGCAGGGGCAGAAGGGAGAGGGTGGCTGCGGATGGCACAGAGCTCGGGGACGTGTCTGAGGATGGCCAGCAGAGGGAGACAGCGATGGCAACAGAGACAGCGGACAGGGATGCAGCTCAGCGCAGAGCCAGGGAGCTGGCCAGATGGGGGCAGCGGTCCCTCCGCTTCCCGGCTCAGCCCTCACCTGGTACTTGGCCAGCAGCTTGCTCCGCCAGTGAGCATGGGGGATGTCATGCAGGGACAGGCGCAGGTTGTGGTAGCTGTCCTTGAACAGCAGGGGCTTGGGCTCCTCCACCAGGTAGCCCCCCAGCGTCCGCTCCAGCTCCAGCACCTCCTGTGGACCGGCAGTGGAAAGAGGAGCCCGTCACACTTGGCTGGGCACCCTTTTCTGCTGCAAGTTGGGGCCGGGGGCAGGGGCCATCTGGATACAGAGCACAGGATCCACCTGACCCCTTCAGCAGGCACTTTAGATGAATGGATGTGTGGACAGATGAGTGGGTGAACAGGAAAGCGGATGAGTGAATGCAGAGACAGTCCACTCAGGAGTGGACTTACGGATGAATGTTTGGATAGAAGGACTGATGGGGTGCGTGAATGGACAGATGAATGGATAACTGGATGGACAGAAACACAGAAACATGGATATACAAATGGATGGGCATATGAACAGAAGGACACTTGAAAGGAAAGATAAATGGATGGATAGATGGTGGACAGATAAGTGTATGGATAGATGAACAGAAATATGGGTGGATGGATAAATGGATGTAGGCTGAAAAACAAAGGATGCCATCAGGCCAAAATGTGGCCTCGTCCCTCCTGAACTCCACGCCACTCCCTGGCCAAAGGTGGACATCAGCCAACACTGGCCCCCCAGTAGCAGGAGATCCAGGCCACAAGAGTGTTTCCCAGCAGCGTCCACCCCACTGTGGGCCTCCTGGAATTTCAGGCCAAGTGACCCCAGCAGGAGGCGCTCCTTCTCCCCCAGGGCCCTTTCACCCATGTTGCATCAGTTCACACCGTGGAGTCTGAGACAAGTCACATCGGCCTGGGAGACAAGGAGCTGGGAGGGACCAAGCCCAGGGTGGGAGGAGCAGGAGCTCTGCAAAGGACTGCAAGGCTTCATGGAGGGGTGGATGGAAGGACGGAACGTTGCGGCTGGTGGGTGCTACTTGTGTTACGGCTGGTGGCCACATGATGCTCAACACCAGTCCCCTCCCCTTCCCTCCTTTTCTGCCCCAATAACTCCTTGCCTGCCACGACCCCTCCCTCACTTAGGGGCATCACCGCCCATTCTTCTGCACCCAGCATAGCCTGGCTGCCAGCCCTGAGTGCTCCCCTTATCCATCCCACAGCCCTGGTCTGTCCATTCCACCCACGAAACAGTCCAGCCCCCTCTCCTGGCCAAAGTCACTGCCTAATGCCCGGACCCAAGCCCAGCCTCCCAGCCGGCCTCCCTGCTTCTTGTCCATACCCTGCAGCAGAGCCACAGAGGCTCTTTAAAAAGCACCTGTCCGCTAGCATCTTCTGGGTCTACCTCTTGCCACTGGACAGGTTCCAAGGCTCCTGGGAAGCTGATCCCTGCCTGCCTCCCAGGCCACCTCTTCTGCCCTCACGTGCTGACATGTCCCTATGTCCCCTGGGACTTTGCACACACCAAGCAGCACCTTGGCAGCAGCTGCTCTGTCTGCTGGGAATGCCCTTCCCTCTTCACTGCCCTGAGCTCCTGCTTGTCCCCTGGGGCTCACATCTACAGTCAGCCTTCTCAGACCACTCCTCTGGTGCTTCCTAAGCCCTCTGCAGACCTGACTGTCTCCCTCCTCAGGCCTGGAGCCTGGTGTGGCAGGAACCCTGGCCTCATCTCTACCCTGAGGGTCCCACACTGTTTGCACGTGGAGAGGACAGAGGGAGCCTGCAAGGTCCATGCACCTGGGCAGGGGAGGGAAGGCCGGAAGGGACCCTGCAGCTGCCCGGCTAGTGGTAGTGCAACTGCAGCGTGCCAGGCGTGGGCACCTACCTTCAAGGCCACGGGTGTGTCCTCCAGGCAGTAGACCTTGAGGCTGTACTCCAGCGATGTGCAGAGTGCGGGCGCGAAGATGGCCAGCTGGAGCCGCTTGAGGGCTGAGCGGGAGTAGGACTCGCCCATGAACACGTAAGTGCCCAGCTGGTCCAGCAGAACATGGCAGGACCTGGCCTCCAGCTGGCAGTAGCAGGGGGTGTTCAGGGTCTCCTCATCCAGGGTCACCACCTCCTGCGGGATGCAGGAGACAGTCAGCCTCCAGGCTGCGGCAGGAGGAAAAGGGGCTGGGTCTCACCTCCATGGCCCTGCTCCTCACCTCCCAGTGGCCCTGGTGAGCCTGGGTCTTGAGCTGGAAGATCCAGTCACCGGCACTGACTTCGGCGCAGTGCGGCATGGTGAGGATGACAGGGCGGCACAGCAGGAGGCCTGTGGGCCCACAGGTCACCGAGGGGCTCAATACTGTCTGGGTCCCTTCCGAAAGTGGGCTGGGGGCACAGCACAGCGGGGAGGAAGGCAGTGAGGGGTGACCCAAAGAACTCAGCAAGGACCCCCAACTCTGCCTCGGTCTGTCAGAGGGCAGAGGCCGAGGGGATGGATGAAGAGGGCAGAGAAGACGGATAAACCTTGAAGTTGTTCCCAGGGTTTTGCTTTGATGCCGTAACTTTCTCATGGCCAAACCTTTGGGTGCAGTTCCAAAGGTCCTGCACTTTTGGATCAGTCTTGCTAGACACTGCTAAACTGCGCTCCGGAGAGCTGATACCAATCTCTACTCCCAGCAGGCCAGAGAGGGCCGCGTTCCCCAGGCTTTTGGCAGCAAGAGGGAATCATCATTTGAAAAAAATAATCCTTTGAAATTCCTTAATCAAACAAAACAAAACAAAAACCTCCCAACATCTTCTGGCTGTTTTCTTAAAGACTACAAATTAGGTGGAATGTCTCCTCAGAAACTTCTGGTCATCGTGTGTGTGTGTGTGTGTGTGTTTGTGTGTGTGTGTGTGTCTGTGTAAGAGAAATAGTGTGTGAATCCCTTGTTCACATTTTGTATCTATGTTTATACTGAGGAGTTCAATTTTTCTTAGTTTATAAAAGCTTTTTACATTGCAAGGTTATTAGCTCTTCATGCTACTTGTAGCCAGTTTGTCAACTGCTGTTCAGCTGTATGGCTTAGGGTGTTGGTTTTGCACATTTTAAATGTGGACATGGTAGGACCAAGACCTTCCCCACAGGAACCCTAACCCGGGGACCAGGCTTAGTGGGGAGGGGACAGTGGAGAGCAGCTGGGCCAGGGCAGGGGCCTCTACTCACAGGCTGCTTTCGGCCTTGTTGATAAGCAGGTACATCTCGTAGAACTTGCCCTGGGGAATGGCTCCATTGGGCACCAGCAGGCTGACCCCTGAGGGGAGAGGGAGGTCAGCAGGCAGGGGCTGAAGGAAGTATGGGGTTAGTGTTTAGGGGAACGGGGATGGGAGGTTGGCACGGCTTGGGGCAGGGACAGATGACACCTGAGCTCTGGTGGTCTCCATCTGGGAGCAGAGAGAGCGGGTCCCAGGGCCAGCTCTATGCCTAGCTCAGGGCATGACTCCGGAACACTCCCAGCTGCTGGGCTCTCAAGGCAAGATGGCAGCTTTGCCCTTCCTGCCCTAGAACCTAGGACAGTGCTCTGTAAGACTGCAGGACCATGTGGGGCTACTCCCTCCCAGTGAACAGATAAGGAAACCAAGGCTTGGAGAGCGGCTGGCCCACAGCTCCCCTGCTCCAGAAGACACAGGCAGGCCCGGGCCTGAGCCTTTAATCAGACCTCTCCATCTTCTATCCCTTCCGGCCCTCCAGCCTTGTTCTCCCCATCTAAGCAAAGGGATGGGAAGCCCTGCCTTATGCTGGTGGGTGCTGGGGCTGCCAAGAGAGAACGTGCCGAGCCAGGGTGACAGGCAAGTGGCGCACCTGTGCCAGGGATGCTCAGCCTCCCACCCAGGCAACCAAAGGTGCCGCTGACACTGCTGCCAGGTTCTCGGGGCAGGCCCAGGAGCTGCTGGGACCCGAGGCTGGTGCTGCGCAGGTGCAGGAAGTGGCTGTCCCGGGAGAGATCACCAGGGTAAGTGCCAGGTGGCAGGACGCCCAGCAGGTCGGTCCCATCAGGCAGGCCAGGCCTGGGCCCAGTGGTGCTGGAGTTGTAGACCTTGATCTTGAGGCCAGGCAGGGGGTCCAGCAGGGGAGAGTTGGTCATAGGGATCTTGTCAGCCGAGTCCTGCAGGGCGTACACCGGCCCTCGGTAGATGCCAGCACTGGCCGTCAGGTCAGGAGGCATGGATGGGTGCAGCAGCTGTGGGTTGCCTGCAGAGGTAGAGTGATGGTCACATGCTGGCCAGTGCCCCTTTGCTCCCGCAGGGCCCTCCTGTCCCACCCAAAAGTCCAGCTGTGAAAGTTCCATGGCCACCCGCTGCAGCAAGCTGGGGGCAAACTCTGGGCAAACTCTGGCACAGCAAACAGCTGTGCCCTCCAGGGGCCCTCAACCAACCCACCATCCCAGGGCATCCTGGGGTCCTTACTGGGCCTCGTGGTCTTGAAGTTGACTGGATGGAAGCCGCCAGTGAGGGCAGCAGATGAGTCAGTGATGTCGGTGTCGAAGTCGCGGCAGTTGCGGCGATACACCACCACCCCCACCGCCATGAGGACTGCCACTACCACGAAGATGGCCACCACGAGGCCTGCATACAGCGCCACATCACCTGAGGCCTCCAGGACTGCAGGTCAGGAAGATACATGAGGCACAGGGCCGAGATGCCAGTGAAGGCTAGGGTCTTGGGGAGGGGCAGGGCTTGGGACAGACTGGCACTGCATGGGGGTCTGAGCCCTGCCACAACAGGCTGGTGACCTCGGGCAAGCCCAGGACCTCTTTGATCCAGTCTCCTCATTAGCAAAATGGCCTCAAACCCCTGCTCTGCTGCCCACTCACCCTCCCAGGGTAGCAATGAGGCAAAAGAACAAACAGGTCCACACCATGAATGAACTCACGGCTCCCTGCTCAGAGGTCTGGGGCCACACAATTTGTGCCACTGCAGCCGAGATTTAAACTATAGGATCTCACACCAGCCTGCAGCCATTTTCATAGGACCAAAGGTCCCGGCTCCCTGAAATCTTCCTAAGTAACCATTCTGACCTGTTCCCATCCTGTGCTCCGAGGGACAGAGGTGGAGATGGGGGTAGGGGTGGGATGAGATGCAGGCCATGGGGTGGCAGGCAGTGAGCAGGTAGCGAGAAGGATGGGGTTGGAAACCCGGAGGCTATGCTTCCCTCCCCACAGCAGGCTGCAGCTGGACATAACTACCCATGACCAAGCAAGAAGGTGGCAAGGTCGAAGAGGCAAGGTCAACAGAACTTTCTATGATGGCCGAACTATTCTCTATCTGTGCAATCCCATATGCAGCCTTTAAATACAAGTGGCTGGTACAACTGAAGAGCTGAATTTTTAAATTGATCTAGTGTAAATTAAGTTAAATATCAATTTTAAGTAGCCACATGTGGCTGAGGGCTACTGCACTGGTAGGCTCAGGCAGAGCCAAGATGGCGGCTGCCAAGAATGGCTGCTTCAGGAAGTACCCAACCATGCTTTCCAGCCCCGAGGGGCTCTCAGAGAGGTAGGCCTGCTTTCCCTGCCTGGTGTCCTCCAAGCCTTTAGGTCAGCCTGAACCCTCCAGAACACAGGACATGGCTGTCCACTCTGAACGTCAGTGTATTTCCTGTACCTGCCTGTTGCCTTCATTCTCGAGCTCCCCTCAGAGGAGCCCCTCAGGCCTGGGCTCCCACCTCTCCGAAGGCTCCTGGCCAAGCAGGGAAATGTCTCTCTCAGCTTTGCTCTGCATCTTAATGTCCTTGCTCACACTGGGGGCCACTTGCCTGGTGATTTATGCTGTCTAATCAGCCACCAGCCTGGTCCCCCAGTGAGCTGGGCTGAGGGCCTCATTGCTGATTTTATGATTTCAGAATTATTTGGAAATTGTGGTTTAATTACCATGGGCCAATCTGCCAAAGAGGCTTTATTGCCCTGATATTACTGCGACGGCAGCAGCCCCATGGGGCTAAGGACAAGGCCTCCCTCAGGAGCCGATGTAGGGCAGTGGCCTGCAGATGGCTCAGGAAGCAGGGCCCAGCTGCTGGGGTACAGGGGTGGGAGGATGTGGTGCTGCCCTGACCATGTCCCAGAGAGGAACGTTGAGGGCACAGGGTTAAAAGGACCAGCCTTGGCCACAAAACTATTTGGGTCCAAATCCTGCCTCTCTTACTTCCTGGCTGGGTCCTTGGGTGAGTTTGTTCTGAGACTCAGTTTCCCATCCTATAACAGGAGGGTCATGAGAGTCCTAGACCCTTTCTGTCAGCCAAAGCCTGTCTGTTCGTGATGGAGGGCGGAGATCCATAGAGCATCAAGTGCAGGGTTGGCACAGGGTTGGCAGTTGGCACTGTCAATTCTTCCTGTTCTGTACCCCACAACCAGGAAAAGCCAGCCAAGGAGAACCAGGGGACCCAGAGGGGAGACAGTCATGAAAGGGGACTTACGGTGACTTTTGGGGTCGCTTAGAGTTCTCTTATCTGTCGAGGGAAATAAAGGGAAAGACAATGAATGACACAGGTGCTAGGGGAAGGATGGCAGAGAAGGCGATGCGGACGTGATGCAGGTGAGATGATGGATGTGGGGTGGCAGAGGCCCTGAGAGCGGCCCCACAGCAGGCCAGGCTCTGAGGCCTGGGGCTGAGTCGGGGTGGTAGTGGGGTCCCTCACCTGGCTCCGGATGCCCCCTACCCAGGGCCCCGAGCTCCTGGGGACTCACTCTGCATGCACAGCCCATCAGTGCAGTTCCTGGAGTCGAGTAACGGCCCAATGCAGTCTCGGCCTCCATTCTGGGGCGGGGGCGCCATGCACTCACGGCTGCGCCACTGGATACACTCAGTGCTGCAGGCCGACCACTTGCTCCACTCCGTCCACGCCCCGTCCACTGTGGGCACGGTGCACATAGTTACAGAGTAACGCACTGACACACACACGTGTCCTGGGTGGGGAGAGGAAGCTGAGACACATGCATGCCATGCTGGGAAACCATGCTGTGCCCACACAGCCCCTTGCCAGCAAGCAGTCAGATGCACCCAGTGGACAAAGAGACACACAGGTCATCGGGACAGCCATAGGCCAGTGCATAATCGTAAGTGCAAAGATACAAGCCCAGGGTGAAGAACACCACACCATCACATCACACAGCCAAAAGGAGACAGCAGAGTCAGATGTACATGGAGATGGGGACTCACAGACCGGAAGAGGAAGACAGAGAGGGGAGACGGCGGTTAGGAGGATCAAGGTCCATGGCCAAGAGCTACACATAGGACACTGGACCCTGGGCCAGAAGAACCCAGGTTGGAGGGGCCAGAGGAGGAGCCCACCCAGTACCACAGCTCAGAGCCTCTGCCTCCATTTCCCCAGCAGCCAGGGCAGGCAGAGCAAGGGGTCAGAGGCGAGAGTGCCTAGCCAGCTTGGGTTGTCAGCTGTGGGCCCTGGGGGTGCTCCTGCCCTGCCCATGCTGGGAGAGGGTGCTGTCCTGCCTCAGCACCATCATGCAAGTGGGATGCTCGGGGAGGGGCTGGGTGTGCAGGCTACTGCCTGGCTGGGCTCCTCACCTGGACACACAGTGGTGCACGCCGTCTTCTGGAAGGCCTGGCCCTCGCAGAAGGCGCCTCCGTTGAGTGGGGTGGGGTTGGTGCAGGTCCGCGTGCGCTTCTGCCAGCCACGCCCACAGCGGTTAGAGCAGGGTGACCAATCTGTCCAGCTGGACCAGCCGCCATTCACTGTAGGGACAGCAGCCGTCAGCAGGTTGGCCTGGCCCTGGGACCTCTGGCCCCCAGCCCACACCCACCTGATGGCCCTCTGCTGAGACCTGACTTGCAGTGAAGCCCTCTCCTGGCTGCAGGTATTTGGACACCAGCATGCAGCCCTGCGCTGTCACCATCAGTGCAGAAAGGACATGAAGGTCACTGCCTCATCCTGGACCCACCCAGAGTGACGAGGTTCCAGAGAGGGCCAGCACTTGTCAGGGTGCTCTGGTGTGTGATGGGGACCTGGACTCAGGCTGGGGCCCTTTTTATAACATCCCATAGCCCCTGCAGCTGTGGCTCTGCCCTCCTCACCCCTGGGCCAGGGGAACAGCAGAGGACGGCACTCAGGACTGGGCAGCAGCCCCCGCTCCCCTGGGTGATGAGGACCTGACCTTCCTCTTCTCCTTTAGACACCCAAGGGGCCCCGAGAAGGGGGCAGTGCCCTGGCTGGGCACCCAGGAATGGCTCACTTGGCCACTTTTTGCTGTGTGACCTCAGTCAATTGACTTCTCACCCTGCTGGGGTCCTTTTGGCACCCTGGGCAGGGCGGGGTGGAGCAGATGTGTAGCCCCAGCCCCTCCCCCCACCCCCACCCCAGCACCCCACCGTAGACGATGACAGTGGCTGTGGTGCTCCGACGCTTGGCCACGATGTTCTTGGCCACACAGGTGTAGTTGGCGGTGTCTGACAGTCGGGCCTGGCGGACGATGAGGTTGTGGTCGATGGTGAGCAGGAAGTTGGTGTCCTGGGTGGGGTCGATGACATCCTCATTCTTGAGCCACTCCACCTGTGGGAGTGGATGGGGCGCTGCGGACTCAGGGTCTCCTCCCCTGTGGCAAGGGATGAGCCCACTGCAGAAAGGAGGACAGCTGAGGGGGGACAGAATGGCAGCTTACCACATCACAGTGGTGACACCCCAGGCAGGACCTCCACAGGGCCATACTGTGGCTGAGTGGGGGTGCTCACCACATAGGGCCCAATGTGCCAGCTGTGTGATGGGGACCCAATAGCATCTGCCCCCCAGGGCTGCAGGGAGGACACGGTTGGCTCAGGTAAGCACCAAGCATGCAGTAGTTGGCAGTTCCTGTCCTCACTGTCAAACCCAGGCTGGGGATTAGGAGCGTGGCTCCTGGGGTCAAATCCCAGCTTTTCGCTCACTAGCCGCTCTCCCTGGGCAACACCCTGCCACCCCCAGCGATGGTTTCCAGCTGCACAGGAGCGACATCATCTGCCCTGCCAGGCTGCCATGAAGACCAGTGTGTCTTGGCCCATCCTACATGACACACTGTTTCCAGAGGAGGCCTGGGCTGAGGGAAGGCTGAGCCATTAGGGCGAGGTTTTGGGGTGACACAAGGCTGATCCCCCATGGGAAGCCAGTTCTCCCAGCTCCGGGCCCCAGGGGCAAATGGACATGGCCCCCTGTCCCCGGCTCTAATTCCTGGACCACTGAGCAGGGGTATGAGGGGGAAGGGGAGTATGCTCGCTACTCGAGGAAGGATGGTGAGAGGGGATAGACGGGGCACTGCTGAGGGATTCAAAGGCTAAGGCAAGGAGTCGTCGGTCTATGGACTGGTGTGCACTTGGACATGCACATGAGACCCCTGGGCGTCCTGATGCTGGGCCTTGGGTTCTAGGCAGGGACAGGGAGTGTTGGGGGCAGGACCTGGGGCCCTGCCGGCATCTGGTCTGAGCTGAGCCTGTAGAGGTGGCCAACCCTTCTCATCCCAAGCTTCGCTCTCCCTGTCTGTGACTAGGGGGGGGGCTCTGGGAGGCTGTGGCATCATGGCTGGTGGTGAGTACCAGGCCAGCTGGCCTCCACCTTGCCTGGTGTTCCCCACACCCTGCTCACCTCAGCCACTGGTATTCCCTCTGGCGGGCGACACTGCAGGAGGAGCTCGTGGTCCAGGGGCACTTCCTTGCCCAGGGGCTCCTGGTCAAAGTTCTTGCGCAGGTCTGGGAGAAAGAAGTAAGAGGGTCAAGAGGAGCAATCAGGTAGGGGCAGAATAAAGACCTTCAGTGCCCGCTGTGGCCACAGGGGGACAGTGAACACCGAGGAGCTGTTCTGGGACACCGGGCCTTCACCTGGGCAGGTTCTGTTCTGTGTAGCTAGGGGAACAGGGTTCCCTCCCTGACTCTGGGATCTTTCACTCACAGTGGCCCAGTGTGCAAGGAGGCTGCAAGCTTCCTTGTATGGGTGAAAACGGCCTTTAGAAATCTGATACAGGAACCCGTCTAAGCTGCACCAGGGTCCGAAGTGGGCATCTTTGGCCAGGCATGTGGAAGGCTCTAAAGGTGTGGAAATCCCTCTTGGGCATCCATGGAGAAGGCCGGGATGGGGGTTGGGGCGGGGTGTCAGGGAGACATACAGGCGATGCGGACGTAGGCCCGGCGACTCTTGGTGGTGCCCGCAGAGCTCCAGGCCACGCACTGGCACCAGTAGTCCTCCAGCCCGAAGAGCTCCTCCACCTGCTGCCGGGACACCTGGATCTGCACATCTCGCACCCGCAGGCCTGGGGGAGGACAGCACTGTCGGGGAGGGGGCCGGGCACACACCACACCCGGCCCTCCTTCCAATTCAGATCACAGCCAAAGCCCTCCAGGCCCCGCAGCTCCACCCCACAGGGCGCCTTCCAGGTGGTCACAGAGCCCTGCCCGGACTCCCTTCCTTCACTCTGTGCCTGATGCACTCCCAGTCACCCTCAGTGTCTGGCTAGGCCTCACTTCCGGAAGGAAGCTCCCAACATGCCACTCCCTCCGGCTCTCAGGACATGGCCAGCACTGCCACTGCACAGTGACTGTACCCATGACAGGCACCAGTACCACTGTTTGTATTTACTTTTGTGGTTTTTTTGAGGCAGGGTCTCACTATACAATTCAGGCTGGCCCTGAACCCATGGCAATCCTCCTGCCTCAGGCTCCCACATTCTGGGATTATCGGCGCACACCCCTTGATTAGTTATCTGTATGATCTGGATGTGCTCTGTGCTGACTGTCCTGCCCAGGCTGTGGCTCAGGGCCTGGTGCAGAAAGAGACTGGATGTGGTATGGCTCCTTCACTGGACCACTGGGTCTCCCGGCCCAGGCAGGGGTCACCTTTCTGGCTTGGGAAAGGAGTGGACCCATGTGGAGCTCTTCCCGAAGTTTGGAGGAAGACCAGGCCTCCTCTTCCAGGGAGCCTCCCTGACTGCTCAGCCTTACAATTCCCAAGGCTGCGTCCTTTGTCACGGTGCGTCCTGTCTCATCCTCTCATTGCACACAGGTTGTCCAGCGCCTCAAGAGCAGGACTGTGCACACTGTGCTTCTGTAACCTGGCCCAGGTTAGAGGACTGGCCCCACCCTCACTGGCCTCCAGTAAGTCACTTGTCCCCTCTGAGCCTCAGTTCCCTCACCGAAGTAAAACACACAGGGTAAATGCCAAGTCACTCGTGGTGAGTACTGTGCCACGGCACCCAGCCCAGGCTGGGTAGTAAGTACTTGCCTCCAGCAAATAATTTGGCTCTCATCTCGTCTTTTTTTTTGTTTAGAGAACTGAGGCCAGAGAGGGCAGGTGGCAGGCCTAGAGTCCCCCAGCAAGCTGCCAGCATAGTGGGACCAGTTCACTGGTGTCTCCCCCCAGCTTAGAGCTCTGTCCTGGCAGCCAAAGGCTCATGCACCAAGGGCTTTGGTGTTTGGAGGTGGCAGGATCACGGGGTGCTGAGCCCTCCATGGATGAATTCACAAGTTGCTCACTGAGTGGGTGGGGCCCAGCAGCGGGAAGCAGCTTATTGGGGTGTGACTTTGAAAGTGGATTTGAGCTGACATGGTGGCACACAACTGTAACCTCAGCACTCTGGGAGGCAGAGGCAGGAGGATTGCAAATTTGAGTCCAGTCTAGGCTACTCAGAAACTCGGTGAGACCCTGTCTCAAAATAAAATCAGGCTGCAGATGTAGCCCAGTGTGAAGGCCCTGGGTTCGAACCCTAGTCTGGCACCAAAGGGGAGGAGCTGCCCAGGGGGTTTTGCCAGGAGGGTCCCTCTCACCGGCTTCCACCTGGGCAGGAGCAGCAGTGCTCGAGAGCAGGAGGGAGAGAAGCCACCGGCCCAAGAGCTGGACACCTTGCCCACGGCCACCTGCCAGAGAGGCAGAAGATGAGGATGGGGCTCTGGGGCCTCCCAAGCATGATGGCAGGGGCTGAGTGGCTGTCCCTCCCATCCTGACACTGCTGTCTTCCTCTGCTTTCAGGGCCGAGCACCAGGACAGGGGCGCTCATGGCTGCCGAGTCTGGCACGCCAGCCACTGTCCAGCTCGGGCCGCTATGGGGACAGCAGTGCCCATCCTTCCACCTGGCAGGCCCAGTGCGCCTGTGGAGCAGGAACCATGTCACTGACAACCAGGAAGCATCATGGTGGTGGGGGCGGGCGGCAGGCACACAGTCCCCTTGCTTTGCCTGGGCCCCCAAGCTGACATCTGATCCCGGTGGGCTAAGGGAAGGGGCAAGGACTGGCTGTGAGAGAAGACAGAGAGAGAGGCCACAAGAAGCCCAGAAAGAGGCAGCCTCCATGCTGCTCCATCCTCACTGGGACGGACCTGCGGCTCAGGGAGGCTGAGTGACCTCCCCAAAGTCACACAGCCAGGGAGCGAGAGCATCTGGATGGGGAGTTAGGCTTCCTTTTAGATTTTGGGTAACAGTGGGACTACAAATCTATTTAAAAAATTATTTTAAAATTGTGGTAAAATGTATATAACTTGCTATTTTAACAATTTTTAAATACCCAGTTCAATGGCTTTAAGTACATTCTGGAGTGGTTTTGTCTGAATGGATCCAAAATTTGGGCTTTTTGTGGCAAGAGAAATTGAAAGAGAGAAGAAAGGGAGAAAGAGATATAGGAAGAGATAGAGAGAGAGAGAGGAGAGAGAAAAAGAACAAAAGTGGGGAGGCAGAGAGAGAGAGAGAGAGAGAGACAGACAGACAGACAGACAGAAAGATCTGTGTTGTTGTCTGAGACAGGGACTCACTTTGTAGCCCAGGCTGGCCCTGAACTTGAGGCCATCTTCCTGCTTCCCTTATAGATGTCGCCACCACACACAATTTAAGACAAACATAAAGTGAGAGACACACAGAGGCCACTGGGATGAGAAGGGACGGCAAGCCAAAGAGAGCAAAATAAGAGCTGAAACGGAGAATGCCCGTGTGGCTCCTCCCGTGCCCAGCGTGCCCACCGAAGGCCTGGCTGCACCCCATCTTGAACAAAGACCTACTTAGTATTATGGGGTCAAGCATCCCAAAACCAAATCGGAAACACTTCGCAAATCAAAATTGCCTGAGTGCTGACACGACACTCGGAAAGTTTTGGAGCATTTTGAATTTGGGGTTTTTGGATTAAGGATACTTAACCGGTAAAGTCTATTCAAACCCCAGATCCAGAAAACTCTGAAATCTGAAAGACTTCTGGTCCCAAGCATATGAGTAAGTGATGTCCAACCTGTATTAACCTTTTTTGGGGTACCTAACCTCCTAACTTCCCATCCCTCCTTTCTTTTCTCCTTCTGCAGTGCAGGAATTGAACCCAGGGCCTTTGCACTGAGCCACATCCTCAGCCCTTTTTGTTTTATACTTTGCGACAGGGTCTCATTAAGTCACTAAGTTGCCCAGGCTGGGCCCGAACTCATGATCCTCCTGCCCCAGGTTCCCCAAGTGCTGGGATTAGAGGCATGCACCATCACATTTGGCTAACGATTTATTTCTAGAGGAACGGTATCATGGTTGTGAATGGAAAACAGCATCACTCTCCACAGAGAAGGCCTGTAAAAGTAAGGACGGTAATGAACTCTGCTTTGGTGGAGCAAGCGTGGGTGTGGGGCAGAGGCCTGCTCCCCTTTGCTAAACTGGGGATTTGTAGCCATGGGAGGGCTGAAGAATCTGAGTTCCCCACTGGAACTTGCTCCCTGCTCCAATCAAAAGGACAGAAAGAAAATGGCAAAGGGAACAAGCACTCAGCAAGGGACTCGGTGCTGTTGAAGGCAGTGGCCATGGTCACCGAGGGCCTGGCTGAGCCTGCAGATGCTCTGAGGAATCTGGAGCCTGGAGCCAGGGTGCCCGGTGCAGGAGGACTCACCCGTGGCCTCATCCCGGCCTTCCTGCGTGACATGGTCGCTCTGGCCCACCCACTCTCCATTGCACTTGAAATAGATCTGTGTGGCGGGGGAGGCACGGCAGTGCAGCTCCACAGGCCGGTTCTTCACGATGTAGGCATCCTGGGGTTCCTGCAGGAAGTGGGGCAATGGCTCCGCAGGCGCCGAGGGGAAGGAGTCAGGGAGCACCTCGCTGGCTGTGTCAGCACCTGGGGAAGACAGAGCACCCATGAAGCGTGGTGGGGAGGCCCCAGGCATCCCTGACCCTCCCTGGTGCCTGCTTTGGAGATGGAGCTGCCGAGGCCCTGCTCGGTGGCTATGGGCAAGATAGAGGCCTCAGTTTCCCCATCCTGTCCTGCCTTTAGGAGACTGGGCTTCAGAGCCTGTCCCAGCACTGTGATGCCGTGTTTTTTTTGTTTTTTTAAAAACAGAGTCTCACTATATGGTCCAGGCTGGCCTTGAACTATTATGTAGTCCAGCTGGTCTGGAACTCCCAGTGAATCTCCTGCTTCAGCCTCCAGAGTGCTGGGGTTACAAACATGCACCACCACGCCTGGCAATGCTGTGTGATTCTACCTCCCTACAGCAGGAGAGTCCAGGGAGGCCAGGTCTCAGGACGAGGTCATCCCTGGGACTTCCTTCCCATGTTCCCTGGTCCTGCCAGGCCTGCCTCAGGCCCATCTCCCATGGAGATGCCACAGTATGTGACAGGCTGGAAGCAGGGCTGAGGCTGGCACTCAAACCAGGCCAGCTCTGGCCCAAAGCCACTGCTGCCCTTTGCAGCCCAGCCAGCCAGGCTGATGATGTGGAGAGACAGCCAGAGCCCCGGGGCGGAGAGTGGCTGGGGGTAGCGGCACCAGGCCTGGCCTCCCTGGCATTCGGTCCCCTGCAGGCCGCCCCCTTGAGGAAGCCAGAGCACCGTGGAGGCAGGACTGAGGGTCACCACCCAGAGCTGGGCTCCTGATCTGACCCACCCAGCCCATAGCCTCTTCCCAGCATGGCCGTCTCCTCCCCCAGAGGGGTACATGGGGATGCCTGTGTCGCTCAACGGAGAGGGAGGTGAGGCAAACAGGAAGGGAGGGGGCAGCCCCTGCTGGCACCGAGTGGGAGGAAACCAGGCCAGGCCGGCCATCGGCTCACGACTCACTGTGGAAAATTGGCTTTCAGTGCCAGATGCAGACAATGAGGTGCTGGGGTCGAGCCGCAGGGGGCTTGTCTTTCTCCACCCACTGCTCCCGAGGAAACAGAGTACTGGGCTGTGGGTTGGGCACGTCTCCTGGTCCCTGCCAGTCAGGTGCTGCCTCAGCACGGGGCCCATTCGGATGGGGGCCCAGGAGACCTACATGGGGACAACTCATGGCTCTGGCAAGCCCCCTCCAGGCCAAGGAGCCAAGGACACCCGTGTCTCCAAGACCAGAAAAACACAACATGGCCGGCTGTGGTTTCTTTGTGGACGATGAGACCCTGCCAGGACTGGGTGGCTTTGGGGGTGATGCATGATGTCTGTCACTGGCTACAGGCTCTGGGCAGTGTGTGTGAGACACAGATGGACAGAGAGACCCACCAACAGGGGGAGGGAAGGGAAAGCCAGCCGGGTGGAGTGAGAAGTAGCGTGTCTGCATGTTCCGTGAGCATCGCACGAATGCCTAGGAGGGGACCTGGCATACAGCAGGTACATGGTGCTGCATGAAAAGAGCGAGTGCTTACTAAGTATCAGGTGCTGTGGCTTTGGTCCTTTAGGTATTTAATTTTCCCAACAACTTGGTAAGGTCTGTTCTGTTAGTCTCCATTTTATAGATGGGGAAATTGAGGTTCAGAGAGGTTAAGCCACTTTCCCAAGCTCACACAGCTAGCTAGAGACAGACCAAACCAAGGTTTGAACCCAAGAAACAGACATTGGTATTTGGCAGGCGGCCCAAGACTCCTCAGCCGATTGCTGTAATGTTGTGGGCGTTCCTACAGCGGAGAAACCTAGTAGCATCCTGACGCTGGCCAGGACTCTACAGTTTATGGCCTCTCATGAAAGGGCCAGCAAGACATTGACTGTTGTTTTCACTTCAAAGCTGAGGACAGTGAAGACCACACAAGTGGCGCCAGTGACTTGCCCAAGGCCACCTGGTAACTGGGCAGCGACTAGAATAACACCGAGGCACACAGTGACCCCTCTTAGCCCTGGGACTGGTCACCACGCCCACCCTGGGATGGTCACAGAGGCCTCCCTGACAGGTGCACAGCAGGGCACCAGCTAGGCCCTGCCCACCTGTGTAGGTCCTGAGCAGGGAGAGCAGGGCTGAAGCTCCACATTCTAACACCCTGGCCTCACCAGCCCCTCGCATGCTTGGGCAGCCCATCCAGGAAACGGGGACCGCCTTCCTCCGGGAACATGTCACACAGGCTGGCTCCTACCTTCTCTCCACCCCACCCCACGGCACTGCACTTCGGGCTGTGTTTACGACTTTGTTTTATAAGCTTAATGCGACTCATTTATAAAGCGTGCAGTCTGGGAGGATAGAGGAGTGCAGACATTAGGCATCCATTAGTGTGGTGGCCCCGTCCACCCCACCCCACCCTACTGGCTGCTCCACCGCTGGAGCCTGTGTCCCTGGCCTGCAAGGGACATGGGCCCATGTCCCCTTCGGGGCCACCAGGCCAGCATGAGGCAGCCAACCTTGGAGTCACATCTGTTGGTTCCCTGCTTCCCTGGTGTTGTTATAGCTTTCTCCAAGATTCCATCTTTACAGCGGAGAACAAAATCCCAGAGAAGGACTTCCTGGTGGAGACCAGGCCTCTGCCAGGCTGGACCTGGACTTCCTGCTGGCAGGGAAATTTCCCACAGTGAGTTTTTTTCCTACCAATAGAATTCCTTTGGGCCTAAGTGGCAAAGATGCAATTCCCTTTAAAGCCGCATACATGGATGGGCCAGATATGCAAGAGGACGCTTCCCTGAAGATGTAGCTACAAGAGGGTGAATAACAGGCAAAGGCAGCTTCTGAAGGCTGGAGCCCTGGGTTTGCATTCCGGGGCACTGACACTGTGGGGTGGCCTTCCCCTCTGTGCGGAGGGCCCGTCTATACAAGGGAGGGATGGCCAAGCCACTCTCCCAAGCCCTACTCTGGTCCTGACGCTTTGATAATCTCAGATTCCCTCCCCTATGAGGCATCTGTCCATGTGTGAAAATGTCCTGATGCATCCACTTTTTCTTCATAGAGCCATTTTGCCTAAGGAAGGGTCATCTTTCTCACCATGGCTAGTCCTGGCTCAAACTCCTGGCACACTCTGTGGTCCTAAGGCAGGGGATCAATGGGTCCCGAGAAAGGAGGAAGAGGAAGAAGAAGCATTTGCTGTTGGGTTCTCCCAGTCCTACCCCTGCCACCCATTCCAGGCCTCAGGTCAAAATGACCAGCAGCCCACTGGTTGGGACTTCCTGTGGGAGCAATGCAAAACGCCCCTTCTAACTTACCCATCTACTTGGATGAGTCTCTGTGGAGGTTACTTAAAGGGCCAGCCCTTCCCACATACCCTGTCACCTTCTCTTCCAACTTTAACTCACATACCTTCAGAGGTGGGGCACTCAACACTGCCTTTCTTACTCAGGCTCTCCTTGGGACAGATCCAACAGTTAGAAAGCATTTCCTTACTTGGAGCAGGAGGGTGCTAGCCGAGGCCCCGGCCACTGCCATAATCCCCACCTTTGAGGTCATTCCAAAAGTGCACTTCCTCTTCCCTATGACAGACTCTTGGTCTTGGAAGCTGTAGCCCGGCCGCCCTGGCCTTCTGGCCTTTCTTTTATATACTGTCTATGAGACACAGTTTGGCAGCCCTTGTCCCCATCCTGGCTTCCTTGGGGACAAATCCCATTTTGCTCAGTCGCCTGACACTTGCTGCTTCTGGGAAGAACCTCTGAATCAGTCAAAGGGACATGCCACACCCTGCCTGTCTCCATGGTGTCCAGGTCAGGGTACCTGTCTGGGAAGAGGCTGGTCTGGCAGGACAGCAGGACTGTGCTTGTTTACAAGCTTCTTCCCAGGGCTGGGTAGGAGCTTTGCCCGCTGAGAGGTGCCAGAGCCAGGCCACTAGAGCACGTGGGTGGCAAAGGAACAGCTATGGGATGAATATAATAAAGCTGTATTCCCCTGAGCATCCAAGAGGAGGAAGCAGCCCAAACATGCTTAAAGGGGAGTCTACTATTGTTTCTTGGGGGAAGCCAGAGGAGTTCTGCTCCCCTTTCGGTGAGCTTCACCTTGGGGCCCAAGCTGGCTGCGTGTGCATAAAGCAGGCTAGCCAGGGAGCACAGAGCTGGTTTAAATCCTCACTCTGCACCAGGAGACCTCGGGTAGTTTGTTTACTGCCCAGGGCCTCAGTTTCCCCATCTATACAGCAAAGGATAGCAGTTCCTGCCCTGTCAACTGAAAAAGCAGATGTAAATGTGCTTTCCTGGCTGGGTGGTGTGTGTGCCAGGCAGACAGAGAGGGTGGGTAGAGGGAGGGAGAGAGATTTCCTCTAGCTGGGCTCTGTGAGGATCCTGGGAACCTCTCACTGGCAGGTTCTTTCACCTACTGTCCCCTGAGCCCCTACAGGCCAGAAGCATAGAAAATTGATGCTAACAGGAGGCCTGGAACCCTGCATTCTCCAAGCTCCGAGAAGGGAAGTGATGACTTAAACATCACACAGCAAATTAACAGCCCAGCCAGACCAGAGCCCAGTTTCTGGTTCAGGGTTTGGGTAAATGCTTACGCTCTTATTTCTCATGCCTGGGATGGAAACTTAGCACCAGACAGTCCAGCTGGGCCGACCTCTGTTCAGCCCTGCTGCCCGAGAAAGGGACCTCAGTGCCAGGCTACAGTGGTTTGGCAGGGAGGGCCTTGACACTCCCACCGCTGGGCTTTGTCCCCAGGCCTTGGACAAGCCCCCCATCTGTAGCTGAGCAGGGCCATGTGGCTCCAGGGCTGGCTGGTGCAGGACTGCGAGAGGAGAGGGGGTCGGGGGGAGGTGCGGACAGAGATGCCCCACACTGCGCACATTTATCATCAGCAATCACAGCCTTTCTCTAGCCCCTGGACACTGGCTAATTCTCCCCAGACTTGACCTCCCACTGCATGGAAAATCTCTTCCATTCACTATGCGGCTGCTGGGCTCAGTGGAGAGTCGGAGAGCTGGGGGAGAGGAGCTAATTTTTTATTATGTTTTAAGAACACACAGTCCCACGCTGATGGACTCCTCCCTACTCACAAAACCCTTCCTCCATCTGGCCCTGGCTCCTTGCGGCTGTGGGTAGCGGGCTGGGGCCCCCCTCAGAGGCGGTTACAATGGCCGTTCCTGATGACAAATGAGGGCTGGTGAGCTGGGGGGACACCGAGTAATTCCTGACAAAGGAGGCCCCTACCTAGCATAGTCCTTTCCCACACCCTCCACAGACCATTGGTGCCATGACGTCACTTCCTGTGCTGGCCACAGGAAGCAGCTGAGCCAAGGTGGCCAGCTGAAGCAGGAGTCTGCATCTTGAGGGAGGGTCCAGGAGCTCCTGTGAAGTCTCTCCTCTCCAAAGACTGAGGGACACACAAAGTTATAGCTGGGAGGCTGGGGACAAGGCCCCAGTGATGAGCTGGAGAGTCCACACTGCTTACCGTAGGGAGGGACACAGCAGTCACTGGGTCACTAGGCCATCCAAGTTCATAGCGGGACGAAGGGAGACTGTCCTTCATACCCTGCCTCCCTCCTGGCTCAGGCCCTCCCTCCATAGCCTTTCTCTGGCTGCTGAGCTCCCTCAGGCTGGGCCTGGGGCCCACTAGGACTGACAGGGTCACTGTTCTAGGAGGCCTAGTCCCTGAGGATGGGCTTTTCTGATGCCTGTTTCCTCCAGTTCAAGGAGCTTGAAGCCCTTTCATCTATTTCATTCTACATAATGACTACATTCTCTGTATGCACTAAAAACCTGGGTGCCTTCCTGGGATGACATGTTTTCCATGCAACAAGCCTCCATACCTCTTCCATTTTATCTACATGGAAACTGAAGCTCAGAGAAGTCAAAGGATGCGTGCAAGGTCACAGATATCAAGAAACCCACACCTCTTGCCATTAGGCTCTAAGGGCACTGAGGGAATAGCAGGGGCAGCTGTCCCTCTGTCCTCTAACCCTAACCCTTTCTCTTGGGCCTCATCCTTCAAGCACAGGCTTGTTTGGGTCACCCTAGCCAGAGATGCACGCCAGCCCAAGACCAAGCCCTACTTAGACACACACACTCTCATGCCAGAAGCGCCCCTGCAACACCCAAGGTCACATCCACAACCATCTCCCCTGGACACCTTGAAAGTCCAGCCAAGGTGTTTAGGGGGTGTTGGAATGCAACTTCAGACTCTACCACACACCCAGTTTGGGGGTCCAATCTGGGGAGTTCCCCTGTGCCCCCTTCCTTCACTCCACAGCTAGGCCAGCACCTGGGCGCTGCTGGATAGACTCCATGCATGCTTCAGGCCTCAGGATGCACATCATGGCCTCCCTGTGGTCTCCAGGCCTGCAGCTTCTGCCCTTGCCCTTCCTCACGATGCTCTGGATGTTTCCTTTTGCCCCCTAAACTCTCCTCTCCTCCTGGGGACTGAAGTGATCTTGTAAGATCTAAACCATTGCCTTTGGATGGCTGACACCCTCCAGCGGCTTTCCTCTGTACCTAGAAGACAGTCCTAGTCCCCACCAAAGCCTAAACCTCAACGCCCACTCAGCATTCCTGTGCCCTGAGCCATCCAGGCCCGCTTCCCATCCCGGGGACATGTCTTGCTTATCCCCGCCTTGCTGGTCTCTTCTTTTGGAATGTCCTCCACCCCCATGTTTTCGTGGCTGACTGTCACTGTGACCTCAAATGCCACGTCCCTGTGGCCTTCCCTGACCTTCCTAGGCCAACTCCAAATTGTCCTATTATTTCCTCGAAGCGCCCACCTCCCCAGGCCTGCCCACTTCCCGTCCGTGTCCCTGGCAGGCAAGTCCCTGAAGGCCTGGGAACTTCTCCAGCTGTGCTGCTCAGCACCTCCAGAGAGCCTTGGGGTGGCAGAAGCAGGCAGAGGAGGTGGCTGACCTGGGCCATGGGAGCCCTTTGGAGACCCTATCCTGCAGGACACTGCCAACTGACCAAGTCTTGGAGATCACCTGGGATGGAGACTGGCAAGGGGACTTCCATTTTTAAAATCCTTCTTATGCTTCTAGTGAAAACACTTTTTTTAATCTTTCCTGATTACAAAGCTAACACTATCGAATTTAAAAATTTATTAAAAGATAAAGACAAAAAAATAAAATCACTCTATCCCACCACAGCTGAATTACCCCTGGGAGTCGATGCTCCCTGCCCGTTTAGGTGTACACCTTTTGGTACGAAGCTTGAGGTGTGACTGTATGCAGCTCTGTAGCCTATTTGCCTTTCAAGCCTGTTAACTTAGGCCTTTCAGACAGAAAGCACCGTGTACCCGGAATCACTTTCCAGGTTTTGCTCTTGCCCTGGTGCCCCTGTGCGTCTGGAGCCTGCATTCTCTCAATAAACTCATGTGCGTGCACGGACATACACAGGCAGCTACACACATCAGGTGGGTATAGGCTGGCAGGGCCACCGGCTAGTCCTGGCATGGTGATGGTCAACCAGCTTGGCAATGACATTGCCTTGGCTCTGTGGGATTGGGCGTTGGCAGAAAGATACCCAGTGTCCTGTCCCTTTCTCTAGTAGGTTCCTGGGCTGAGGTGGACAGGACAGTGGGAAGTCCAGGTCAGGCCTGCTCTTGAGCACCTGGGGCATGAATTTCACCTGCTTTGCTCGGCACCGGACTCTATGACTATTGCAAATGGAGGCAACTTCCAAACACATCACCAAATGGAAAAACTGCTGTGATCCCCTGCCTGTTGCTGTCAGCACTGTCACCAGACCCTGTGCTGCAGGGTCCTCAGACCTGAGACTGACCCCTGGGCTTCCAGATGGGGACTGAGGCCAGATGGGCACAGTGACATCCAAGGGCAAACCGCCCATCTGTGTCTGCAGGGCCCCAGCTATCTGAACTTTGGGTGAGGATACAGAGAGTCACAGCAGGAAAGGAAAAGGTATCTGGACCCTGGCTTGGCGAATCTGTGAAATGGGGCAGTAAGGAGGAGGAGTGGGGTGAGATGGAGGAGGTGGAGTTGGGAGCCATGGGGAGAGGGAGAAAGAAAGAGCCCTGAGAGTGCCTGGCAGTGGTGCATGAGTGGGAGAGCCTTTGGCTAGGGAGGGGTCTCTCCTTAGACTTTTCCAATCTTAGAATCCGTATGGATTCGGTCTCCAGCGGCAAGGAAGGAGGGCTGGGCGCCATTTCTGGTCTCTTTCACGGCCAGGCCTGCAAATAAGGTTCTGGGGGCCCCAGGGAGGGCAGGCTTTGTAGACTCAGGCTCGAAGGAGCCCTGAGACCAGAGGGGAGAAGTAACTTGCCTCAGAGGTCACGCAGGAGGTTGTAGGCAAAGCTAGGACTGAAATGTGGGCATCCTGCCACCGTGCTCAATGTGCTTGCCCTAACCCTCTCTCATCCCAATGGTGGGGAAGCCTCTGGCGCTGAACAGGGATGATCAGCTAAGTTGTTGGCTGGGGAAGATTCAGAGATAGGTGGTACTAGCCAAGGGGAAGGCCTGTGTGGCTGCTCATGTGCATCAGGTGAGATGGTGGGCAGGGACTCACCTCATTCACTCACTCACTCACTCACTCACTCACTCATTCATTCACCAGATGTTTCCTGAATGGCCCCTCTTGACATGCCTGTGAGGGGACCTGGAGCAATGACCAAGCTTCAGTCCCACCAATGGGAAGGAAGGTTCAAGGTTAAGAATCCTAACTCTCACACCAGTGCTTGGTCTGCCCCCAGCCTAGCCCCACAGTCAGGGTATGGTCCCTCTGCCCACTCCATCCCTGTAGAAATCCACCATAAGCTTTGTCCTAATTAGCGCCCTCCTCCTCTGGGAAGCAGGTGTCCAGCACTGTAGGGATTCTTCATTCTCCAGCTCCTACCACCCCACGCACTTCTCAGCCTGAAACTCGGTGGTGCTGTCAATTGACTCAGGATGCAACCTTGGGGAAGCAAGCTGGTCACCGTAGGCTTCAACTTCCCCTTCCAAGAAATGGGACCACTTTTACTAGCTTTGCCTCTCAGGGCTGTTTGGCACATCAAGGTCAGAAGTGTGAAAATATTTTGGCAGCTGAGTGGCCCCGTGCACACAGTGGCTTTGATTTGTGCTTCTCACAGTGAGAAATGAGGGGCATGACTTCCAGGACTGTCCTCTGGGTTCGAGGTGTCGGCCAGGTGTCCTGCTCTTATCCCGCCTCTGTCTCCCAGCACTGCCCAGCCCACTCCATGATGACACGGAGCTGCAAAAGGCTGATGCAAGCTGGAAGGAGGGAATGAAACAGATTCGAGTGGGGTGGATGGCGCTCCATCGCCCGCCCCGAGGGACACGCGTGCCTGCTCCCGCCTGCTTGTTTGCACCTGCTGATGTAATCAGCTGGCCTGCTTGGCTCAGGGCTGGGTCTGCTCATTTGGTCCTCTAACCGAGCAGCCAGCAGGAAGGTGCATGGGGAGGACCTGTCACAGCCACCTACACTGTGAGGGAGGGGTGGCCAGACCCAGCGGGCAGGGCAGAGGGACAGAGGGGCAAAGAGCTGGGACGGCACATGAAGTTACCCAAAGGGTATGTGCTGGGGGGGGGGTCCCTCCTCTGAGCCTGGTTCCCCTCCCACCTGCAGGGCTCTTGTTTTACAGGCCCTTGATTTGCCAGTTCCCTTCTAGAGATTTCTTTGGAGGAAAAAGGAAATAAGAGAGTGGGGGAAAAGGAAGGATAGAAGAGTGGAGCTGTGGAAGGGAAACACTGCAACATTCCTGGGTCAGGCACCAGCTCACGGGGTGACTCTGGGCCTGCTGCCTTATCTCGTGGGGCCTTGGTTTGCTTATCTAGAGAATGGGCACGATGTCACTGTGTCACATGTGGGGGCTGGAGGTGGGAAAGCGTGGCATGATGCTAAGGCATGGACAGCTGGGAGTAGGGGGTTGCGGTGCTCACCTGATGCACCCAGGGGCTCCCAAAAGCTGGGTAGACCCTTTCTAAGCAATGTTGGACAAGGGATTCAGAGCCAAGAGCTGTGCTTTCTGCCCGCCTGGCCCCAAGAGCCCCCCTTGGGGAGGAAGCCTTGGAAGAGGAGTGCACGGGATCCCTGAAGGCCTCCACGGAGCCATCAAAAACATGCAGGAAGGGCCAGGATACAGCTCAGAGCACTTGTCCAGCAAACTTGAGGCCCACAAAAATCAATCAATCAATCACACAGATGGACAGGAAGTGAGCAAAGACCCATCCTGGGGGATTGCAAGGCCACCTGTATGTATCTGAGGACCCTGACCTCTGAGCTCAGGGTCTGGGGACAACTGCACCTCCAGACCACAGTTCCCACAGTCCGTCTCCTTGGGGGCAACTTTGTGTCACCCCTGAGAACGAGCAGAATAGAAGACTTGGTTTACGCATCTCCTACTTGCTTTTAGGCTCCTGTCGGACAGCACCAGGTCAGAGGGAGGACATGTCCACCTCAGCTGTCCGCCCCTTGTAGCCTGGGCGAGGGCCACCTTTACTAAGTGCTCCCCAGCTCTGTCAGGTTGTCCGGAAGGGTGAGCTTCACTCTACCTGGGATTACTTGGCTTCCCATTCCCAGGCCTCAGAGTTCCCCTTCCTGGCCTCCTCAGTCCTGGTAAGGGATACAGGTAACCAATATCGGCCACTGTTCATGGGACTAACCAGTCCCCAGGTCCTGCACCGGTCCTTGGCAGTCACTATCAGTCTTCCCATAACCACTGCGGTAGGTACTCTTTTTTTTTTTTGGTACTGGGGATCGAACTCAGGACCTTGTGCTTGCAAGGCAGGTGCAGTGGCACTGAGCTAAATCCCCAGCCCCCAGATAGGTACTCTTATATACACAGTTTGCAGGTGAGGAAACCGAGGCACAGGGAGGTTAAGTGAGTTGCCCAGGGTCACGAGGAGGGTTGTCAGCATTTGAGCCTGGGTCTCTCTGACTCCAAGCCAGTGCTCTTTAACCCCATGTGGCAGTCCTTGAAAGGCAGCCTGCTCACGTCACCTGGAGAGACTGCTAAGAGCCTGGTGCCTACCCAGGTGCCGATGCAGTGTTGTGAGTGAGGCTCATGGAGGTGCACTTCTGACTGGTTCCTAACCTGTCCACTGTGCTACTCTCTTGCCTCCCTAAAGAAGTCTCCAACACTCGGTGCACCCCACACATTTCATACCATTGGCTCCTTTCCTTTAGCACTCGTGTGATTCAGCTGCAGACTCTTCCACAGGAAGGAAAGGGATGGCATGGTGGCATAGTGCTGGGCTGTGCCACCTTAGCCTGAGAACATGATGGCTATCGCCTACATTTTTGCACATTACATATCCTCTCTGGGTCCCCATGTTCTCATCTGCACAATGGGTGTCACACTGTATGTAGTTATTTCTGTTGAGGAATAAGCACGTAAAACACATAAACCACTCAGAGCAGCAACTGGCAGGTCAAAGGGGATCGTGCATAATTATTATCACCATCGTTATTATCTACAGCATCTAGAGTATCTCACTGAATCATTTCCACAACTTTGTGAGGTAGGTATCAGTAGCCACCCTGACTGCTTAAAGTCACACAGCAACTGGGTGTACAACCCCAGTGGCAGAAAGTGCCATTAGCAACGAATGATGCCCACTCTGGCTGCTCCTTCTACAAGGGATGGAGAGTTATTTTCTTACTTATATTTCCTGCAATTCCTTCTAGCTCACATCCCTCCTCAGCGTTGTGCTTTTAGCTCAGGGCACACTCAGTGTCACTGGTGAAAGAAGAATGTCTCAAATGAGGCAGTAGGAGGCTGTGTCAGCCACCAACGCTTGGTGACCTTGGGCAGTCAGACTCTCGCCCTCCTTGTTTGTCCCTCTGTCCCCTGGTCCCTTCTTGGGCAACCTGGAAGCTCAAGGGCAGCTCAGCTTCGGGTGACCAGCTCCCAGGAGAGGGGCCAGTCATTTGTTTTTCCTGAGAGCCCCTGCCCCCAAGTCCCCAGGGATCCTAAGTTCAAAACAATAGAGGCTTCAGGTTGCCCTTGATGTAAAGGTCTGGTGGGTGGCTAATTTTAGCTGAGAAACACTTGGCGTTTTCCCAGCCGCTGTCACTGTGCTGCATTCTGCACTGGACAAATGGCCTTGGTTTTCCTCCCTGATTGTTCTCCGCTGGGGGCTGGGGGCTGACTCCAGCTCAGGACAATTCCCTTTGTGTCTGTTTCCGGGTGACTCTTAATAACTCAGAGAAAAGGACCGGACAGGCTGGAGTTCTCAGCCCCAGCCCTCCAGCACCCCACCGCTGCCCTGGCTTTACACAGTCGGGGGAGTCCCCAAAAGTGGCACCTGCTGTCACAGGACTTGCTGGTTTCCGCCAATGCTCAGGGTTGGGGCAGAGCAAGAGGGCTGTGGCCAGAAGGCACCTTCCTTTGGATGCATGTGGAAGCTGAGGCCCAGAGAGAGTATGACCGGACTCTAAGCCTACAGATTCTCAGCCCAGTGCCCTCTGCATGATGATGTGCAGGTGAAATCCTGCTGTTTCTATCTGAACGCAACACCTCAGAGTGTAACCTGCCCAGATGCAGGCCTCCCATAGGGACACCTGGATGGCTGCCTTCCCCCCCCACTTGCCTTTATCTGGTGAAACCCTGCTTTTCTGCATCAGGTCTCACCTTAAAGGTCACCACCTCTGAGAGCCCTGCCCTGACTGGAGCCTCCCAAGTCACATGTACATCTATGTATTTCCTTGTTTAATGCCCTGGTCCCCACCAGGCTCTGGGGGCCCAGAGGACAGATGCTCAGAGACAATCACACCACCCTTAACCACCTGTCTGGACACCACACAACCTAACTAGGCACCTGCTGTGCCAACTGAGGCCCAGGGAGTGAATAGGGCAGCAGAGACCCTTAAGGTTGGGGACAGTGGCCATTTGCCATCCAATGTGGACTTCTTCAGCTCTCCACCAACAAGAGGGCACTACTGTGCCCTCTACCTGCACACCAGCACTGGCTGGGGGATCTTCCAGTGCTGTATTCAGCACCAGCCTGGCACTTCCTGAGTGCTTAACAAATGTTTCTTCTTTTTTTTTTTTTTGGTACCGAGGATCAAACTCAGGACCTTGTGCTTGAGAGGTAGGCGCTGAACAAATGCTTCTCGCATGAGCAGATGACCCTCCTGGGTCCTTTGGGTCCTCTGTTCCCTGAGGCATTCCATCTATGCCCCTCCCCTCCCACAGAAGCAAGAGGAATGAGGCGCCTTGGGGAGGCACCTGGGGCTCATGGCGCCTCCCCCCACTCTGCCCCCATTCACCCAGCCAGCTCAGGGTCCCCCCTGGGCTCCACAGGCCTACTCTGTGGCCTGCCCTGCAACCGCTTGAGCCGGGACCCAGCATGCTATAATTAGAGTCCTCCTTCCAGGCTCTGGTAATGAGGGGTGTCGGGTGCCAGCCGTAATTACAGCCTGGTTAAAACGAACAGGAGCCGCCTCCAAGCCAAATTACAAAGTCTGCAGCCGGACTCCCTCCTGCCCGCTCCCTTTTTATGGGGCTGGTTAAAGGGAGGCACCAGGAGATGATGGAGAAGCCAGCCCAGGCTGGGGCTGCGGTCTTGGGAGAGTTGGGAGCTGACGGTTTGGGCCTGTGCTGGTTTGAAACTATCTTCCCACCTCACCCCGCCCCACCCTCCTCAAAATTCCCATCAAAGCGAGGTCAGAATGGGCAAAGGCGCCAACTGAGGGTCCTCATCTTACCCTTTCTATCAGAGCTCCTGGCGAGGGGCTGAGTGTTCTATGCCAGGTCTGGGTCACGGGCTTTACATAGTTGTATTTAAGGGGCGCAATGACCCTATGAGAAACCGTCACTCCTATTTACCAACCGAGGTTCCATGCTTAAATAACTTGTCCTGGATCACACAGCCAGCAAGGGGCAAATCCAGGGCTCTGACCAGGCCCACACTGAGGAGGATTCTAGGGCAGAAGTACACTCTACTTGGTACCTTTTGCTGAATGGGCCCCGGGCAGGACACAGGCTCAGTTAACCCTGAGAGTGATGTAGTTTACAAGTTGATACTGGAGAGGCCTGGTGGAGTCCTTCTCTCTCTTTTAGAGATGAAGAACTTGGGCTGGGGTAAAGAGTTCAGAGGTAGAGCAATGATCCAGCATATGCGAGGCCCTGGGTTCAATCCCCAGCACCGGGGAAAGGAGAGGAGATGGGAGGGGAGGGGGAGGGAGGAGAAGAGGAGTTGAGGATTGAATTTTTACTGGCATCTCAGGGTCCATGGAAGCAAAACTGCCAGCCATATGGAAGCCTTTTCCACCCTAGCCTGGGCCTTGCTGGCCTTAGAATCTCAGAATGATAGACTGCGGAAGTGTCACAGAGGAAATCAAGTCTCGGGGCAGATGCATGGCTGCCTGCCCATCTCAGGCTGTGGCAGGCATCACTAATCAATGGTGGCACAACTGGAAGGGCCTCAGATTCCTCAGCACAGAACTATATTCAGTCACAACATTTAAGTGATGAGGAAGAGATTATACCATCCCTGATCTGATTGGTCCCTATTCACTCTACCCAAGGGGAAAACAGGGTTTAGAGAGCTGGGGTAACTTGCCTCAATAGCTGAGTACTCTTATTCTTTGGGTTCTGCCAATATGCCTCCTTTAACTCCTTCCATCAGGGCTTTCTGAGTGGGAGAAACTTGGAGAATTGAGCCCAGGCCCTGGTTCTGGCTCAGTGGCTGCTCTGACCCGGACTAGGCGGCAGCTTTCACAAGGGCTGCAAGGAACCAGGCTTGCTCACCAGTGGAGGTGCCCCAGTGCAGCAGTGGGGACCCTGAATGGTGTCCCACTGCCTGCTCACCTGCCCACCTGCCTTTCCTTGGGCCTCTTGGCTGGGCCTCCTCCCAGCCTGAAAACCCGGCCCCAGCTGCCTACTGCCCACTTGCCACAACTGGCCTGTGGTGACTCAATCCCAGTGATACCTCCTCCTCCTCCCACCTTCTGTCCCGGGCTCTCATGAACCTCTTCAATAGCGCCTTTGATCCTGGTTCTCAGGGCCTTTTAACAAGCATGGTCCATTCATTGACTTCAACAGGGGTGTGGGAAACAGCTGCTCCTGGAGGGCAGGGGTGAGGACAGGGTGGACACTGCCTGATGTCCCCAGCCTCACCTGCATGGCCAAAGGCCCTGAGCCCAGAGGCCTTGCAGGGAAGGCAGAATGGCCCTGAGACTTCGGGGAGGTGCCTGCCTTACCCACAGTGCTGGGCCAGGACCCAAGGGCATTTCAGAAGGGCACTTTAATTAGGAAACAGGGAAGCCAGCCAGTGGGACTATGGGCCATGCCCGGTGCCATCAGAGGCCTCTGTACTCCCAGGCCCAGCCTGGCCCTCTCACCTCCACCCACTGCCACCTCCTCCCTGGGGCTCAGGGAGGGGCCCTCAGCACCTCTGCTGCCTCACCCAGCAGGACGCCCTGGCAAGGAGCAAGGAGCACTCAAGTGTGAGTTCTCCAGCTTGGCTCTAGGTCACAGGTGTGGAAATGGGGCGTTGGACATGGCCAGCAGGAGCTGTGAAGCCACCCTCGGGGTAGAGCAGGGGGAGCATTAGCCAGCCCTGTGCTGGGCTACAGAAAGGAATGCTGTGTGTCTCTACCTCCCTCCACGAGAAGGGAGAGTGACAAAAGTCCTTCCTGCCTGGCACTTGGGTTGTTTGTGTCCCAGAGGATCCAGCTCAACCCAAATTGAGCTGTTCCAGGTGTTGCCCCCGGAAGACGATGTGTTCCTAATCCGGAGGGTCCCAGGCTGCTGCTCCCAAACGTCAGGAGTGAGCCAGGCCCTGAGCTGGATGAGGCCCTGTGTGCCACCCTCCTCACTGTGTGTCTGCATCCAGTCACAGATCTCTGTCCTCATTTTCTCCTCTATAGAATGAGGTGATCCACATGAGCCTCCCAGGCATGTTGTTAAGGTAAAGAGAGTCACAGTGTGAGAGTAACCAGCACAGAGTCTGACAGGATGCTCGTGCTGAAGCTGGGTTAGGTTCAAGTCCCCCCATAGACTACCACCCTGCTGTGTGCCCAATGGCCAGCTGAGTCACCTCTGAGTCTGTTTCCCAACCTTTGCATGGTGGAACAGTGTATTCTTCTTTTGGATGCAAAAGAGCTTTTGCAAACTGTAAAGGGCTGTCTAGGTCTAAGATTAGTCATTGCCATGTTCCCAATGAACTAATACACTTCACCTCCTTCCACGCTGCCCATTTCTGCCCCAGCTCACCCGGTGGGACTTGGTGACAGGGGGCTCACATGGGCTCACTGTGAGGCTCAGCTTCCTCCTGGACAGGGACGTGACTGGACCTCCTTGACAGAAGAGAGGAAAGGCTTTACATGCTAGATGCTCTGCTAGGTGGGAAGCAGCCCCAAGAGAAAAGGCCATGTTGGGATGGGGACTTTGGTGATTGGGGTTGGGGAGAGCTGGCTAGGCAAAGCCATGCTTGGTTCCTTTTGCTCTTTCTCTGAAAGAGCTCCAGAAGGGTGACCAGCTGTGTGACTCTGCACAAGGCCTTTCCCCTCTTGGGACCTCCTTCCTGAGGAAGGATGCTGTCCAGGTACACGGCTTGTCCTGCTGTCCTGTGGCAACTGGCCCCCACCCACAGCTCTTGACGAGGCCAGGCTGGCTGGAAGGGCGGCAGGACTGGGTTTGGTGGGGCCAGGGTAGCCTCTGCACCCTCATTAGCAAGAATAGATGAGGCCACCAGGCCTTTACTCCAGGCTCCCCGATCTGCAAGTCTTCTCCTCCTACCTTGGCTTGGTGAGCAAGGGGACAGGGACAAGCATGAGGCAGTGCAGATTTCTGCAGCCTAGGCGGAGAGGAGGGAGCCCTTCCTCTACCTGGGGCTGAAGACACTCGTGTCCCATCCAGCATCAAGAGCTGAGGGGATTTTAGGCAGGTGATTTTGCCTTAGCTTCTTCACCTGTAAACTGGGACTAAGTCCTCAGCCTGGAGAACAACAGGGAGGGATCTGTGCAATCTTGTGTGGGATCCTTAGGCTGCCAGTGCAAGGAAAACTCTCAACCACAGTTCCCAGGAGAGCACTGTTTTCCTGGAATAAACAGCCCAAGCGTTGGCCTCTGTCTTCTCATCTAGGAAGCGGGTGTCAGAGCATTGCCTACCCATGAGACCACAGTCCTGGAACCTAGGCATGGCAGGCACTCTAATGTTTATGGGTGCCACTGAGGCCAGGTCACCTGGCAGAGTTCCCCACACACCTGGCCATGGCCTGCCCAGTTCCAGGGAGGGGACAGAAGCCTCCTCCCTGCCTTGCAACAGGCTTGGTTGTTTCCTGGCTCCTGGTTGTCAGGCCCAGATGGCTGCTGGGCCCCCCGCCAGGGGCAACACTTTCCAAACCCACACGGCTCCTCTGAGGAGCACCTGTGTGAGGAGGAGGGAGCTCACTGCCCAGCTGGGGATGCCTTCCTGCCAGGGGCTAGGAAGGAAGCTGGGGAGGTGGCCCTGCTTCTGCCCATTTTCCAGCGGGGCTCCCCACGGAGCCACTAGCCGCTTACATGCCTGGTCTGGGGCCTGCAGGGTGGGGAATGAAAGAGGGACCAGGGCCTTGAGACGAGCACAATTGTCCCATTGAACAAGGTGGGGAAACTGAGGCTCAGGAGAGGAATATGGCGCTGAGCTGTGGAGGAGCTGGAGTTGGATCCAGGGTGCCTTTCTTCCCACCTTGAGGTCAGCATACTGGCTGGAGGATGCCGGTGGGAGGGAACGAGGTGAGATCCGGGTGCTGGTGATGACCCTCAGTGTTTGGTGTGGCCTCAGGAAAGACCTGCTGTGAACAGGCCACTGTCAGCTGTGGTCCCAGGGCCCCTCAAACTGCCATGGTCGGATGCTCTGCACAGGGCTGTGGGGCTGTCCACGTCCTCCTCTGTAACCCCTGGATCCCCATGGCATCCCCACTCCATGTCCCCTGCTTGTTCTCCTTTCTTTTCTTTGCCCTCTCCACGCTCTTCTTCCCTGCCTCACTCCATGGCATGCTGGCTGGAGGGTTCCTGTAACACCCCAGGGAGGTAGGGAGGTGAACTCTTGTCTCAGCTCCGAACTGACACGCTGTGTGACCTTGGACAAGTCCCTGACCCTCTCTGGGCCCCTGCTTTCCCATCTGTCCTTGAGGGGTTAGGTAAGAAACTTGGATGTCCTATAAATAACAAAACCCCCACACCAAAAATACAGGCTGAGCCGCTGCTAGGCATCTGGGACTCTGAGCTCCTGAATCACCTCTCAGCTCCCTACTGGGGCCCTGAAGAAGCTGGTCCAGGGATGGGCCACTAGGCAGTGCCACCCTCCACAGCCCAAGTCCCCGCCTGGGCTCCATCTGTTCTCTTGGAGTCTCTGCTCCGTCTCTGGCCTCTGCCCAAGTTCCCTCTGCTCCCCATCCCACTTGCCTGGAGGCGACAGTGGCCGCCCATCACTGGGCAGCTCCTGGCAGAGTTACTTCCCTCCGTGGGAGCGTCCGTTAGCAGTAAGTACATGGGGCCAGGCAGGAGCTAGGGACCGGGAGGCATAAATTACAAGGCTCCCCCACCCCAGCCCACTGCTGATGGCCTGAAAGCCAGGCCCTCCCTGGAGGAGTGGGCTGGACTGTAAGTGTCAGCATAAGGGGAGGTGTACTAGGGTGTGGCGGGCACACAGCCTGTGTTCTGGACACCTGAGTGTGACATGGTGACCATGGCATCCAGTTCCCTGCACAGTGTCATCTGGTCATCCAGAAGTGGCCATGATCGGGGACTTGGCATGTCATCGAGACTCAGAGCCTCAGTGTCCTTATCTGTAAAATGGGACGATCAATACCAAGTTCACAGGATTCATAAGAGGATCACCTGAGACTCCACCTTTACCCCCACACACAAAAATGCCCAGAGCAGGGTCTGCCAGAGAGCAGGTCCCAGGCAATCATGGTTGCCCTCCCTGAAGGAGCTCTGAGCAGGCAGGGGCAGTCTGGTCACCTGTGTTTAGAGTCACATCTTTTACCCATACTTTCCCCAAGCAGCTGGACAGCAGTAACGCTTTTGTTTGGGTATCCAAGCTGCCAGGGGCGAAAGAAATCTCGGCAGAGCTTCTGGAAATGAGACCCACTGTTTGGGGCAAGCCAGAATTCAGCCCGGGCTGGCGGAGCACAGGAGCTTTTGGCTTCCTCTGTGAACAAAGTTTGGTTGAGAAAATTAAATGAGATCACAGGGGTGATATTAAAAGAGCAAATTACTTTAAAGGGCTTCCGCTCTCTCCAGATCTGGCTGCAGATGGATGGTGCTAATTATGAACGAGGAGTGGCCGGCTTGGGAGGCAGGTCCCCGAGGGCCCTAATGTTTCTAAGTTAGGGACTGTGGAAGTCAGAACCTCTAGTTCCTCTTGACTCCCATTCACGCTCCCTTCCCATATAATGAGTGGGACTCGCACAAGCGTGGAAGCCTGTGCTGTCTGGGAAATGCTTTTTACTACCACCCGGGCCTGTGCACACCAACTGGGATTTCTGAGAGTGACAATTCTGGCTGGCATTTGCACCATCTCCACAGAGCAATGTGATAACACATATAAAGCAGGGCATGGCTTTAACCTAGACTTCCTTTTCTGGGAAACTCTGGGGACCTCACTCAAGCCCTGAGCATGAGGATGTTCACTGTGGTGTTGTTTACCAGGGTGAAATATCCAACAGTGGGCGAACCGGTTGAGTAAAGTCCACCCACAATGTGGATTATTCTCAGGCACTAATGGTGCCAATTATGAAGTCTATGAAGTCTGTAGAAGAAAGGGGCATGGATCAGTGTTCAATGGAGACCAGAGCATGCAATGAAATGTAAGTTTATGATGGTACCATAAAATGAAGCCAGGCATGCACTGGACAGGAAACACACCAAGATGCAAGTAGTGGTCAGGCCTAGAGGGATGATGGGCGATTATTTTTCAGGCCTTTGTTTCCCATCATTTGGGGAAATATGGCAATATTATCTGGACTGTATAAACAAACAAACTAACCAACCAACCATTTCTTGGACCTGGTGCTGTTTCAAGAGCCCCAGGGGTTCTGGCAAGTGACCCGCAGACTGCTGTCCTGGAACATGGCAGAATCCAGCTTACCGAGTGCATTGGAGCTCAGGCTGGAGCTTGTGGGGCCGAGGGGCTGTCCACTCTGCTCTGTGCACCTGTCACCACAGGAAGGCCCCTCTGGGGATGCCTCATTGTTCTCTGGCCAGGAGGAAGGTGGGGGGCAGGGAAAATGGCTGGCTCCAAAGCCAGGAAATAAATCTTCTTCCCCAACCCAGTGTTTCCATTCAGGTCAGCTTATTGATGGGGACCCAGGGGGCCTGGGGACAGAGAGTTGCCTTCCCAAGACTCGTGAGAAAACCTCCCCGCGCCAGGCCCATGCTGTTTCAGAGACTCTGGGGGCCCATCCCAGAGGCTTCCTCTGGCTGTTTCCTGGCATTGTCAGCCTCATACTGCTCCAGCAGCAGGACACTAGGCGCCCACGGTCCCAGGGCCACCTCCTTATAGTCCTCCCCGATTGCTGCGATTGGTTGGGGCCCAGGCCTTGCTGCTGGGGATGGATAAGATGATCGCCACGGGCCTTTTGGGGAGCTAATAGTTTGTGAAGGGAGGAGACCTCTCCGGTCAGCTTCACTAGGATGCACGTTTCCCCTCATGCCAGGTGTAGGAAGCCATGGGCATTTACATTAATTGGCATAGCCACCTGCTATAGTGAAAAGAGCACGGAACCGGAAGTCAGATCTTGGAGTCTACTCCCAACAATACTACTAGGTTGAGTGACCCTGAGTAAAGTTCTGTCTTCTCCAGGCAACGGTTCCCCTGTCTGCTGATCTGGGTGGGAAATGGATGGAGCTGAAGTGACATGGTGGCAGGAAGAGATACTCTTGGAGCTGAGAAGGGTCCCTGAGACTTCCTTCCCCCTGCCCAGTGAGCCCCACCATGGGCAGGCGCAACCTGAATGTGTGCTTCCTGGAGACATCCATGGATCCATGAGCCAGCCTTTCTGTCCTCCTGGAACCTGTCCCCCGTCCATGGGTAGGGTGCACATCTCTAGTCCCGAGGCTATGGGGTCCCCAGGGGGAGAGATGCTCATGCCCCTGCCCAGCTTTCCTTTCCCTCCTTTCCTTGGCAGCCCTGGGGAAGCCAGTAGCTCTGACATGCTGGAAATGCTCTCAGCCAGGTGCTAGGGAGCCTGGCAAGGCCCCAGGGAGCAGGAAGCAAGGTCCCGGGTTGTCCTGGGAATGAGTGGACTCAGGCACCAGCACGCACCGCCCCCCATCATCACTGCAGCCTGGTCCGACAGTGATAGAGAACAATGACAGCAGACTGCCACACTGCCACCTGCCACCCTGCAAACCTGCTCACTGGCTACAGGTATTTCCCAGGCAATGGATGAGGAAGAGATGGAAAGAAAACCTCATCCCTGGGAGCTCTGCTCTTGCTGCTCCTTGCATCAGGGTCTCTTGGGCATGGTGCCGGAGGAAGGGTAGGATACCAAAACTCTGGGTGCGACTGATTAAGGTGACAGGGGTAAGGCACTCTGATATCAGGCTGCAGTGCCCTTTGTGGGACCCTGGAGCTGGAGTCTGCAGTGAGCGAGTATGAGGAGCAAAGAGCACAGGCTTAGGGTCCCCAGCTGCTGAGGGTAGGTGGGGGGATGGGCTTGGGGTCTGGGCTGCACGGGAGCAAAGAGCTAAACAAAGCCTCAGGGCTCCAGGACCAGGGTGCTGCCTTCTTTCCTCCTGCCCCTGTGTTCCCCAGGGAGCCCCCTCCTCCCCCCAGCTTCCTTGTCCTGTCCTTCCTGACTGCAGGCTGGGCATCAGGTCCTGGCTGTCTCTGCGCCTCCTCAGTCACTTGCTTCCACCTCTGGAATGAGCTTCATGGCCACCAGTGGCTGTATCTCGCCATAGTCCATGGTGCCAGTTGCATGACGGGGTCTGGCTTTGGACACAGCACTGCACCTCTCCAGGACTGCTTCCTTCATGCCATGATGGGAGAAATGATGCCTAACCCAAAGGGTGGACTGAGGTTAAATGCGGCAATAGGTCCTACAAGCCCAGGACAGTGCCCAGCCTGTAATAAAAGCGAAGAAACCGCTAGTGGTGGTCATTATTGGCCTCCTCTCTGAAACTCAGTTTCCTCTTTTGTACCATGCATTATTGGATTCAACTTCACAGTGCAATTGTGAGAAAGAACTGAGTGATCTGGATAAGAGAAGCGGGCAGTGGGATCGAGGGTATGGGGCTGATGCTGGGCCACTCTGTCAGTCTGGTACAGAGCCACCAAAAGGAGCCACCCTCCATGGCGTGCTTCTCTATCATGGTGTCTGCTGCCAGGCCCAAAGGGTCCCATTTGACAGATGACCACCCGAGGCCCAGAGAGGGCAACAGATCCACCCAGAGTCACACAGGGAGCGAGCAACTCAGAAGGGGATGGATGTGGAAAGATAAATCTCAAGATTCAGACACCACCGAAGAGAGTGTTAACTGCTCCCCACTCCCTTTTTAAAGCACAGACATTTGGACAAATACTGTAATATAAAGAATACTTACTTTTACCTGGATTTAAAGTCACTTTTTTGTTGGGGAGGTGGGTGAAGGGAGGTACTACATAGCACATTTACTTCACGAAACTGTCAACCTGGCCCACTTAAAAGATGCAAAATCATAGAGAAGTATGGTCCATTTGAGAGGCAATGAAATAGAGGCTGGAAATATATACACCAGTCGGTGGATTGCAACAACAAAAAATCCTGATGGAAAATAAATGTCATGCCCAATTCTTCTCACCTGGGCTCTGCAGGCTGTGCTGTGTGGCTCTCCCAGGACAGGAGTCATCTCTTGGTTCATTCTTTCACCTACCCAACACTGGCTGTGTGGCTGAGGTTCAGGCAGGGACAGAGCTCAAGATCTTTGTAAGGACCATACATACTCTACAGTTTTAATCACTGTGTCTGCAGGTGTGTGTGAAACACCTTGAGATGTTTAAAGCACTTGCCGTGTTCAAAAGCAAGCTTATTATCGTGGAGGCCACCTTCCTGACACAATGGTTCTCATTTCCCATTGTGGGACAAATGGAAAATTGCTCTTGTACACAGGGAGGTAAACGGCTCTGTGGCCTGTAAGTCTCAAGTCCAGAGGAGTGCCCAGGAGAAAATCCAATTCGCCTTTAAATGCCAGGTACAGAGTGTTTCTATTGTATTTTTTTTTTGTACCAACCACCTCCCCTATGAAAAGATAAAAGGCAAAAGTTTAAAAACTGCATGAAGACTTATGAATACTATAGCTGTAAGGACAGGAACGAGACAGATGTATCAACTGTCTGCCTGGCTGGGCTTCCTTGGTCTCACAGTCCAGCTAAAGAGGATGAGATTGACAGAGAAGGCCAAGTTTGTATGTGTATGTGTGTGTGCGCATATATGTACGCAAGGGCTTTATATGTTTCAGTGACAGTATGAGGTACAATAGACCCCTTATCCATGATTTTGTTTTTCATGCTTTCAGTTATCCATGTTGACTACAGTCCAAAGATATTAAATGGAAAATATCAGAACTAAATAATTCACAAGTTTTTAATTGTATGTCCTTCCAAGCAGTGTGATGAACACTTGCACCATCCTGTCTGAAATATGAATCATTCCATATCCAGTGTATCCACACTGTATATGCTACCCTACTGTTGGCCACTTAGTATCCGTCTCAGTTACTATATGAATTGCCATGGCATCACAATGCTGTGTTCAAGTAACTCTTAGCCTATGTAGTAATGGCCCTGAAATGCGGAAGTGCTGATACTCACAATTGGATATGCTAAAGAGAAGCTGATAAGTGCATGCTTTAAGTTAAAAGATGGAAGTTCTCAATAAGGAATGAAACAAAAATCATATGCTAAGATTATCAAAATCTCTAAGTAAGTCATTGTTAATGTCAACTTACTGTGCTTACTTTATAAATTAAACTTTATCAAGGCATGTACGTACAGGAAAAAACCCCAAACTATATAGGCTTCAGTACTGTTCACAGTTTTGGGCTCCCACTGAGGGTGTTGGACGAGAACCTCCTGGGTAAGGGGAGGCTACTGCATACAGGCACAAGTGAACGTATGTTGGAGAAACCTCTGCCTTCCTTGCTTTGATTCCCCCTGTAGAGATCCTCTGGCAGGAGCTAGGATTCTATAAGCATTCAAGCAAGAAGTGGGGTAACTTCTGACAGATTACCCCTTTTCTGTGTCCTCCTTGCATAAGAACAATAGCCCAGTACAACTTCTGCCATGGCCGAGTCCATGACAGACATCATTAATTGACTGGAACACTCTGAGAGCCCAGTGGAAATCTCAGGATCAGCACAGCTCCTGGAAGGCATTACTGTTTGTTCAGAGTTGCGGGGAAGAAGAAACTTATTCGCCATCCCTCAGTGATCTCTTAAAATTTTCCCACCTCTAGTATAAATATACTCCTGGTTTCTACAGTATCTCTGGACCCATGTTAGACTCTCTAGGAGTTAGGGAAGAATGTTCCCAATCTGCAAGTTACAATCTGCTTTGGGGTTTTTGGACCTAGGAGGTGGATAACTCTTTGGGAAACCACTATAAAGCAGTAACAAGCCTCTGTAATTTGGTCTTGGATCTGTGATGGCAAATACCTGAAATGAATGCCACCATGTCCCCACCCCATACCACAGCAGACATTGCTAATTGATGTTGACCTTTGCAAATGAGTCCAGATGTGGCTCTGGAATTTGTCTCAACATGACGCACCATGCAGCCACCCTCAGGCTTTCTAAACAGCCACCTGAGGCTGCACAGGCTGGGGACACTGAGTTATCAGAGTCAAGAAGGAGGCTAGAACTCGAGGAAGCACTCAAACCCTCATCCAGCGAATTGGATTTTCTCCTCTGCACTGCCTACTGTGCTGCCTGCCTCACCCTCCTTGTTCTCTGTGGGCTGGGAGGGAGAGATGGGGAGAGGAGGGGGAGCCAGGGACCATTCCAGGGGCTCTCCTGCACTTAGGAATGACAGTTGGGAAGCACTTCTCAGGGACGGCTCCAGATCCAAATGGCTTTGCCTGGACAACATGGAATTAGGGTGCTGGCCTTCAGGGCTGGGGCCAATCTCAGCTGAACAATCTCAGAAACACATAAAAAGGGACATCACTCTCTGTCACTATTGTCCCCACCGCCTGGGAAGCCCTCAGCTCTCGCAAGCTGGTGCTGGAGCAGCCGGGCCAGGATTTGGGAAGCAGCTGGGAGCTGGCAATCCCAGATGGGCTCCCTTTGACAGTGGAACTGTGTCAGGGCAAGATCTCAGGCCATGCCAAATTCTGGTACCAAGCTGCCAGGCTCTGATGCCAAGGCCCAGGTGGGCAGCAGGCCTCAGAAGCCCAAGAGGAGTCTGCAGGTGGTGCCAGCCTGTGGCAGGTGAGCAGGCTGGACACATGGCCAGTCATGTGTGCATGGACCATTTGACCCTGGGGTCAGGTTCCTGAATGGCTGCAGGACGAGGGACAGAGAACTAGGACACAGAATGGCCTATCTGAATGCCATGCTGGGGCCACCAGCCTCTTTGCCAGAGGGAGCTCTGCTTGGGACTTCAAGGACAGCTGAGACAAATGCAGGCATGTTGGGTACACCAGGGCCTGTGGGAACTCAGAATGGGTGTGGCCAGGTGTGCGTGCATTTCACATCTGTGCATGTATGTCAGTGTCCCCATGGGTACAGACATCCTCTCCTGTGCACATGTGCGCATGTGACAGGTCTGTGTGACACACGTGTACCGAAGCCACTTCTACAACAAAGAAGACGATGAGCTGCTTAGGCGTGTGAAGCACATCAGATCTCAGTGGCCTACTGGGGGCTGTTATGCTAACTGCGTGTCCATTCTGCCTAATACATAAATTACTAATGTAAATTAAAGGATAATTGAAGCCCTTTAGGCCCAAATATTTAAATTATTTAACAGGCAGTCAGGCATAGGAGAAAAAGGGAAGAGCTGAGTTTAACACCCAGAGAAAAAAGTGCTAACTCAGGCAGGGAAGGCGGCCCTCTCCTCCCCACCTCCCTCGCCTGCTGCTCCCAGATAGGGGTCCTCTTCCTGCCTTCTCTCCCTGCTCTGTCTGCATCGCCTCTCCCCCAGCTGCGCAGCCTCCCAGGAGGGCTTTCCTGCTTGCTAAGCACTGCTGGGGCCAGAGGCAAGGCTGCCTACCCAAGGCTCCACCAGGGGTGCCTCATTCAGCTTCTGCTCCTTGGAGGCAAAACCCAGGAAGACCCCAAGATACTGTGACCCAAGGGGCCCCCAAACGCTGCAATCTGAGAGCTGGTGACAGGGGCCTGGGTGGCTTGGATGGCTCCAGGGAGAAATAAACATCCCCTTCCCCAAGATCTCCTGAGCCCAGCAAGGAAGTGCTAGAAAAAGGGGTGGTAGGGGGTGTCATTGAGGCCACCCTCTGTGACACAGGGGACAAAGAAAGGCCACTAGGAGGAGGTGAAGGAGTGGCAAGTCATATGGGGACTTCTCCATCCTTTCTTCCTTTCTCTGAGGTCTTAAGATGGACCTCCTGGGTCCTGGGGTGTCACCAGGACATAAGCAAGACTCTCAGATCACTAGACAGCCTTACTTTGCTTGGCTCCTCCATCCTGGGATAAACTAGATAAGGAAGCAAACCTCTCCTTAGGCCTTCAGTTTGATTTCTATGGAAGCTGCTGCCTGCTTTCTCCTAGTTCTATGTCACAGAACTCCAGCCACGCAAAGGTTCTGTCTGGTCACTGCTCACGTCCTAGTCAGGTTCTAGGGGCACACAGGCGAGGAAGGCCCAGCATCAGGTGTCCAAAACAGCCCAGCCAGGCTGGGGAGCGGTGCCAGGTTAGAGTGCAGAGGGTCAGGTCTGGGGAGCCCAGAGGGCCAGGCCTCCAGCTGACTTGGGCGCAACGTCTGGGGGCCTATCCAACCGCAGAGCGCACAGTGGGCCAGAAGGAAAAGCCAGGGCTACTCATCTCTCTCCTCTCCTGCATGTCCCCTCGTTGCGGGTGGGTGTGGGTGGGGGGTGGACAAATAGAGTAGTGCCATCTCCATGGGCCCCAATTCCCTCTTTACACACAGTACCTGATCCAGGACACCTTCCCAATGTTCTGGGGACATTGGGGATATTGACTCTGCTGCCTGAGCGGCTGCTATCTGTGTGTGTGTAACCTTTGTCCTTAGATAGAGGTGGTGTCTTTGGAGCAGGGAGGGGATAGACCTTTACTACCCTCATTGTCTCAAAGAGCCTCTGCCAAACAGCTGGTGCTCAATTACTGTCTGGTGGCAACTTCCTGGACAACCAGCTGGGCCCAGACACATCCCTGGTGCACAATCAGGACCATCGACTGTCTCATGGGTCTGTGCAGGAATCCGGGCAAAGTCCAGGGCTAAGACACTGCTGGCGCCCATGCTCCGAGCAGCAGGGGCAGGACCAGGCCATCCAGGGCAGCCTGCAGGGTGGGTCCCCAAGCACAGGGAGTACAGAGCACACTGCAGGGAGCACAGAGAAACTGGAATGTTAGGGACTTGCCTATAGGGAGGCTGCCCCTGGGTCTGGAGTTTAGACCTATCCTGTGACACACACACACTCTCAGCTTTATCTCCCTCCAGGGCAAGGGTGGGGTCAGTGGATCCTGGTATGAGAAGTTTTGCCAGCGTTGGGATGATTCTATTCATTCTATCAACCTCTCATCTCTCCTCCCATCTGTCCATAAATTTACCCACCCATCCAGATGTCTGTCTGTCCTTCCCTTCTGCCTTTCCTCTCCCCTTCCTTCCTTCCCTAGCCAGCCACTGGCCTAATCATCCCTCCACTGGTCCCTGATGCCTAACTGACTGTGTACTCTGCTGATATGTGGCCTGGGCCACTTTCTGTAGAGAAGGAGCTCAGGGCACCTGCAGGCAGCCCCACCTCTCTGGGGGGACCCTCACCATCCTGAGCCCCATCCCACCAGATCTCCTCTTTTCCTGAGGGCTGGAGAGCTAGAGCCAGCCCTCAGGAAGGAAGCTCACCATCCTCTCCCTTGCGGTCCTGTGCCTTGCTAGGACCTCTCCATGTCCCTTCTTTCCCCTCAGAGTCACCCTTCTCTGGGGCTGCAGCACCCCCCCACACCTCTCCAAGAGGCCCTGCCAGCTCTACCCCTGTGCGGGGAGCACCCACTGGTGGCTCTAACTTTCCCCAGGTGGGAGCCTTGTTTCCCCAGCTGAGCCACCAGCTGGTTAGTGCCCAGGCTGGGCCTCCGTCTACTGCCTCCCCCGGCAGGCCATCCTCACTCCCTTGCTGAGACTGAAGAAGGGAGAGGCACAGGCAGAGCACTGGATGGTTTATGCAACCATCACAGTCGGGACTCCACTGGTACCTCATGAGGTAAGCAGCACCAACACTATTCGCTCTTTTGGTGGTTGTGGGAGTACCGGGGATTGAACCTAGAGTTTTTACACAAAGCTACATCCCTAGCCCTTTAAAAATTTTTATTTTGAGATACTTCTTGCTAAGTTGCCCAGAATGGGCTCAAACTTGTGATCCTCCTGCCTCAGCCTCTCCAGTAGCTGAGATTACAGAAGAGTGCCATCACGGCCAGTTCATTTGCTAGGAGCCAGGACCACAAGCTGGGTCACACAGAGACAGAAGAACCAAACTCCATGGCAGCGCTGCAGGGCGGGGAGCTCCAGGCACCAAGAATATCTGCAGACAGAGAGAGCCAGCCAATCTTCAGTGGCAGCAGGGGATGGGCAGGGGCTGGAGGAGCCCAAGAAGCAGGTGAGGCCCAAACCACTTTACCCTGCTGCATGCCAGGCTGGCATGGCTCCTGGCCTGTCCCCTACTGCCTGCCAGGGTTAGGGAGGGAGAAGCACATCCTCTGGATGGATCCATCCCCTTGCCTCACCCCACCAGAGGCTACTGGGCTGTCTCCTCCCCCAGCCCACGGAGGAGAGCTCAAATCCCAGCCCCTGCCTGAGCCTCAAGGCCTCTCAGTCTGTACCCCCAGGCCGCCTCTCTACCTGCCAGGCCCAGCAACAAGGCAGAGCTGCAGGCAGGTAGGAATCCCCTGGGATCTGTCACACTCATGCCTCTGGCGCAGATCTGGGGCAGCCCTGGAACCCCAATTCCTAGCAAGCATCCAGGTAAGGCTCTAGGCAAAGCTCTTAAGGGGCCAGCAGCCCTGAGCTCCAGCTTGCCAAAGAGCCAGCGTCACACCACATAGGAGAGACAGAAATCTTTTCAAAAGTGGTCCCAGAGGGTGGGAGGTGGAGGTCAGAGAGGAGAGAGCCTGGGGACAATAGTGAATAGAGTTGGGATTATTTCCTGAACTCTGACTCCTCGTGGGAACGAGGTTATGAAAAGCTTCTCTTAAAATGGTTATTATTTAGTGGGCTGTCCAAAATAAACACACACATGCACTGGACGGAGCCAGGCAGGAAGTGAGAAACATCTGGGAGACATCTGGCTGCTCGAGAACGGAGAATGGGGAAGCGGGTTGGGGAGGGCTGTAGGGAGCTGGAGACAGCCTGCATGCCGTGGTCACCCACAGTTAAACACTGCCACGCCAGCATGCCCCACCCATGGCACAGCTCACGACAGGCACGCACACAGGCACATGCGCATGCCCAGACACCCGGGCAGTCCCGGGGACCCGGCGGGCTCGGCTCTCTGTGAACACACATCTGGGAAGCGGACATCCTTGCCGTCAGCATCCTTCCCTCCTCCCGTTCCTTCTCGATGCTGCTGTATTTATGACTCGCAGCCCTCAGTGCGCAAGCTGTGTTTTCCTTCCACCTGCTCCCTGGTGATCCTGGACCAGAAGCTGAGGGAAATGCGGACAGCCTGGCTCCTCCTGAGCGCAGGGCCAACCTGCTCTGCCCGAGGTCTCTATCTCCTCCAGCCTTGGTTTCCCCCTCTGTGAAGTGGGGTGTGACTCTCCTGCCTGGCTCCCAGGAGAGAGCACTAGACAATATCTGCTCAGCTGATATATACTGCAAGCCTCCTGTGGTGAGAGATGATGGGAAAAGTACTGGGTGTCATTTTAGGGAACCACGATCAAACCTCAGCGTCCATGTTTTGGGTGTGGCTACATAACCTGAGAGTTCTCAGTGTGGGGATCCACCTTCTCACATAGGCACTGGCCCAAGCTGCATGAACACACCTGCCATCACCCCATGGAGACCAGGGCTGGGGGACCTTCGTTGGCTGTACCTTGGGGCACATGTCACCATTTCTGTATGGCGAAGTGGTGTGTGTGGGTGGGGAGTCCTTCAAGGAGACCCTCTGTTATGCATTTCTGGTCTCCAAAATTTCTAGACCAGTACTGAACCCAGAAGAACAGCTGGTGAATAAATAAATATAGCAATGTGAGTTTGGGCAAAGAGCATAGACTCTGGAGACAAGACACCCAGGTGCAGACCCCGGCGGTGATATGTACTAGCTCTTGACCTTGGGCAAGCTGCTTCTCTTTTCTGGCCCTCAATGTGCTCAACCATAAAATGAGAACAATGCTTAGCCTCAAGAGATACGTAGCGTGACACGTAAGGTCCTTCACACCATGCCTGGTGCTTGGTTGGCACTCAAATGTTATTATGAGGTACAGGTTTTAAAAGTAGTCCCTGCCCTATGACCTTAGGTGATCATTGTTGTTGTAGTTATTATTTTCTTCCCTACCAGGTGCAGAAGGCCTTCTTGGGACAAGAGGCCTTCCCACCTCTCCAACCTTGACCATACCCCCCAGGGACTGGGGAAGGGAACCAACCCTGACTGAGTGGCAACTGTGTGCTGAGCACTTGATGGATGGCAACTTCCAGAAGCCTTGAGTGCTGTGTGGTCCAACATGGTGGTCACAAACCATGTGTAGCTGTATAATTGAAATGAGAAGTTCTGTTCCTTTCCTGCACTAACCATGTTTCCAGTAGTCCATAGCTGCCATATTGGACAGTGCAGAGAACATTTCTATCACCACAGGGATGCTCTTGAGGAAGGTGGATAAATGGGAAAACTAAGCACAAAGCCCAGGTTCTTTCTGCTTGGCACCAAAGTATCCCCCAGCGAGCTTAGTGGATGGGCTGGGGTCCTTATCTGGTGTTCCATGGTTGTACCTGGTGGAGGGCAGGGGCATATCTGGTGTTCTGCAGTTGGTAGGACTGAGCCTAGGGCACAAAGGGTAGCACAGATGGCTCACTCTCCCTTCACCCAGGCCTCACCAAGGTGCCTCATACATATGTGAGATTCTGGAGGCCACTGACCATGAGCTGAGACCTAGGGGTCCATGGGAACAGATGATGTGGCCTGAAAGGGCAACAGGCATTCTTGCTCTGCCAGGCCAGAGCCACAACACTATGCAGAGATAACCAGGGCCACGCAGGAGACAAGAGCCATACAAACACCTGAACTTCAGGGTCACCACATTCCAGCTGCAAAGAGATTCCCCGAGGATCTCGTATCCATGCACTGTGTCGGTTCCTCTCATGGGAGGAGAGGCAGTCAGTAGTCCATGGCACCCTCCCACCCCTAAGGGAGAAGAAGGCATCCTGGCCTGATGGCGCAGGGCACAGATAAAGAAGGAGCTGCTTGCTCTGCTGCTCGGCTTCTCCTCTCTCCCGGTGAGCTCCTCTTTTTCGGTAGATCTTGCTCTGGGACCTCGAAACACCTCACGATGGATTTCACTACTTTCTGACCATCTTGTTTGGGGTACCCTGAGCCTGTTTCATCTGTACAAGGGTGATCATCTCAGCTGCTGGCGAGGTGGGGTACACTCATGTGTGAAGCAGCAAGCCCAGAGCCTGGCATCTGGTCAGTGGGCATCCCTAGGAAGGGGGAAAGAGGGAGCTGAGACAAACTGGCCCACTGAACCTGACTCTCCACCCACTCCATGCCCAGGAAGGCCTTGGGCTCCACAAAGCAGATGGGCAGGCCGGCTGCTCTGCAGGTTCTCTGGGCACTGGGCTGTGCGTGAGCATTTCACTGCCAGCCAGTGCTTCTCACCTCCCGCCGGGGGATGCTAGGTCAGCAAAAGCCTCTCCCGGATATGAGAGTATCTACTGTGATATGCAGAAGGCCACCTGAGCTGTTATTATCCAAATTGTTAGGAATTAGGACTACTATGAACCTGGCTTCCACCCACCCGATGGCCCAGAGACACCCCTGTTATCTTGTCCTTGGGGGCACTGAGTGGTTTTGGGCATTGCCTTGGGCATGGTAATGGAGACTGTGTCTAGCTCTGCCAGCCTGTGATTTAGAGACAGAGATCTGGTGAAGTGCCAGGCCAAGGGGGAGATGGGCCTGCTGTCTTGGTGCCAGTGACCACTGTTCTTGTTCAAGTCCAGCCAGTTTAAGTCCCTAGTCCTCCTGGGGACAGTGAGATAAGATGTTAGGCCCAGTCCTTGGCCTTAGTGCTCACTATGGCCCCTGGTTTGTTCCCTGGGCAGACCCATTCCACTGTGGATGCCATTAGCCACCAGGTCCTGTGATGCAAGCTGGCTCTCTGACATGTCAGAGTAGGGCTGAGGAGCAGACAGAAGCAAGTGAGGTGTCAAATGCTTTTGTCGGAGGCTATATGGGGGGTACTGTGGCAGCCACTCAGTTACTGTCCTTCCAGGGTACTCCTTTGACATGGGCCTAGGCAGCCTTCCCTATAGCTGATGTGAGTCACAACCAACTGGGTCTCAAGAAACAGGGGCCTTAGGAGATCTGGGTTTGGGATGGAAACCCCCACCGGGTGCCTGACTTCTCTGAGGCTCAGACTCCTCATCTGTAAAAGAAGGGTACAATTCCTGCCTGCAATGGAGTTAACACAGGCAGCGTGCGCAGAACAGCTCCCAGCACACCTCAGCGTGACTTGCAGCCACTCCAAATCCAGACCAACCACACAAATCCCAGAATCCTGATTCCCAGGCTGTTAAATTAAGAGAGGCTTAGGAGGTCACTCCAAGTCTTGCACTCCAGGCAGGAGCCCCCACCAAACGCCTTCTTGGTTCATGGGCACTGGTACCCAGGAGACTGCCTCGTCTCTTCTATGGGCTGCTAAGGAGCCTTGTTCCAGCTTCTCAGCCACAGGCATTCTGTCTGGCTAGACAGACAGATGGCCAGAAATCTCAAACACGCCTCTGCTTTTCCCCTGTCCCATCCTCCCCTGGGTCTCTTAGAAATGAGACTGAGTTTTGGAGAGGTAGTCAGGGTGTGGGAGGATAGAAGGCAGCATCTGCTGGGCCTGGAGGAAATCATCATTGCTGCTGGCCTTTGCCCACCCATGACCCTGGAAGGAAGCCATTGTGTGGGCCTCTTGGGAGGCTGGAATCTGAGGAAGCACAAAACCGGACAGGAGTTGGGGATGAGACCTTCCAGGCCTTGCCACCCACGCCCACCTGCTGGCCTCGTGCCCATGGCTTGAGCCTGCTGGAGACAGGCCATGAGCACCAACAAGCATGGCTGGGGTTTCCAGTTCTCAGGAGCACTAATCATCCTTCCCAGATAGCCTTCCTGCCTACATTCCTGAGGATCCTTGGTCTATCATACAGGGGTCACATCTACTGCGTCCGCACTCCACCCCCAGCCCAGTCTGTGCCCCCCACCACATGACCACACAGGGGACCTGTTCCGCTTCCCACAAATTCAAGGCCAGTTCCTTCAAGATCAGCAGCTCCCCGCAGGGCTGAATTTACGTGCCCAGAGTTGACATAGTCCCACCTAGTTCAGTTCTGTGCATGCTCCCATAGAACCCACAGGACAGAAACCTGGGGCACTGGCCTAAGGAATCTGGGCTTTGGGACACCGGGAACCCTGTGGGACTGGTCACCACCTGGGACCCACTCACTCAGCAGGGGCTCACTGCCCACTGCCCAGGGCACCGTGCTCTCCCAAGAGGCATGGGCTATTCCAGCCGAGCCTTGTCCTGCCATGTACCAAATACTAACATCAGCATGAGGAAGAACATGGTGGGCACTCTGGCAGCATGTTTCCCACAGACCCTCACAGCCCTCTAGGGGGTAGAACTGCTAGGGGTGGGGAACATGAGACAGAGGGACCTGCCACAGGTCAGTGCAAGGAGCTCCTGACTGATAGACCCACAGCCTGCTGCCCTGCCCTTCTCCTCTGCCTCATTCATTCCCTGTGCATGGCCTCTGGCCCAGCAGGGACCCCTTCCCCACGGCCAAGTGTTTGTGGGAGCATTTTCATCCCATAGCCTCCAAACTACCCTGCTGCTTGTGAGCCCAATTCTAGACCACTAGGAGAGAAGCCCTGGGGACCCAGTTAATATAGGGGAGCAGTTGGCTGCCCTTGGGATACAAGCTCCCTAAGGACAGCGGGTGGGCTTAGGGTGACAGGAGGATAGACCACTCAAACCTGACCTTGCCATCCCCACCACCAGACCAAGGCAGCCCAAGCGAGGGGAGCAAGCACAGAGTTAGTTAGCAGGCCTCAGTTTGCAGGACTGAGCACAAGAAGCTCCAGACCCTTCCCTCTGAATGAAGCCTGGGTGGCCACGGGGGACATGTGCGAGAGACTAGAGACACTAAGAGGAGGAAAGAGTAAAGCGTGGAGGGGGCTCACGTCTCTGACTAGGTCTGTAGGCAATGCTGGACATTGCAAGTGGGGTGACGGCAGCCAGGAAGTTCCCTGCTGCAAAGGTAGAGCTGCCCTGGGGAGTGATCCTGCACAGTTCTGCCTCTGTGGGCCCTGACCAAACTCTGGAAGGGTCTACCTGAGTTCTGCCTGCAGCTCCATCTCACGGGGAGACAGGCTGGGGTCCAACAGGAAGCAGGCTGTCCACCTGGGCTGGGACTGCTGCTTTCTCAGTTTTAATAATCACACTCCCACTTACTCAGTTTTTGAATGGCCCTAGATTTTTGCCTGAGGGAGTCACAGGGGTTTGGGCTATTTATGGTGAAGTTAATGAGGCAAGGGAGGCAAAGGAAGCGGCCTTCCCTCCTGCCAGTTGGAAGACAGAGGAGGCTCCCAGTCCCCAGTTACCTGGGCGACAATGGCCTCTCTCCACCTCTCCAGTTCGGGTTACCACCCCTCCTACCCCAGACCCACGCAGCTGGATGTTTCCAAAGACAGAAAAAAAGACTTAGCAAGTCCCAATAAGGAGCATCCCTACTCCCCATTACAGAGGCCATGGCTGAAGCAGGAGGCTTCCAACACAGACTTTACTGCACACCTACTTTGTCCTGAACACAGTAAGTGGCATGCAGGATATGCCAGGCTTTGTCCTAGGGCTTTCATGTATGGATTCACTGAATTCTCTCTGCTCTTATCTCCATTTTACAGGGAGAAAACTGAGATCTCAAGAGGTGGGCGATCAGTAAGGGCCAGTGATTAGAACCGGCAGACATGGGTTTCCCATCCAGGCTGCTGATCCCAGAGACCCCTTAAGCACGGAGGGAAACTGTTCCTTCTGTATAGTCTCACTGAAATTTCATGACCATGTTATGGGGCAGGTTGCTATTAATTCCTTTTGTGGTTGAAGTGACTAACTCAGATTGGCTAAATAATTTGTCAGGGACACCTGGCCAATTAGTGGGGAGGGTGGGATCTGAACCCGGTCTATTGCCAGAGCTTGTCCACGAGTCTTGATGACCAAGAAAAATGGGCCCTTGGGGAATGTGGACCTGGTCTCCAGAAGCCCTCTGCTTACGGGGCTTCTGGGCTCTCACACCCAAAGGGATCAAGTCTCTCTCTTTGGCCTCTGCTGCTCCACAGCCACCCTGGGGCCCTGGCCCTCCTCCATGCCGGGGAGACCCCTTTGTCCACCTGATTCCACTTGTACCTTTTTCTGGTGCCCCACCCACATCTCAGAGCCCCGCCCACACTCCTCAGGGAAATCTTCAGCCTCCCAGCCACCGAGATCTCTCCGCTGAAGGACAGAAAGTGTGAGCTCTCTCTACAAGGCCATCCATCTTCTCATTCCTAAGCAGAATTTCGTGAGCTCCTTAGGGGGAAGTTTTGGGTTCCCTTGGATCTAGGCACATGGGAAGGGGCCCCATTGTTCCCAGGAGCAAGGGCCCCTTGGCTTCTTGAGGCCACCACAGAGCTTCAGGGGCTGAGCCTGGGCCTCCCCACCCATCCCCCGAGGAGAAGCACAACAGACTTCCTTTGCAGAGGGGAAACCACAGCACAGCTCACTGTGAAGTTGTGGAGGAAGCCAGAGGGGCCGGGACTGCAGTGGAGGCTTAGGTAGGGAGGTCAAGGTGGGGTGGGGGAGCCCTGGACCCAGCTCCCAGAAGCACTTTAAGACTAAGTGGGCGCTGTGCTGACAGGTTAACGGCCAGCTCCTCCCAGCCCCAGGCTGCATATTTACGAGCTGAAAAGCTCCAAGGGGGAGGCCCAGGAATGGAGCCTGCACCACCTGATCCTCAGCCTCTGGCTCTGGGGCCAGGAAGCCATAAAAAATGATCTTGCATCATCGCTTCCTTTCCCCCAAATGGATTTTTCGGGGGTGGGGAGGTTGGGGGCAGGGAAAGTGTGGGGTCCTTTTCAAAGCCTGCAGTGTCTGAACAGCCATGGAGGGAGCCTGCGGGGCCTCCTTGAACTGGCTTTCCCCAGTCCCAGGGTCCCTGGCTAGGCCTGGACTCCTATTTATGTGGCATCTACTCCAAGCCAACATCTCATGAACCTCCCAACAACCCCAGGACATTTGACAAGCTTGGGAAATGACTCTGTTTGTGGGCTCATCGCTCCCCTGTTTCCTCCTGCTCCCACCCTGGCCTCTCATGTTCTCGGCTGATGTGTCAGACCTAGAGAGGGACAGGAACTTGTCTAAATTCACACAGCATGTTAGGCAGAGCATGGCCTAAATCTAGGGCTCCCAAAGTGCAGTGCTGCAAGGCCACAGCGCAGACTCCAAGAGACAAAGAACAGATTGTGCCGTGCAAGTGGGAGAGGTGAGGCTGTTCCCTTCCATTCTGAACTGGTCCCCCTGTCTGTATTCTGCTTAAATGAGGTGCTGGTCTCAGGCCGGCTAGTGAGGAGCAGCTTCTCCTTTTCAGGTGGAGGTCAGGGGCTATAGCAGCTCTGGCCATCCTCAAGATCAGTCCCCAGAGCTGCAGGCTGGGCTGAGAGCCCCCCCCAGAACCCCATTCCCGTCCCTAATTGTCCTCCATCCCCGTCTGGCCTGGGAAGGGCCAGTGTCTCCCACAGGATGTGGCCCTGTCTGGCTGGCTCAGCCTCCAACACATCCCCTCTGGGCACAGTCCAGGCCCAGGGCTGAGGAACGCTGACCACGGAAGTGACCCCACCCTCTGTCCCCATCCCAGCCCACTCTGGCACGGCCCCCAGGCCACATATCCACTTGAAGCGGATCAGTCTGACCCAGGGAAAACAGTCCTCAGCTCTCACTGAGCTGGGGGCTTGGCTCAGGCTTAGCAAATGGTGCGGGGTGGAGGCCTGCCCCGTGGGGCAGTGGTTGGCTGCTGGGCCTCTCTTGGTCACACCCCTCCTGTCTTTCTCTGAGGTCTGGGTCCCCTCCCTGGTGGCCCCCTGGTGAGGGGCTGTCTGCAGATAATCAGAGAACAGATTCGGAAAGAAGGAGGAAAAAAAGCACTCAGGCGCCAGACAGGATCCTTATCTTCTAGGGCGGAATGTCAGAGGCAGCAGCAGCAGCGGGGCAGGGAGTCCTGCTAGAGGCCCAGCATCTGCAGCCTGGGAGGGTGGAGGGGACCCCCTGGACCCTGGGGAGATGGGGGAGGGGTGGCTGGTTATGGACCAGACAGACAGGAAGGACTCTGGCCTGCCAGGAGGAGGCCTGGGTGCCCCTCCAGCCTGCTCTCAGAGCAGATCTCCCCGATGTGGTCAGACTGGGCTGGGGCCTCTATGCTTAAACAGAACAAGGGAGGGGGCTGAGGTCCCCCTCCCCGGGGGGTGGGGGGGTGGGGGGGTGGGCCGGAGCTGGCCATGCCCCATCAGAGCCCTGAGACTCTGGCCAGGTTTCCTGACCAGCTCCAGCTAGAGCCCTCACCTGCAGGGAACAGCAGGCATCAGCTGCTGGGATCCTCGGACAGATACCATCTAGAAAATACCATGAGGGAAGGGGATGTTCTGCCTGCGGCATGGCAGGGGCCCTTTTCAGAGTGGAAAGCAGGTTTTCTGATGGGGGCCTGTGTCCCCAGGGTGGTCCATAAATCACAGGATCTCACAGTATGGATTCCCTGGCCTGGACTGTGGGTCTAGGCTGAATCCGAGGATAAAGCCTTGTCTGCGTGGGACCTAGCAAAAGCCCCAAAGTGGGCAGCGTCAAGTGGAGATCAAGGACACAGGCCCTAGATCTGGGTTCAAATCCAGCCTCTGTCACTTTCTGGCTATGTGACCTTGGGCAAGTGTGCTCAATTCCCCACCGCCCCTGGTCTTAGCCTCCTCGCCTATAAAACAGGGGTGATGTCTCCAGCTCTAACATTCTGTGACTTACACTTGACCTAACAGCTGGTGCTTTGCCCCTGAGAAAGTAGAACTATAATAAGAAGAGAGCCAGGAAACACATACAGTCACACAATATCAGTCAAAGAAACTCAAAAGTGGGTCCATGTGTTACGGGGCATCCATGGGCCAGCTGTGTGGATGCTGATCCTAATTTTCTGATGGCCTCAGCCAAGAGAAGTGGCCAATTCATCTCTTAGGCAGGAGCGACAGAGGAGGAAATGCCAGCAAGGGTCCTGATAGAGAAGAGCAGACTTCTGGCTGGCTGGGCTGGGCTTTAAAAGCATGCTCCCCAGTGTCCCAGCCCCAGCCCCAGGAGGGCCTGGCTGGCCTGTCCCCCAGCTGTCATCTGCAGGGGCTGGTCCTTATTAGCTGCTGTGGCAGCTGGAGGGTGGGTGGGTAGGAGGAATTCTGTAGGCTGCGGAGCCATAAACTAAAGCCGGGCAGGGACAACAGCCACCTTTGGGCCTGGAGAGATAGACCAGGGTCTGGGGAGAGGGACGGGAGGAGAGATGCAGTAGGTGAACAGGCCGGGCCAGAGGGAGGGGCAAAGGTGAGAGCTGGCTGGAGCCTCCAGCTTTTCCGGGCTGTTATTCTGGGCAACTTTTTATTTATTCATAGGTTGGGGATGTGGCTTAGCATCTGTCAGCTCAGTATTTATTACAAGCACATCAGCCTTGTTCCGAAGACCCTGTGATAGGGCTGGCGCAGGACCCCCTCCCCCACCTCCTTATAGCCAGGGCACACTAGAAAACCTGCAAGGGAAAGCTGGAGGCCCCACCTTCCTGAAAGAAGCCCAAGCCAACTCTTGGTTTATCTTCAGGGAAACACAGGCTCAAGGCAGAAGCAGCCTAGCTCAAGGTCACAGGACAAACGGTCCTTGATCCTTAACTTGTCAGCTTTCAGGCCATCCGAAGAGACACATGGGAGCAAAAATACCCTAGACCACATTTAGAGACGTGACACTGACCTGCCTGCCGGTCCCAACCAGGTGCAGGCAGAGTTGGGTGTAAGGTCACAGCTTTGTGTGCAAGGTACCCAAACTCCCCATGCCTCAGCTTCCCGATACTCTGCACAAGCAAAGTTATTAGACCCACCTCACAGCCTGGCTGGGAGGACTGCAGGAAACACCAGGGTAACTGTGAAGTCTTGCACAACTGGAATTTATTTATTCATTTATGTGCCACATGGGCTGGGCTGGGAAGAACAGAGGCAGGCTGGGGACTGATGTCTGCCCATGATCACCAAATCCCTTTCTTGTCACAGTTTCCAAGGAAGCCAGGAGGCAACTAATAAATCAGCAGCAAGAGCCCCCTGTTAACTGGCTGACGACATGTAAATGACCTAGCATAACGCTGGGGGTGCCAACTGGCGGAACTGGTGGTGACGTCATAAGCCATCGGGCTCCAAGCCTTCCCGTGGCCTGAGGTCAGCTTGCAGAGCAGTGGTTCCTCCCCCACCAGCCACATGCCGAGCCAAGAGGAGCCTGGCACTGCCAGGGCTGGGGCTGGGCCACCAGCTATGATCCTTCGAGTTCCTCCTCCCTCATGCACCCGACCTGCTTCTCCTCCAGCACCCCCTCCCCACTGCATCTCAGAACAGCATTCCCTCATGAGCACAAGATTGCTGCTTCTCATATAACACATAAGCTGTGGTGTGAACTTCTGGTAAATGAAGATCTTATTTAAAACTGTGTGCTATCAGGGGAAGAGGAGACCGGTTCCAACACAGCTCAGCTGTCTTACCAGGAAAAGGAGGTGCTGGGGTTATTGGTGCCCAGTGTGGCCAGCCCAGGAAGTCATCAGAGAGGAGCCACAGACTCCCCACTCATCTACAAGGGTATCACTTTCCCAGGAGGCTTTGGTGAGATGAACAGCCCAATGGAATCCAGTTTGCCATGTGGAACACATAGTGGCTTAACTCTGTCGGGCTCTCCAAGAATGGCAGAAACTGGAATCAGAGAGGCCTTGGACATCACCTGATTCCGAGGTCTTGTACCTTACCCGTGCAATAGAAAACTGAAAGATCCCAATGCCCACCGCTGGCCTTACAACCCAGTGAGTCAGAATCCCCAGGTGGACCTAGGTTAAGGCTAAGGAACATGGAAACCTAGAATTGCCCAGGGTGGTTTGTCAAAGCTCGTGTGTCCAAGCCTGGCCCAGATCTCCGAAACCTGACTCTTAAGTACAATCAATGTTGGCTATTCACCAAGGGCGCACTCTGCACAGGACACGGTTCTGGGCAGCAGGGGCACATCATGGAGCATGTGGCAAGGTCTCGTGGGGGGGCAGCCGCTAAGCCACCAAACACCTATGTTTGGTACACACAACAATCCTGACAGTAGTAGAGAAGCAAAAGAGGCACAGGGTCAGGGAGGTGCTGCTGTCCAAGGAGGGGACTCTGAGCCGAGACCTGGAGGGTAAGGAGCCAGCCATGCCAAGTTCACCAAGTTCTCCCCATGAAGGGGCACATTCACTGACATGGCAAGCACAGCTCTTCCCCGAGACCCCAGAAGACACACTCTTGCCGACCTGCCACCCCACCATGTTTCAGGGCACCTGGCTGGACCGGAAATGCTTGGGACAGGCCAGTGGTTATCAGGGCTGCCCCCTTGGTCCCTCAGGAAATTCCACAGGCTGTTGGAGTGAAGGGGACTTTAGACAACATAGAGTACTCAGTGTCTGTTGGTCAGGGGACTTTAGACAACATAGCGCTGAAGGCTGTAAGGAATGTGAGCTCACTAGTCCACTCACCCCATTAAACAGATGGGGAAACTGAGGCTCGGAGAGGGGAAGCAATCTGCTTTGATGTGGCATGTCAGCTCTGAAAGGGTTAAACAGGACAAGGACTCCCCCACGGAGCTTACTGGCTGCTGTGAAGCCCACTGTCCTTCCACCTCCAAATGCCAGTTGCCTGTTGCTCTCCCTGTAAATAACCTGTGTATTCCAGCCAGGGTTCAAGCCTGGGACACACCCAGGGAGCAGGGCTGGGGGAAAGACTTTCCTCTCACTGGGGAGCCCATCAAAGGCCAGACAGAATGGTGCCAGATAAAGCCATGGAATTTGGAATTTGGTGGGATCTGGAATTTCCCTCCTGGGAAGGCTGGCCCCAGCTGTCCCCCACTGGGAGCATCCAGAGCAGGAGTATGACACTCTGGGAATGGAGGGGTGACCCAGGTAGCCAGGGCCAGAGACCTGATGGGCACAGAAGGCAGACTGGGCAGGGAGAAGGCTGCCTGGTGTCTTTAGAATGTCCCTGCCCTGGAGAGGCAAGCTGGGTCACCAGGTCACTAGGCAGAGTGATTACTGAAATTGATTTCTAACTTGGCCACTGGCCTGCCCTGGCTCAGCCCTGATTTCCACCTTTGTGGTGCAGTCCAGCTCACTTGGTTTCAGCTTTGCTGAATGTTTGGGATCAGCAGCTTCCCTCTCTGAGCCACAGAATGGAGGTGAGCTCTTGCCTGAGGAACAGGTACACCTCCCTACTCTCTCTGTACTCTCAGAGCTACAGTCACTGCTCCTAGTCCCCTGCTGAGAGGAAACAGGGTACCCTCTCAGGATGATCCAGAATAGTCCAGAATGCTTTTCTTCTTAATCTTTCTCAATCATCAACTCCAGCAAGAGTGGAAAAGTGCTGGTGTGGGTGAAAAATCAGAGTAATGCCACCACTTCCAGGAGGTAAGTCAGGCTGGTCACTCTCTCCCTACATCTGCCTCAGCTCCTCCAGCTGTAAAAGGGGAGCAGAAACACCATGGAGACACCATGAGGCCATGAGCATAGGTACCACCCTGACATGAGGAGATGGCAGGAAAGCCAGAGACGCCACAAGGCTGATTCTCATGCCAGCCATCACCCAAGCCAAGGGGACACTGTGCCCTCACTTGCCACATTAAAGGATTTACCAGTCACCTTTCTGTTGTTGCTGGGACAAAAACCCTGACACCTGGGGCTTAAAGGAGGAGAGTGTTACTTTGGTTTACAGTTTTAGTTTGTGATTGGTTGCTACAGGACAGAAATAGCATGGCGGAAGGGTGTGGCAGAGCAAAGCTGCCCAACTCACGGTGTCCAGGAAGCAGAGAGCAGCAGAAGAGCCCAAGAGGAAGGGGGCAGGGGCCAGACACAGGCCCCAAGTTCAGGCCCCCAGGACCCACCCACTCCATAGTTTAACCCAGTAAATGATCAAGATTGGCCATCACCCAAAGTCTACCAGGCTGCAGTGCCTGAAAAGCACTGAGGATGGCACCTCCTGTCCCAGGAGCACTAGAATTCCCTAGGAGAAGCCTTGGAAAAGAAGTCCAGAAAAGTGAGAAGAAGATACCCCTAGCGGGAACTTCTGTTCCGCTGCTCTTTCCTGCAGAGACCAGGGCCTCCGGGGAATGGGCAAGTGCTCTGGTCCAGTGGGCCAGGGTGGACAGGAGAAGGACGGTTTGCTTCAGGCTCCCAGTGCCCCCACCCAGGACACCCAGACACTCAGCTGGCCCTGCCTCCTCTTCTGCAACCCCACAGGATTGGGGTGGGTGGAGGGCACCGTCAAGGGTGTAATAAACGCCTTATTGACTGGCAGGCAGAGTTCTCAGGCTGGGAGCACGCCCTTCTGCAAGCCTGCCAAGGTCCTCCTGCTCTGTGCAGGCCATGAGGTCTGGCTCAGCCCCTTCCCTCCCAGCCTCACTGACTGCCCCTGAGGCTGCACTGAACACACTCCAGCCACCCTTTTTGGGTAAAGGGGCTATGTGACCTAGCTGAGACAGGTCAGTGGGAAAGCACGGTCTGTCGCTTAGCCGGCAGCTCTCTATGAGATCACAGTCACACTGGAAGAGTCTGTACTTTACCACGCAGGTCCAAAATTTTCAACTCAGCATCCAATCACCCCACATATAATCACTAAGCATCCAGCACTTCCTGGAACGTGAGGGAGGCACACAGGGGAGAAGACTGGCCCCTGCCTTGGGGAGCGGGTATGTGGTGGGCTCATGGAAGGAGCACTGACCACAGTTAAACCAGACTGGGCTCTGGTACTAAAGGTTGGGAGATCTGGACAGATCACTTCACTTGCCCAAGCCCCACACCTTGTGTTCTTCTGCCAAGATCTTCCTTCTTCCCAGGGTCATCACAAGGACCAAACCAGACAGCACGTGCAAGATGACCAACACGGGTGCAAAGCAAGCCTGGCGGTGTTCCTTGTGCACTCAGTGGGAGGCAGGCCAAGGTCTCAGAGGGCCTGCGGTACCCCTGGCACACGGGTGGAAGCCATGTGGCTGGACTCTTATTGCCAAGGTGACAGTAACGCTCAGCATCTTCTGCAGCTCTGTAATGAATGGAGGTGTGTGTGTGTGTGTGTGTGTGTGTGTGTGAGAGAGAGAGAGAGAGAGAGACAGGGACTAGAAAAGCAGGACTCAATGAAGACCCAAAGAGGAACTTGAGGAACTTGCAGATCTTATATGTAAATGGCAAATAAAATTATATCACACAGCAAGCAAAGCCCTTTACGCACACATGAACTAATTATCACACGTCCTTCCTGCCTCCCATCTGTGAAGCAAGTCATGTGAGATTCATAATCCCGGTCTCACAGAAGAGGAAGTCAAGTCCAGAAGACTGAAGGAATGAGCTCAGGACCAACAGCAGCAAAAGCCACTATCCATACTGGGGCAGCACCGGGAACCTGGCCCAGAACCAGGCTTGCTACTTGGATACACGAGCAGAATGGAGAGGAGCCTCTGAGAGGACGCAGGGCGTATTCAAGAGGCCAGGACAAAGGCTGGGGATGGAGCTCAGTGCTAGAGCACTTGCCTAGCAAGTGCAAGGCCCTGGGTTCCATCTCTGGTGCACGTGCACGCACACACAATAGATAACAAGAAAGGGGTGTCTTTCATGTCTTTCTTACAAAAGGCAGCATGTGTGCCTTGTTTCTCTCATCTCTCAGTCCTAGAAGTCTCTTATCAGTCCACTGAGAGCTTTAGCATTCCTTTTCACAGCTATGCAGTACTCCTATTGGAGGATGTTACCATCATTTATTCACCTACTTCCTTAAGTCATTCAGGTTATTTTCAAGGCTGCAATGAGTAACCCTGTGTACTTTATATTTCTGTATTGAATAAAGTATACCTTCAGGGAAGACAAGTGGGGTGGCGGAGTTGGAAGGTAAGTGTGCACAGGAGAACCTCAGTTCATGAATGCTTTCGTTTGTGAACAATTTGGTTTGTGAACATTTGTTTCGGTTTGCAAACTCGACAGCAGGTGACAAACACAACTGTGATCATCTTTCTCAATCAAACATACAAGTGGCCATCTTTTCCAGAATCATGGAACAAAGTGAACCAAGGCACCACTATATGTAGTTTTGCTAGGTATCACAAATTTCCAGTCCAAAAGGCTGGACCAATTCGCCTTCCCACCAGAGATGTCTGAATGTTCCGTCCTCCTCCACATGGTCCTGGTGTTTAATGTCTTCCAGTCTGGCAAGTGAGAAATAGTATCACATATTTGAATTATTTATTTGTGGTATTGGGGATTGAACCCAGGGCTTTTGCATTGAGCTATATCCCCAGCTCTTTTTAATTTTTTTTTTTTTTAAATTTTGAGACAGAATCTCGCTACATAGCCCAAACTATGCTTGAACTTGCAATCCTTCTGCCTCAGCCTCCTGAGTTACAAGGATTACAGGTGTGTACCACCATGCCTGGCTCACAGTTTTGTTTTAAATACTTTACTATGAATGAGTTTGAGAGTCACTCTTGTATCTTATTTTGTGAGCTGTTTGTGTCCTTATTCCTATCTTTCTATCTGGTTTTGATCCCTTGATATTTGAGAGTCCTTTCTACATCAGGACTTTATATACCTTTTGGTCCTTTGTGTATTGTTTGTATATGTCACAAGATATTTTCTCTCAGTTTGCCAAATACATAGTCTATTGACTGTTTTGGGTGCTGGAGATTGTATATACCCCGCCCAGACTACTGTCTATAAGGTATTTTGTGATTCTTTTTTCAAAAAATTTTATGTACTAAAAATGATAAATCTTTTATTTTATTGACTTTGGACCCTGAGTTACTGTTAAAAAGCCTTTCCTGACCCCGAGGTTAAGGAAGAAATCACCTGTGTTTTCTTTCAGTAGTTGGATCCCCATTTGCAGTTTGATCTTAATCCGCATGCAGTTTATTTCTCTGTACAATGTGAGACATGCATCAAAGTTTACCTTTTTCTGAATGGCCATGCAGTTGTCCCAGCACCATTTATTAAAAAGTCTGCCTTTACCCACCCCAATGATCTGAGAAACTGCCTTTGTCATGTACTACGTTTTCATACAGATGTGGGTCTAATTCTGGACTTTCTGTTATCTATTTGCCAACTCATGTGCTATGCCACACAGTTTAAATTAGAGGTATTATCGTATATTTTACTCTTTGGTAGAGATAGTTTTACTCATTCTTTAACCTCTTCTTATGCTTCTAATTGATTTCTCCTGCTTAACTGCATTGGTTAATGCCTCTAGCAGAGATGGTGGGGCCTATTACCAATCTCAATGGAAATGACTCGTGTCTTCTCCATAAACACGTCTCTAAGTCGAGGACTAGGATTGATCTATCTATCTCATCACGCTAAGATGTATCCCTTAATTCCTATTTTCTTGAGTGCTTATCCCATGAATAGGTGAAGGATTTTGTCCAAAGTGTTTTCAGCCTCTATAGAAACAATCATACGATTTTGTTTCCTTAAGTTCATTAGTAATGATGTTTGACATTAATTTAGACTATGCTATCAATGTTAATGGGTTAATCATGGTGGGGTACTTGGGACTGAACCCAGGGCCTTTGCACGCCCAGCCTTCCCTGCTTTCTTTTGAGACAAGGACTCACTAAATTGCTCATCCTGGGCTTGAACCTGCAATCCTTTTGCCTCCCTCCCAGAGTGCTAGAATTCCAGGCCTGCACCACCTGGCCTAGATCCTTAATGGGTTAATTTTGAACCAAACTTGCATGCCTGGAATAAATCAGATTTAATGAGGATGCATTATTATAAAATGAAAGAGAATACAATTGGATAGCAATGAGCACAGCCACCATTAAGGATGGAACCTTTTCTTTTTCCACATGAATGATATGATTCAGTCCTTAGATGGCTATGTGAACAGGCTTCATTATTCCCATTTCTCAGATAAAGAAACTGAGACCACAATGGTGACATCATCTGGTCACTAGCAGACTGCTGGCAAACGAAGGAGACAGGATTAGATCTTGGATGTCAAGGATTCCAAAGACTAATGATAAGTGGGCAGTGCTGCTCAGAAGTGGGAAGGGGAAGACAGGTGGGAAGTAGAGGGGTAGGAAAGGGACCCTGCCCCTACTTCCCAGGGGGGATCATGGTCCTCCTTGACCCAGCCCAGGCTCAGCAGAGAAATGGTGTGAGGCTGCAAGGGGCCATCAGCAGTCAGCGTTGGTGGGACATCTTGGAGTCTGGTGGCAGGGAAGTGAGCAGTCATTGAGGCCACCCTGTCTCTTCCCCACCTCAGCCTTTCCTTCTCAGGCTCTGGACATTGCATGCAACGTGGAGAAGGAAGTCTGTCCCAGGGTGAGGTGGGCTGGGCGGAGATGGGAACAGAGGAGAGAACTCTGAGCTCACCTATCCTGCCTGCCCCAATTTCTAAGAATACTCTACCGGCCATGTCCTACAGAATCTCCAGCGGGAGTGGCAGATGGTGTGCTGGCCCAGCCGGCATTGGAGCGGGCACTGACACTAACTGTCTCTGATGTGGCACCCGGGTGTCTCTGCTCTAGAGTGCTGGACATGTGGCGGGGCACAGAGAGGGATGGGAAGTGACCCAAACTTTTTGTCATTTGGCTCTATAGCCATGGCTGACCAGGCACAGGGAGAGGCCAGGGCTCAGCCACCAGTGGGCAGTGGGCAGGTTCCAGCCTGGAAAGGGAACATGGGTCCTTCCTCGCTGTTGCCCAGCCATCATGTTTAGGAGGCACCACAGTCCCCGAGGTCACAGCCCCTGCCCGCCTGGGGTCACAGATCGCAGCCTTTTGGGAGTGGGGGACAGGTGCTGAAGCAGCTCTTTGGTGCATTCTCCTTTGTTTGTTCCTTTTCTGTAAACTAAGGCTCAAAGCAAGTGAGTGATTTGCCCATCACAGAGGGGCAGGCTTGGCCTTAGAGCTGAAGCTTCCAGCCTCTGAGTGCTCGCTGAAAACCTCCAGATAATCACCAAGTCACCTCATGGGCCGTCCTAAGCCACACCCAGGTCTCATCTGGATTTGGGCATCTGGGAGGCATCGCAGGAACCCCTGGGATGCCCTGTCCTGTCTTATGTCCAGTACTCCCCATGACAAGTGGAAGGAAGCAAGGAAAAAGAGGGGAAAGAGGAGGAAGGTGACCCACAATTTGTGGGCAGATTCCCTTCCAGGGTAGGAGACTCAGGGACCTCCCTGAAGTAAGATACAGACTCAGGGATTTGCAGTTAGTAGTGGAGCCAGAGTTTGAACCCAGGCTTTCTGATTCCAGGGTGGACTCTGTTTATTTGGACAAAAGCACAAGAGAGGGTAAAGGACTGGCCCAATACCATCCAGCAGATGAGTTATATAGCTGAGATTAGAGTTCAGGCTTTCTAATTCTTAGTTCAGGGCTTTTTCTGGCCTTTTCCCCTCTCTCCTTCCCTTTGTGTGTGTGTGTGTGTGCTCACACGTGCATGTACACACATGTGCACACCTGTGTGTCTGTCCATCTAGAAGAGGGATGGACCAGCTGGAAAATGTGGGACCAGATCATATTTGCAGTAGGGGTCACTGTACCCAGCTCTGGCTGTCCTGGGCTGCCAGGCAGGAATTCCAGATCAGCCTGTGGCAGGGACTCCTGGCAGGGCCCAACGGGCACCCAGCTGTGAAAGGCAGAAGCTGGGCCAGGCTTAGCACTGCCTCGGCCAAGGGCCTGGGGGTGTTTAACCTCCCAGGGATGCTCCATGGATGTTAGTGCTGGATGTGGTGCCAGCAAGCACTTGTGCAGCCAGGCCCCAAGGCCAGATCCACTCTCCTGCACCAAGCGCGGCTCCTGCCAACAAGCTGGTGGCAGTTGCTATGGAGGGTAGGGGCCTGGAGTCAGCCCCTGGTCACGGGCCTGCAGATGTACCCTCTTGGCCCACACCTGCTTGCAGGTGGACCTATGTCCGTGTAAGGGGCATTCTCTGGGGCCACTAGGAGTGATCAGTGGGCTTAGGCATGTAAGCAGGAAACAAAGATTTAAAGGGGCCTGTACCATGTGCCTTGTGCGTGCCACCATGCAGGTAAGTGCAAAGCACACCAGCACATGTCATGCTCTGCTATCCTCACACCAGGCAGTGGAGTGCAAAACGGAATTAATTCCTTGTGGCTCCACTGACTTAGGGAAAGGGCTCTGACCACTGAAGACTTGACTGACTTCCGCTGTGCTTGGCAGTAATAAGTGCTGAGAGAAAGGCAGCAGGAACAAGCAGTCAGTAAGAGGTACAGGAAAGCAGGAGGGGGCACAGCAAAGGAACAGGAGTCTCTTAATTGTTTGGTTACTCGTCCCCAGCGGCAAGTCAACACACAATAGGGACAAATCACACCTCGCTCCTGGGTAAGCAAGGCCTGAGCCTGGGTTCTCCATTCACACATCCTACATGTGCTGAGCACTTTGTTGGTGGCAGGGACACACAAGTGAGTACATCAGACTCAGCCTCCCTAGTTACTTAGTATCCCTGCTCCTCTCCATCTCTTCCCACCACTGACCCTGCCTCCGGGCGGGGTGGGGGGGGACTCTGGAATGTGACAAGGACAAGGGGAGGGATGCTAGGGTGCTCCCTATGAGGGCTCTTCTCCCTTGGTCTCCAACCTCATCAGCCCTACTGTGACCCAGAATGACCAAAGGCAGGGTCTGGGCAGGGCGGAAACAACTTTCCTGGAATTTCTGACTCCACTTCTTGTAAGCTCTGCATCTCCATGGGTGCCCAGGCCCCAGGCTGGCTGGCTGGGCGCCTCTGATCGCATTACAGGGCCGCCTTCCTTCAGCTATGTCTCCTGACGCCAGTAATGCCTCCAGACACCACTTGGGGCCTCTAGGGGCTCCAGGCTCCGGGGGAAGGCAGCAGAAGCTCCACCCACTGGGGGCCCAGGCTGGCAGGGTGGGCACCAAGAGGAGAGCAGCTTCTTTCCCTTCCTGGCTCTTTCCCTGGCTCTCTGATCGACCTGGACACTGCCACCAGGAACTCTCTGTCCCCTTGTTTTCCTGCTCAGAGACTGAAGGCCCAGCCCCTGCCAGGGGTCATCCAGATGGGCAGGAAGAGGATGAAGGCAATGGAAATTGGTGGAACCCTCACACCTGTGTTGGCCCAGGTCACATCACCCCTTCTCCAGGGATGCAGAGAAGTGGGGCCGCCTGACTCAGGCATGGGAAGATTCAAGTCCTATTCATTCTAAAGCTTTGGGCTCTTCTGGGTTCTGAGAAGAGACCCCTGGCCCCAGAAGTCTTTGTTTCCAAGGAGTTACTGTCCTCTCCTGCCCAAACCCCACTTATCTTTCAAGGGCCACTCAAGCTTCATCCTTCCCTCCTCCAGAAATTCTTCCGTGATTACTCAGGCCTGAAAGAGCAACAACATAGGCATTTCCTATTGTACCACCCGATACTAGGCACCGATGACAAGAGTGAATGTTATCGAGCACTGCAGAATGTGCAAAGCACTTTTATGCGTTATCCCTGTATTTATCCCTACAACAATCCGATGAGATTGGTGTCATTAACTACTTCAAAATTCCACACATGAAGAAAGGAAAGCTGAGAGAGGGCAAGCAGTTTGCTCTAGGACACAAAGCCAGATGGCAGGTACTTGGATTTGAACCTGAATAGTCTGACTACACAGTGTGTCCTCTATGGATCCCTCCCAGGACATACATCTCAGGTTGTTTTTGAACGGGTTCCTCTCTGTTGCACCACCATGCCCCGCCCCCCCGTATCCCAGCATCACAGCACTGGCATGTGGCTCATACTTTAAAAAGTGACACAAACCCTATCAATTCCTCAAGGGTCAGACCAAAGCTCTGCCTGTCTCTGACCCCCGAGCCGGCACATGCTCAGTGAATGAGTTGCAGGGCTGGGCTGGTATTCTGACTTTCAGGATGACCAGCGTTCCTGGGCTCCCACCCCAAGAAGTGAAGAGTGATCTGGGCAGTCTGTCCCCGCCATCCCCTTCCCAGGGCCCCTAAGCCCTGGTGGGATGCAGAGGTGGGGGCTGAGCGCCCAGGCTGCCTTGCCAGGGGGTGGGGTCCTCTCTGCCTCCTGGGGCTCAGTCTTTGAGGCAAGAGGTGCTTATGGAACAGGAAAAGGGAACTGAGGTCCTGAAGGGTGATTTATGGCTTGAGAGAGAGAGAGAGAGACACACACACACACACACACACACACACACACACACACACACACACTCAGGGCTGCATAATGCACACAAGGGCATTCCAGTCAATATATTGACTTTCCGGAGGGGCCTCTGTAAACACAAGCGGTTCTGGGCCTCGGCTACCTCTATCTCTTGATAGTTGCTGGGGCCTCTTTGGATAGAAGACAGAAAACCCCATAGCCATTAAGGATCCGCCTTCCACCTCTCCTGGACTCCAGACCTACAGATAGGGAGAGAGTCCAACCAACCCTGCCTCAGAGAGGGAAAGGTACTGGTCTAAGGTCACACAGCAGAGGAAGGGTAAGGACCGGTCCTAACTCTTAGGCCAGGAGCTGCCAGTCTCCAGGACCTGAGCCTCGCCGCTTGTTCCTCCTTCCTCTTCAGTCCCCATGGAAGAAGGTAACTCTGACTCTGCCTAGCAAGGCTCTCCTGAGCCAACTGTACACCAACAGTCCCAGCTGCCACTGTGTGCTGAGCTAAGGGCTTTATTGTACACCAGCTCATCTGAGCCTCAAAGGGTCCCATGAGGACATCGTGATTATTCTCATTTTGCAGATGAGTAAACTGAGGCATAGCACAGTTAGATGAGTCACCCGAGGGGCCAAGTTAGTAAGTGGCAACATTGAGCGCCTATGTTAACCCCCTCACAATTCCAGCTGGCCTGGCCATGCCTCCTTCTGGGAGGCTCTGTGAAGTGTGTCCCAGGGCCTGGGGCCCAAGGGTGACGGCCACTCTGCCCTCTGGCTGGCTCCTAGCATGACTGGGCAGGGAGTCCCTCCCTGCCTTCTTCCCCTCTGAGTTCTTGGGGAGCAAGGCAGAGGTGAGAAATACCTCCCCATGTGGACCCCTCTGGGTGCTTCACAGGTGTTTGCTGGGCTCCTTCTATTGCTAGCTGCTTTCCATCCCCAGCCCCTGCAGAGGTCCTAGCCCTGCAGTCCAGGGGAGCTGGGGGGCAGGGCCCTAAGGCCACCCATTCAGTAGAACTGGGATGCTGGGGACAGAAATGGGGCTGGGGGAGTTCCCTAAGGATGGTGCCCACCCTGAGCTGACAGTCAGCTGGAACGCTGGCACGCTCCCCAAGAGTGAGAGTTGGGACCTACAGGTTCCAGGTAGTGAGCCAGCCCCACCCTATCCTCTACAGGAAACGTTCTGGGAAATACAGAAAGGAGGGGCCCCACGCCTGGGGCTCAGGAGCTTCCCTCTCAACTCTGCTCTGCCTCTCTAGCTTCCCAAGTAGGTATCCACTTCACCAAGGGGCCCTTGCAGGGACAAAGTGAGGCCCCCACATAAAAGGACCTATAGGCTGTACAGCAGCACAAGCATCGGCGGGGCTGTGACTTTCTTGTAGGTTTCTTTGCCGACACATCTTACCTTGGAACTAGTCCTCAGCGTGGGCAGAGCTAGGAAGGCTGGGAAACACATCTGTGAACCCAGAAGCACAGTCCAGCATGTGAGCATATGTTTGTGTGTATGCTCATCTCCTTTCTTTCAACTGGTTCCACCCAGAGCCCCAGGCTCCTGCCCTGCCTGGGATGCTGCCCTTCATCAGACAGCCCCTCACTTGGGCTCTGCAGCAAATTCCAGAGGACACCTCACCTACGCTGGCTTCCTTCCTGAGGGAGATGAGCAGGACCATGAGGACCAAGGTCACAGAGCAGACCTACAAACTGCAGCCCCTCCATGGCTTTGGGTGAGATGAGAGCAGACTGTAGGGGCCCAGGATGGGACCCCTGACCTGGAAGCAGCAGCAGCACAAGCTGCTGAGTTGGCTTCAGGCCTTGTCCTGGGACCCACTTCAGGCTGACCTGTCCCAAGCCCCTCAGCAGGGGAAGGTGCTTCTGTCCTCCCAACAGCAGGCCTGGTTTCTGGCCACACATGGCTTACAGACAGTCCAGGCAGGTGCATGCAGGTCAAACCCAGGTCTCCTTAGTACAAAGGCAGGCACTTCCCAGGCCTGGGGGTGATGCACTGTCCCCCATTACACACATCTATTTATACACAAACACCACCACCTGGACCACATGACCCTGCACACACCCACACATACCCAAACACACACTCATCCTCGTACAACAGCCACAAACCTCAACACAACCCATCCTTCTGCGACCACCCTGCACACTTAAAATACCTCCACGCATTGCGGTACCCACCCTTTCTCTCTCACTTTCTAATACACATCCCCCCATACACACTCCTTAGTACTCACGCTCACATTCACAAGACTGCTTTCCCTAGTAGTGAGCGCTTGCTCAGCGCTGGGGAAGTGAAAGTTGCGAGTCGCCTGCCGGGGGCAGCCTGTTCCACGAGGTGACAAGCTGGGGGCTCGGCGGGCTGCGCTGAGCACTCACGAACAAGGCGAGAGGCTCAGCGTTAGAGTTCCGGCGCTCCTGCAGACCGATTTAGCTCGTCTGGGGAGGGAGGTGTCGAGGAAGAAGAGAGGGAAGAGGGGCACGAGGGAGCCGAGAGGGAGGGCGGGGAGCCGGGCTACCTTGCACGCAGACTCCAGGTGATGCACGCACCGCAAGGGTGAGGCAGTGCGAAATCCAGCCCCCAAGCTGCGGAGATGCTTGTCAGGCAGCTTTGCCGGGAAGGGTACATCCAGCTTCTAGCAACCCAGCGCTTTTGGAGGGAAGGAAGAGGGAAAAAAGGGGGGCAGTGGGGGGGGGGGCGCTGATTTATGCCTGCACTTTAGCAAACGTTTTTTGCTGCCATTAGCATCGCCAAACACCAGGAGCCGGAGCTGGAGCGGAAAGGGGCACCATGGGGACCTGTGGCTTTGCGAGCTGCCTGGGCTTGTCTGCCCGTGCTGAGGAGAGGTGGCTGGGCCTGCTCTGGGCCAGAGTTCTGATCTAGGGTGTCACCAACTCAGTGAAGGGCCACAGTCAATTCAGGATACCACTGTTTTCCCAAAAAGCCCCAGAGAGGTTGGGCTCGCCGAAATACCTCGGGCCTGGGGGTGGAAAGTACCATTCCTTCCCAACCCACTACAGACGGCCCTCTCCCTGAATTACGGTATTTTTAATTTACTTTTTTAAAAAGAAAGAAAAGCACAGAACGCACATGTTTGGTTTCATTTTGCCTTCACAGCTTTAATGACTCCATTTGTGGAAGCTGTTTAGGAAACTGGTGAGGAGGAGGAAGAGAGGGAGGCCAGCAACAGTGCCAGCTCTGGCCTGAGTGGGAACCCCCCCCCCGCCCCACCTGGGGGGCATCTGCCAGGGCCACCAATCCAGCCTAGGACCCAGACCCTTCGTCCATTCCTGCAGGTCTCTGGGCTACAAGACATTTTTCCACCCAACCCAGCTCTGAGGTTCAAAAGACTATATTGTAGCCAGCAGGCCCAGAAACCCTCCACTACTGTTCTTCCAGAATCACTAAGTTTGTTCTCCAAGAACTTGGGATAGAAGAGATCCAGTTTGCCTCATGCCCATCTCCAAAGGCCTGGGCAGCCTACAACCCCCAGAAGCAATCTCTGGCTCAGGGAAGGGGAGGTGGGAGGCCAAGCTTACCTCAAGCAACAGCCAGGAATGGGATCACAGCACCTTCAGTCCAGGGGAAACTCCACAACCACGAGGGCTGCAGAAGGCATGGGATTCCAAACAGCAAAAACATATTCTATCCCCAGCCATGCAAACAGGTGCATAGCTCTAAGATGCTGACATTTAGCCCTTGCAGTCCAAGGGAGCTGGGTTTGCAACCTGTCTTCCCTTCTCCAGGTCAGAGAAGTTGCTAAGATCACATCTGGAGTTCAGGGGTCAGGTTGGAACCACCTTTGGGCAGGAGCCGGGTTTCTGGCTCCATCTCTCCTGATTTGCAAATTGACCCACTTTCCCCATCCTGCTACAAGTCCCAGTCTAACCTGGCTACCAAAGCAGTCATTAACCAATCTTTATCTGCCTGCCTTAGATGGTGCTTCAGTTTGAACACGCCCCATCCTATCCCAGAAAAGCACCAGACTGAGGGACTCTTACCAGAGTCCCAGTGACCTTGGGAAAGCAGGAAAGCCTATCCCAAAGTTTCAGCAGTTAGATAAGCGCATTGGAAACGGGGGAATTGTTCTGTCCCACAGAATTCCCTGTTGGGGAGCGGGGAGGGCACAGACCTGGAGGAGAGAGATTACAGAGAAATTCCTCCCCTGCAGTGGTACTTTCATGCTAATGAGAAAACCCATTAAGATACTTGATTTTCCATTTGTTTAAGTAAGATGGGTGCTTGCTATAGTGTAGAGGGAGAAGAGGACAAGTCACCACACCACACAGGCATACACACACCAGCCAAAAATGCTGATTTTACTTGCACCTTAAAAAGAAAAAGAAATATTATCATGACACCTCAGTTCTTTCTCCACCATCCCAGCCAGAGACCAAGGAAGGGCTCATTAAAAGCTCCAGGAAGGGCTGAGTGGGGAAGGGGAGGGATTCCCAGGGCCAGCCAGGGCCTTTGAAGTGGCCTCCCCTGGCCAGTCACTTGCTGACATCTTCTTAAGGGTCTAGAGTTTTATGGTTCTGGTTTTGATTTCTCCACCATCAAACTTTGTGGCTTAAAAAAATTCTCAGTGCTGAAAAGGAAGCTCAACGCCATATTCTGGGGATGGGGTAGGGGGAAGAGGAGAGAGGTGTCTTCACTTCACAGGAGTCTGGACGCCCCAGGAATGCTTTCTGTAGGGACAACCTTCCCACCTCAGCTTGACAGGAGACTCAGGCAGGGATTGAAGGAAGGGTCCAGGGTGGCTTGAAACACCTGGCTACTGGACAGGAGCCCTCCACATGAGTCTGGATTGATGTCAAGTGAAGGCAAACTTGGGCAAAGCCAATACTTTGGTCTTGGTTTTCCCCGTCAGTGAAATGGGACTCATGATAGATTCACTGGAAAATCTCAAAAAACATTCTGAAAGAAAGATGCTCTGTGCTCATGGCATTGGAGAGGAAAGGTTGTGTGGGAGGAAGGGGCACGTTCTCCTCCCCAAGGCAAATTTCTAAGGGCCGAACATTTGGGCAAAGGGAAGGCTCAGGCCGACCCGCCAGTTGGCCCCTCTCCAGGCTGGTGGGCAGGCAGCCCCTGCCGTGCTAAGTAATGAGCACAATTCCAACACTGCTTCTGCTCGCTAGTGAGAAATCAAAGCCCAGTATTAGAGGCCATTTCTGGCTGGGCACTGTTCGTGCCCAAATCCATCAAAGCCCTGGGCCTGGGGTTTCTTCTGGGGAAGGTGGGGGTTGGATGCTTTGTTAAGCAGCAAAAGCAGGCCACCCCCAGCCTTCCTGCCCCAGCCCACCCACCCAGAGAACTGCAGGCCCACTGATCCTTTCTTTCTCCTAGCTGAGTCCCCTACCCTCACTAACCTTGGTATTTATTCCTGATCCCAGTCCCCTGCTGGTACAAAAGCTTCCCAAGACACAACCCTGCCCATGTGCCGTTTACAGAGACTTCACCATACCCTTCAATCACCTTCCCCAACACCCTCAAAGCAGAAACCAACACCCCAGTCCAGCACCTCCCACATCTAACTGCACCCTTTAAAACAAGGCTGGTCATTCAGCAGCCTACCTTCCCCCTTTCCCCTCATTACCTTCTAACTTCAAAACACTGCTTTAAATACCAGTCTGCCCAAATCATAATTAACTTGGATCAAATGATTGCGTGTCGTAACTTTACAGCACAGGACTTGGAAAAATAAAAAGTGGGGGATGTGCTAAAACCAAGCCCTTGCCCCTGGCCGTGGGAATCATTAATTTTGGAGCGAGGGATCTTTGGTTATTGTGGGGAGAAGAGGGGATGTCAACATCGCTACAGAAGGTGGGAGGGGGGCGACTGCGTCATCTCGGGTCCACTTTCTGCTCTAGTTTTTCCTGCCGGATTCTGAGAGAGGTTTTCGAGCAGGATGTCCCCTTCTGCTCCTACCCCACAAGGCAGCCTCACGGCAGCAGCCAAGCCACCTGCTTGGGTTCGGGTACCAGCAAGGTTGGCTCCAGTTCGTGTCCACCACCTTCCCAGGGAGGCACAGCTCACTTAGCGACGCCCAGTCCAGCTACAGGGCGAGGGAGACACATCCACTATCGGGATGGAGCGAAAGGTGGGTTAGGTACTTTATATTAGGGGCCCACCAACCCCCTCAACGCCTCTTCCTGGGCCCACAGAAGGTGATGTACGGAAGCCAGCGCACCTGGGTCTATCTCCGGACAAAGAGAGTGTCAGCGACCCGTTTAAAAGGAAACAGGTAGGAGCACTACGTATCCCGGGCCCTCTCGCAACATACACACCAACCCCTAGAAAAAAAACACCCTGCAACCGGCGGGGACCGAGATCTCTGAAAAGCTGTGCGCGCGGGATTCGGCCCCTCCCCCATCGATAGCCAAAGCACTGCAACCCGGCCTGTGGCTGCGGGCGCGGCACCGGCGCCTCCCGGGCTCCGCAGGTCACTCGCTCCCTCCCTCTGGTCTGCAGAGTACAGTCGGGGCGGCGCGCAGGAGCCTGGGCTGGGCCAGGACCCGAACTAGGAAGTTGCAAGCGAACAGGAGCGAGCGCACACCTGGCTCGGAGAGCGACAGTTCTTTTAGGCGCGGTAGTGGCCAGGCACTCCGGGAGCCACGGGTCGGCTGGAGGTGGTGGCTCCTCGCGGAGGCTCAGCCCTGAACTCAGCCTCCCGCAGTGGAGAGAAGAAGCGATCCGGCGCTAACGGGAGCAGAAAGCTTCCGGCTTACTCCAACCGCGCCCCCTCTCCCTGCCAGGGTCCCAGCCCGGCGGCGCCGCCGTCGCCCACTTTGGAGGGGCAGAGAAATCTGCCTTCTAACTTGGGCGTCCTGCCGCTTTCCCAGCGCGCACCGACTCCGCCTCAACTTCGGGGCTGAGCGCAGCAGCGAGGCGCAGGGTCCTCGCGTCCCCCGTCCCCCCGCCCCGGGCCCGAGAGCTCCTTACCTGCTTGGCTCAGGCTCGGGTCCCAGCAGAGTAGCAACGCCAGCAGCAGCGCGCCCCGCGCTCCGCTCCGGGCCCACATGCTCCCGCGGCCCGGCTCGGGCGCCTCTCCCCCGGGGCTCTCTCCCTGGCCCCAGCCTCGCCGCCGCCGTCTCCGCCGCCGCCGCCTCCTCCTCGCCGTCCTCCCCGGCGCCCGGCCGCGCCAGCCCGTGCCTTCCGTGGGGGCAGCGGCAGCCAGGCTGAGCGGAGCTCGGAACGCGGTGGATGCCCGGTGCCCGCTCTGGAGCCAGGCTCCGGCGCGCCCCACTCTGCGCTCCTCCGGCTGCGGGGCTCCGAGCGCTCACCGTGCTCTGCGCCCTGGCTCCGAAGTTGCGCGACCGAAGGAGAGTGCGCTCAGCGGCGCTCTCCGCGCCCAGCCGCTCCCAGCGGCCCCAGGGCCCTTGCCGGCCCCCGCCGCCTGCCACAATGCCAGCGCCGCTGCGCGCTCACCCAACGGAGTCCTCCGGCCCGGGTTGGGCGGGACCACGGGAGCACGGGGCGGGGACCGGTGGGCGAGGGCGGGGCCGGCGGGGCTCTTCGAGGGGGAACCCGACAGCCGTCTGCGCGCAGCCAGGGCTGAGCTGGGGTCCTTCACGGGAGGACCTCGAAGAACGCCGGGCCCAGCAGATTGGAAAACTCGGCCGCTGGAAACTGGCTGGAAGCGGACTCCAGTCAATTTTAGTTTCCAAAAATGAAGCCGATATACTGTACTTTGAGCTCTCCTTCGGCTTGGCTGTGTTAGCCTTCGCCTCTGATTAAATGCAGGACTTATTTGTGGCGTGATCTGTGCTTTCCAAGTGTGGGGGTCTTTCCCGGAAAGGCTTCCTAAGTGAGATACACTCAGACACCCAAGCGCTGATTGCAGGGTTCACAGTTGGATGGACTTGGGCGTGGATGAGAATCATCCTGGTTGGCTCTACGGGTCTGTGTGACCTGGGCAGAGCTGTCTACCAGACTCCTGGGAGCCCTCCTGACGTCTGAAGCCAGGACTTATAAAACAGCCCCGTAAGTGACAGCGGGGGAAGGAAGGACTGTTTTCCACTCAGTGCAAACTTAAGCTCTGCCCCTTACCTGTGTGACCTTGAACAAGTTACTAACTTGTTTTTTTTTAATGTGCTGGGGATGGAATAAATCCGGAAGCTACATCCCTAGGGGTTTTTATATTTTATTTTGAGTCAAGGTCTCACTAAGTAGCCCAGACTGGGCCCAAACTTATAATCCTCCTGCTGCAGCCTCCAAGTACTGGGATTTGCAGGCATGAATCACTGCCCTCAGCATTACTTAAGCTAATACTGGCCTCCTAATTATCATCCGCAAAATGGGGAATAATGATATTTACTGTTCCAAAGGGAATGTGGAATTGAAAGGAAATATATAGATAGAGAGAGACAGACAGACAGACAGACTGTAGCACTCAAGTCAGCAATCTCTGTCCTCTCCCAGCCAGTGTGATTCCTGGGTGAAAGTCCTGACCATCCATGAGTGGCCCAAGGAGTCTGAGGTAGCCAGGTGAGGCTTCTAGGGTGGTGGTGCCTAAGGACTAAAACCCAGAGAGAACACAAGGAGTGGATCTCCCTTGAGATGTCCCATGAGCCAATCACAGGGCTAAGCACTTAATATGCATCATCTAGTTAATTTTCACAACTCTCTAAAGTAGGTACCATTTATGTCTCCATTTTACAGCTGAAGGAACTGAGACACAGAGATGTAAAGCCATTAGCCCAAATCACCCAGCTTTGAGTGAATGAGTGGCTAAGTGAAGGGACCAAGGGAGATGGGATTAAAGGAAACCCTCTGCACTGGGGAGCCTCCTCCTGCACACCTTCCCTGGGGCTGAATTGGCTGTGCAAAGGCACTGGCCCCCCAAGGGAAGCTCCCCTGGCCCTGATCTGCCCACTACTTAGGCTCTTGTTTCTTTTCAGAGCTGGTATCTGAATCACTCCGCAAATACAGGTGCCACCAGCTGCTTTAGGAAGGGGTGACGGAAGTCAGAGAGGGCTCCATTCAGGCTCAGGATCCAGGGGAGAAGGGGAGCTGCAGTAGGGCCAGGTGTCCCCAGAGGTGTCCCACAGATTGGAGGAGAAGGCCTTGGGGGCCAGACCTGTGGCTAGAAAGGCACCAGGTTGTTAGGGTGAGGGCAGAGAAGCAAGGAGAGCCTTACTTCTGCAGAGTTCCAGCTGGGTCCCCAGAGGAGCAACAAAAGCAGCAGGGCTAGGGCCCCCCAGGTTGGGTCCTGGAGCATCTGGAGGAGGTAGTACATGTAGTCAGTCACCTCCCCAGCCCTCTCAGACTGGGCACCCAGCATCAGGAGGGTGGGTATGGGTGGAGTGGAGTTCCCTGGAGAGGGACTTTGACCAACCTAGAAAGGTCTCCAAAGGCAAAGGTAACTGGGTTATTTTTAGCCTGGCCTGGAACAGGCCTGGAACAGTCCAGGCCAGGGCAGTAGATTAGAGAGTCAATAGCTGATCACACCCAGCCAGCTCCACCCATCCACAAACTGCAAGCCCATGGCAGACCCACATCCCTAGACATAGTCACAGGCATGCCCCATTCGTATCTGCAAAGGTACTCACAATGAGCACACAACAGGGATACACAGGTGCAAAGTGATCCTCCCTCCTGGGATTTGTCACAGGGACAGATAGGCAACCACAGAGACACCCACGGACCGAAAGCACATGACTAAAAAAGCAAACATATGCACCGGCACATACGTCCAAACTCAAATAGGCAGATGGCTCTAAAGACAATAGGTATTTAGATTCCTAAGTACTGCCAGGAACCACAGCAAAGCACACAGGTACCAAGACTTGCACCTGACTGTCATCCCCTGGACAGAGGCACAGAGTCAAGGGCGCAGTGCTGGAGAGCTCAGCCAGGACCTTGGCAAAGTCAGGGCATACGGGGACTTCAGGCTCAGGCTCATATTCTTTTCTCTCCCTGCCCCCTCTCTGCCAGTGAGGCACTGGAGACTTTTCTAAAATGTTCTCCTCCTTAGAACTTTGCTGTTTAGGCAGGAACATGTACCTGGCAGGCCAAGCTAGCCCATGTATCAGGTGTCATGGCTTAGTTTAAATTCCTGCCTGGGGAAAAGGAAGGTGGTCTATTCCACCCTACTTTCCTCTTCCCTTGGGCCCCAATCCTCCTACACCCTTCCTGTATGCTCATGGGAGGTCCAAGGCCCTGCTGTCCCTCCAGATTCCAGCATCAGGGGGCATGAGTGTGAGTGAGGGGCTGGCACTTTGGAAATGTCTTGATAACCCCTCACACTCCAGTCTCAGGGTCGATGCTTTTCCCTAGTCTCCTGCTGCTGTCCAACCACTGCAGGTGTGGCTTCTTGCCAGCCCAGGCACCTGAGTGCTGGCCCTAAGCAGGGGCCAGGGAAAAGGCCACACCTTGAACCATTCCTGCCCCAGCACGAGTGAAGAATGGACAGTTCTGGAGTAGTGTCCCTGGAACCCACCCAGCGCCATCAGACGCACGTCCGGGGGCCCTGCTTGAGCCTCTTCCAGACAGAGGCCTTGTCTTTCCTGTTCACCATGATATAATCAGTACTAAGTTTCTGGCAGAGATACAGGTGACACTGGCTGAGTGGATATATTAGTGAGACTAGGGGAACAGGGGCTATTGGTCAAGACCTCCCACTTCTTACCGGCCTTGGGGCCTGAGGCTGGAGGCCTGGCAGGCTTTGTGCCCTAGCGCTGCTTTGAGATCAGCCCTAGAGCCAGGTCTGACCCTCAGTGGAGGCTGCAGAGGTTTCCAGAGGTGCCCCTCATCTCACTGGAACCAGAGTGTGTGCAGGAAGCGGAAATCTGGGAGCTGGCGTCCAGCCCATGATGTGACCCCCGTCCCCAGGGCTGCTGGTAGCTGCCCTGCTGTGAGATCTCAGGCCACTTACAGAATTTTCCTAGGCATCACTTTCCTCCATTGTAAAGAGGAAATAATAACTACCTGTGGAGCTAAAAGGAATATGCATAGATCCTTTAATCTAGCCGAATAAAAGGTACCTATTTTGTAACAATTACGATTTTAAAAGCAGTTGTAGGGGCGCCCTGCGGGGGCGGCTGCGCTTGGTGTTCCCTCCCTCGCTTCCGGGCGGGCCCTGTGCTCGCAGATGCCACCAGGCGGCGCGCTGGAGCCAAAGCCTGTCCTAGAGCCGCAGCAGTCTAGCTGCTAAGGCCGGGGCTGGGGGTAACCGTGCCTGCACGACCCCACCCAGGGTTGCCTGGGAGAGGGTTTCTTCCTGGGTAGTCAAGGCAAAGGGAGTTTCAGATGACTCAGTGTGCAGGCTCTTGAGCGGGAATGTTTGAGAAAGACAGCACCATCCCTCCCCTGGCCCACCCAGGCCAGAAGGGACCCGGACGCGGGGATGCTGCAGAAGAGAGGCACCTACGGTTGAAGTCCTGAGCGGCTTTGCCATTTCTGGGTAATGGCATTATTACAGCCAACGCTGAGCACTTCCACGTGCCAGACGCTGTCCTAAATCCCTTCCTTGCCGACAACCTATGTGACAGGTGCTGTCATTTCCCCACTCGCCGATGCAGGGACGAGGCACAGAACCGTGTGACTCGCCCACGGACCTCGCCCAGCTAGCGCTCGGGGCGGCAGGGAATCCCAGCCAGGCAGAGTGCATCTCAAGCTGGTACTTGTGTTTTTAAAAAATGAGATGAAATTTACATATTTTATGTAAATGTTGCATAAATTTTCCATTTTAACCACTTTAAAGTGCACAGTTCTGTGGCTTTTAGTATATTCGTGATGTCGTGCAATCATCACCACTATCTAATTTGAAAAGATTTTCATTACTCCCTAAAGAAACCCGTTGTATTGGCAGTCACTCCCCATTCTCTTCTCCAGCCCCTGGCAACCACTAATCTACTTTCTGTTTCTATGGATTTGCCAATTCTGGACATTTCCTCTAAATAGAATCATACAATATGTGACCTGAGTCATTATATGTAGACTCTTTTTTTTGGTACTGGGGATCGAACTCAGGACGTTGCGCTTGTGAGGCAGGTGGCAGAACCACTGAGCTAAATCCCCAGCCCCTATATGCAGACTCTTAACCTCTGCTAAATTCTGTGACAACCCTCTTCCCTCATTTGGTTCCCTCATTGGCTCTTTCCCCCTGAAGGAGGCCTTCCTTGAGGTACCCAGGCTGGTAAGAACTTAATCACAACAGACTCAGGGCCAAGCAGACCTGGGTTCAAATCCTGCTTCAGCCTTGGAGCATCTATGTATCATCTCTGCTGTCACTGTCTCAAATTCTTCTATTGCTCTGAGTTTATTAGAATAGCTTCAGATTTACAGAAAAATTTCAGATATGATACAGCAAGTTCCCATGTAACTCTTACCTAGTTTCCATGATTATATCTGACATAAATACGGTGTATTTGCTACATGAACAAATATTAGTATAAATGATTCTGATTTCCTTAGTATTTGCCCAATGCCCCTGCTCCGTTCTGAGGCCCTAATCTGGGACGCTGCTGTGAGCTGTGATTCCTGAGGCACCTCCTGTCTATGACAGTTTCTTAGGCTTTTCTCATTCCTGATGACCTTGATCGTTGAGGATTATTGGTTAGGTATTTTGTAGAATGTCCCTCAACTGGGATTTGTTCATGCCAACATTCATAATACTTTTGAACAAAGGGCCTTGATATTCTTTTCCACTGGTCCCTGCAAACTGTGTACTGGGTTCTGGTTTCAGGTTATCCAGCAGAGGAAAGGCAGAGTTGGCATGCTTCAGGACAGCCTGGAGGGCCAAGTTGCCCTGAAGAGGGGGCATTGGGAACCAGACGAAGGGTGAGAAGGAAACTATAAAGACAGAGAGAACTGAGGAGGGATTCCAGCAGCAGTGTGAGCAAAGGCCCTGGGCCAGGAAGGTGATGGTGTGGTCAGGAAGCTCCCAGATTTTGGTCTTCCCATTGAAACAGCATGACTGGATACCACAGGAAGAGGAGGCCAGGAAGGCAGGAGAGAAACACTCCAGCCACAGCTGGCCCTGCTGTGTGAGATGAGAGCTGGTTTGGCAGAAAGTGGGGAGTCATGGGTGCTGACAGAGCTGGGGAGCATCTTTGGGGTTGGGAGTCAGGGCAGACTGAGGAGGACAGTCTGTGAGGTGGCCATTGCATGGTCCTGGGTAATGTGCCCCTGGCCTGGGGCTTCAGGAGGCAGACTTGGGAGGCTCTGCAGAGGGAAGGGAGGTGTCTGGACTTTGCCTTATGGAGTGTGGGGATTTGGATGGGGGTGGGAGATTGCAATAGGAGGAACTTCGAAATGAGGAGGAGGGTGTGCTGGGGACAGGTGGGGACTTAGGGTTGGGCATGGCGAGTGAGAGGTCCTTGGCAACTTCCCAGCCATGCTGTGGACACAGGACAGACAAGTGCCCGCAGAATTGGCCACCATCCTGGAATATAACAATGCTGGCCCAGCAGGCAGGACAATTTCAACCAGCCAGATTCCAGGCCAGAGCCCGGCAAGAGTTAGCCCCACCATCTCCATGGTAACCCAGGAGGTGGGACTTAAATGGGCTCATGAACCCCCATTTTTAAAATGGGAAAACTGAGACTTGGGCTTCCTGCTTAGCAAGAGACAGAGGGCAGATTCAAACCCAGGCAGCTGGTTCCAGAGCCCACGTGGGTAACAAACATGACAAAACACATTGTCTCTCTCGATCCTCTTTGTGTAATTCTTTAATCTTAGGGACACAGTTTTCATCGATCATCTCAGTTGTTCTTGGAGGTAGGTGTTAATCACATGCCTTAAAATGGAAACAAAAGTTCCAAGAAGGAGAAGGATTTGTGTAAGGTCAGCCAGTGGGAACAGATGCTGAACTTTCAATTCCGTTCTTAGGAACAGTCCACACTGTCAGCCGTGCCCAGTCCTGCCAGTGTCATGGACAGGAAGTTGTCTATTGAGGAGTGAGGTGAGAGAAGAAGGCACAGTCTAGAAAAGTTTAAAAACCATGAAACAGCTGGGTGTGGTGGCACATACCTGTCATCCTAGCACTTGGGGAGGCTGAGGCAGGAATAGCACTGAGAGTTCAAGGCCATCCTGAACTACATAGTGAGAACCTGTCTCAAAAAAAATGGTAAAAAATAAATTAACATTCTTTACAAAATACTATTTTGAGAATTATAATTCTGCAAGGCTTTTATTTTGACAAAAACATAATCACTTGAGTGATAGCAGTTCTTTAAACTAAAAATGAGAGCTAATTTAGCTGGTCTTGGTGGCACACACTGGGGTGCTAGGCTGGAGGACTGCAAATTGAGCCCAGCCAGGGCAGTTTAGCAACTTAGTGAGACTGTCTTTAAAAAAGAAGAAAAAGGCTGGGAACGTGGTCTGGTGTGAAGGCCCTGAATTCAATCCCCAGTACGACAAATAAATGGAGAAAGCCAGGTGGGAAGGAGGGGAGGAGAGGGGATTCAAAACAAATTTGGAAGAGAGAATTTGTAGTTCTGAATTTTCAGTACTGTTGTAGGTTCTTTTGAAGTCTGAGCCAGCGCTGCCGAAGATAACTCACTATTATTTTCAGGATAAATGCCAGAGAACTCCTCCAGTGGGAAGAATTCTTGAGGTGATTCATGCATCCTTTCTGAAAGGGCAGAAAGAAAGAAGATCCTCATACTGTGAACTATCCTTCCCATGTGCTGCAAAGACCTTTTTATTGTTTTGATAAAACATACATAACAAACCTTAACCATTTTAAGTGTACAGATCAGTGACACTAAGTGCATTCTGGAGAAAGAGGCAGAGGAAAGAAACCCTACAGCAAAGTAGTGTGTGTGTGTGTGTGTGTGTGTGTGTGTGTGTGTGTGTGTAGGGGGAGAGATAGTAAACATTTTCCTTTCTGCTGAATTCTGACCCTTAATGAAGAACCATATTGGATGTGCTCCTATGATCCTAAATTTCAGCAGTCAGCCTGCTGGTGATGCACACCTATAATCCCAGCACTTGGGAGGCTGAGATAGGAGGACCACTGTGAGTTCAAGGCCAGCCTGGGCTACATAGTAAGACCCTGTCTCAACCCCTTTCCCCCAAATTCGGCAGTCAAATTGTCTGTGTCTCAATATTTAGATTTCCCTTAGCTTTGCTCTGTTGGCATAAAGTCTACTTGGTCCTCCTCTGGGAAGCTGGGCCTGTCTAGCTGTTCATCGTCTGCCTCTGGATGCGCTGCCTCTTTATCTTTGCAGGCATCTTGAAGCAGGGCTCCCACCCTCAGGCTATGTATCTATACAGGCACCTGTTCTCTGAACATGGCTAAGATTGTCAAAATTTTGCCTTTTCTTTCAATTAGCTTGGTGAGTTGTATGATGTGATATTTTTCAACAAGCGAAAACTTCTATTTCATATTAAAAGAGTTATGAAACAAATTTCAGGCCAGGGATTTAGCTCAGTGGCACTGCACCTGCCTCGCAAGTGCAAGGTCCTGAGGTCGATCACTGGTACCAAAAAAAAAAAACCCAACAAATTCCGATGCCCAGTACCCAGAGCATCATCACTCCAGGTCATGTGCAGGACTCAGGACCTGGATAGACGCTGCAGGCTGGTGTTGCCTGGGGAGCTGGGGGAGCCCGAGGGAAACAGACAAGGTTGATGAAAAGAAGGATGTACACAGCACATCCCCATTCTTTTTATTCCCCTTCCCCTTCCTATCCACCTCCCTCTCTCTGTCTCTAGATCCCCTTTCCCCATTTTCTTTTTTTTTCCCCATTAAGTTTATTGGTACATTTTAGGTATAAAATACAGTTCCATTCATCATTGGGATCTTGTACCTTTACATGAGTATCTTGGTTCTTATTTTTTTTTCCCCTTCCCCTCCCTTCACCCCCTCCACTCTTCCCTATTTGCAAAGACTTTGTTTCCATTTCTTTTCCTTTCCTCATATTTTTTCTTTTCCATTCTTTCCTTTCCCCTACCCCTCCCACTTCCCCTGCTCCTTTAGACCTTAACTTCCTATTACACAATATCAATTACATATTTTAAAAATTACGATATCAAGAACTAGGAGACATTACCACAGATTTTAAAGAATTTAAAAGGATATAGTAAGCATATTACAAAAATCTGTTTTGAAATAAATTTGACCACTTCTAAGAAGTACCTTGAAAGACAAATTAATGAACCTGACTCTGGAGGAAATATAAAATTTGAATAGCACCTGTTAAAGAAAGTATATTCCTAGCTTGAAAACCTACCTATATGACAACAACAGGCTCGTATACATTTTAACTGATGAATTATATCAAACCTTTAAAGCAGAAAAAAAAAAGAACACTTTTCCCTTCATTTTAGGAAATCAACATTGTGCTAATCCTAAAATTGGATAAAGATAATAAAAGAAAAAAGTATGAACATAGATAGAAATTTGTTTAGCAAAACAAACTATTAGAAGTCAGATCTGGCAGTATGTAGAAAATGGTTTTGTGTAGAAAATGGTTTTGTTACAGGGATGGCAGTGTTGGTTCAGCATTGGAAGATCCAC